>JARDYJ010000002.1:67332380-67913275 GCA_029215755.1 Spea hammondii | reverse complement strand
TTAGGGAAAGTTGGTATGGTCCACAGATGAGTCAGGCATGGCAAGTATGCAGGAGAGTTATTGAACCTCACTGACATAAGAATATGATTACAAACCAGTAAAAACACTTGTGTTGTTTTGTTATATTACTTGGTGAACACTCTACAAGTCAATCAATGTGATGTTTTTGTATGTATTTGCCTATGGTCTGTGCACTTAGCCTCCTAATGACAAAAACGGTAATTTAACAAAACCTGGCGATATAAATTGATATTCACTTTTTTCAGTTAAATTACCATTTACCTTAACATACACAATTGTGAACAATCCTAACATTACTTAAATGTGCTTTTTCCTATATTGTAGTCTGTCTTTTTCATGCAAACACTTTATATCTATGATTGAGTGAAATATATTCCATATTTATATGCTCTAAAACAGAGAGGATTTGTTTTTCTCTTCAAGATATCAAGTTTCTCCCACTGTCATTATTATTATTGTTGGCAATAAAAATGTTAGTAATGGTAACAAATTACATTATTTTATTTTTTTCTCCCAAAAACAACATTGTGAAACACCATGCCACTTGTATGCCCAGCCCATGTCACACTTGTTCAAAGCCAGGAAGCATTCCAAGAATATGTCATTGTTTCATTGTATTCACTGAGACAAGAATGGTCTATTAATAAGAGACTGAGTATATGACTGGTTTCCTTGCCAGACCACTTGCTGACCATACGCTGTATACGTCTGAGCTTAAAAAACTATTCACTTGCAAACCTTTGAGATTACGCTTAAAACATTTTAATTGACATTCATGGAATACTTTTTTTGTTAATGTATTCACATTTTGGAACTGTATGGTACATAGCCTCCCTTTAAAAACAAGTCTGCCATTGGCAAGGATCAACCAAACCTTGTGCAGGGATTTCTTGATTTAATTATATATTTTTATTTTATTATAAAAATATAACATATTTTATTATAAAATAAGATCTTTTTTTTACGTGCGTCCCTAACCTAGTATGTATATCAGGAAATCCAGGTTTGTCCTGTATAGCCAAGGACACCACACTAAATATTTGCAGGAATATTGAGTCCCAAAGCATGTAAAGCTAAAAGAAGTCATTAGATGAGATCAGAGGTAATACATGAAAGACACCGTATTGCTGTTTCTCTTTTTTGTAACATGAAAGCATGGATTTAGAGTCCTAAAATGAATTTAACATCAGTAGCTTTGGTAGTGAGAAAAAAGGTGATGATTTTGGCATCAAGATCTAGTCTAAAAAAAAAAAAACCAAAAAACTTGGGTGACTTATAAATCCTTATCAGATATACAGACCAGACTTTAATTGCAAGACCAAGTTTCATTTCTAATATGATATAAGCACGATGAATCTGTAATTTAGATTTCTGGAATTAATATTGTTTATACAAGATCTAGTTTAATAAGATAATATTGAATACAAATAACTAGTGGCTTTTTATAGTAAGCATCACTTGATATACAATTGGTAGCCCTTTAAGTTGTCACGTTATTTTTCTAAAAATAATAATAAGTCACATTACGGGAAACCGTCTTAGTTTTGTTTATTTTTCCCACTAATCTCTCTCTAGTCTAAAATGTATTTACATATTAAGATGTAAACACTGGGTTATCCAACAAGAACACAAAGATAAATATTTTGATATCGATCAAGTATGGCCAGCGCTCTAAAAATATAACAAGATAACACTTATGTTACTCTTCTGGTTGTCAGATCAAATTAACAATGTTTACAGAAATGGTGTAATTAAATTTTATAGGGTTTAGTTTATAAACTGTAGCTAAATTCTAACATGTGATACTGTCACCAATGGTAGATCACAATGTCCAGGCTCCTACAAATGAGCTGAAGCGTGCTGCCTGCCATAAAGTGAGGTTTTTCAAACCTGCCACCAGCTATAATTTATTATGGACAGGACATAGCTCTACTGGTCCAAGAGAATATAAATTTTTTAGGTGTAGGTTAAACATTACACAACAGCAGATTGGACTGGAGAACATCTGTAAATCCCAGGAACTTTTAGATGGTATCATAGTATGCAACAAAGGGGTTTATCCAGTGAGCATTTGTGGTTGTATGAGCCACAGAAACATGTAAGGTTTTAATAGCATAAGTGTGCTCCATTGATAGATAGCATTGCTCTGTTTGTTTATTATCTGTTTTATTTCTAGTGTTATTGGGTTTCCCAAGATTTTTCCTATTTATGGTGCAAAGTGCCCGTACAAGGATACTAGTGTCCATGGGAAGGTTTGTGATGGTCCATAGAACATCATTAAGTTGTCCACCGCAGAAGCCAGTAAGTGTCCACCATGAGCAATGTTGGTGCCTAATGGCTGCCATTAGGCCCTAATGGCTGCCATTAGGCAAGACAGCCTTAGAACAGGTGAAGTAAAAAGAATGTGTGCTTCACAACATAAAATTGTTTTGACAATTATGCCACATTTTGCTGCAAAACATTCTAAACATAAATAGCCCCTTGAATTTGAACCTAATATCCATATCCCTCAAAAGTGTTGAGGGATGTGGTTAGAGTAGGGGAAGGGGCATGGCTAGATCTAGAAGGGGTTATGGTCAGGGGCAGAACAACCCATGGACCATACCTGAAGAAACACTTTATGGTGGCTAGAGCAGCACAAGGTGGCCAGAGCAGCACAAGGTGGCCACATAGTAACTATAATGATGGTCGTTGCTGCAACAGCACCTCCATTGATTGTACAGCTCCCTGAATCAGTCGGGGGAGATCAGAGGCAAAAGTGAGACACACATTCTGGCATAAAAACTGAACTGGACTGAAAATTCAAGCCAAGTATTGGAATAAAAAAAGAAAGGGAAAAATAACCATTACAGTTGTTTAGTAATATATATATTGTGCCCATAAATTGTTAAAATTGCTTGCACTTCTTTATGTGTAGAAAGCAATGTTTTATTATAATGAACTTAAGTGTCAGTTCTTTCATTTTAACTACATCATCCAAATGGGTAGAGATGATCTATACAAGCGTATTATCTTATAGGACAAGTTTACAGCAATGTTTATCATAACGATCCTTGTGATGAATAGGTCTTTTTATAAACATCATTGTTAACAATTAGGAATCCAAAAACTAAAGTGTTTCCATTGTCAAAAAAAACGGTCCCAGCTGTTCTTTGTTGTAATGGGAATACTAGTGCTAAAAGGTTTGTAATTAGCTGCGCATAATTAAGTTTGCCCAAAGGGTACGTAAGTAACAGGCCTAAAATGACATCTAGTGTGTCCGAGGTAAAGCGTTATGACAATCGCTCCAGGTGGCTTTATACAGAATACTCTCTCAACCTTCAATCATTTCTCATATGTCTGCAAGGCCTTTAGGATTGTGCATTAGTTAGCAGGATTATCAGGTTCACTGGGATCCTGTAACTCAGCTGTCATCACGGTTTCTGATCGTCCGTGGACGCCACGTACTAAACTCAACTATGTACAGGATAAATATTAGGTGGTGTGATTGAAATCAGAAATCAGTCTTGGCATGGCTGGCCCTCCTGTCTGTAATCAAATAACGCAGTAAATTGAGTTTGAATCTAATCCTGCATTATAAAGCAGTAATACTTGCCAACCATCCTGGATTTCCAGGGATTGTGCCCAGCTTTGGCTACAAGTACCAGCTCCCCGCTACCCCTGCAGTCGTCCTAGGATTTCAAATCTGTGCTTGTCATTCAAGTGGTATGCCATTCTCATTGTGATATTAATACTCCTTGCCGTTTGCTTTGGTGCATTTTCAGCAGTATTTCAATGTGATTTTTCTAGCTTACCGGTTTATCGTTTTTTCTAGAATTATCTCCTGTTTGGGTGTTGCAATGCACTGTGGGCACCTCATGGTCACATGTGGAATATAAACTGTATCTTAAAAATACAATTGTTTAAATAATCTATCTCTAAATATTTTTAAAATTTTTTTGCAGTTACAAACTCCAGAGTCGAACAGTGGGCAAGGTCGAATAAGCCACTTTACGTCGCTAAGATGGACAGTGGGGCAGCAATGCAGAATGTCCGGAGAAAATCGGGACACTTGGGAGATATAATGAAAGCTCTGATACATATCATCCTCGTGCAGAGGTAGCCAGTGGTTAGTTCTTCATCTGCGGTGGAATTCTAACTCTCGGGTTTCTGAACCAGTCATACACCCACTTGCTTTTAGGATGCAGTCTAAGGCCCATAGGAGTTGTAAGTGTATATCTTCCTTTGCCATTTCACCAGTAGTTCTGTATTTACAACATTAATACTCAATGTCCTCTTGGTTGTAGGCTACCATCCATCAATGCCATATTATATAATAATAAATAACCCTCTATATGAGCACTTAATGTACACACATTAACCTTACTCTTCAAGTTTGCTTATACAATCTCACCATCAAAGTTAAGCTAATTCACAGAGGGAGGTTAAAAATAACGTGACATCTCATCTCACTCGTCTTTGATGATTAGATAAATCCTTTAATAAACATTAAGTGGACAGTGGATGCGTTCCAGACTCGCTACAGGTTGGGCTTCCTATGATCTGCAAACATTGCTCGTTCAGCGTACGCATTCTGACCTGTCATAAGTGTCCCTGGGCAGTCTTGACGATAGACAGTTTCTTTTGGAACACTCCACCTGTGTTGCAATATTTCGAATGTAACACATTTCTCATAACAAAATCTACCCATTACGTATAACATGATGATGTACGAGGTCCAAATGATTAA
Source organism: Spea hammondii (assembly GCA_029215755.1). NCBI lineage: Eukaryota > Metazoa > Chordata > Amphibia > Anura > Pelobatidae > Spea > Spea hammondii. The sequence goes on along the minus strand of JARDYJ010000002.1, from coordinate 67,908,525 downwards.
TATTTACTTTAATTTATTTAGTATTTAATATACTAACTATATATTTTGTTTTTTATTGTGTTTCACATAACTCTAAACTCGTATTGTGGTTGGTGCTATGAAGCTGAAATTCTGCATATTTGCAGCTGCGACAGGGTTCAATGACTTTTATTCCACAAAAACAGGTGGTATTTCAGCCTACCTATGGCTCTCTCAAACCACACACGAGAAAGGCCTGGTAAGGTCCAAAAGGTTGTCAAGGTTGCTGTGTTTTGCTGTTAGGGGCCACTATCTGATTTTGGGGCCCTTAGCCAAAAGCCTTTTCAGTGCCCTGTATGTAAAAATAATGATGAACATGAGGAACCTGTGTCACACTTCGTTAATTGCCTTCCCTTGAATAGATAAGGGGCTCCTTAGACCACTAGGGCCCTAAGTTGCTTAACTTGTTTATATGTTACCGCCACCCTTGTCTGCTATGATGTCACATAATGTGTGTATGTAGATTTTTTTCAATTAAGTTCTAACAGTAGATTGCTGTGCATAACGTGATTGGTACATCCAGCAGTTTCATTGGGGTGAAATAGGTGTGAATACATTAGCTTACAGGCCAAATAGTAGGACAAAATAACACCCCTTGGTAAACCTGGATCTGCAGAACACATTTTTCGGTGTGTGAATAAAGACAAAAGTGTCTGTTTTTTATGATAGCTATAACATTTTACTAAAGCGTGCTCCTGCTGAATGGAGCAATGTAGCAAATTAATACAAAAAGCTATTACAAACTATAATGCCGTTATGTATTTTTATGATCAGGTTTACAGAAGGTCCATAGAGAACCTCTTCTGAGAGTAATGATGATATTTTGCGAGTGTACACTGCCTAGGTGGCTTGTCGTATAGCCTGTCTAACACCTAATGCAATAGACACATAGATATGAAAACTCCTTTTTAAATCAAATTCTATCATAGAAACTTCCAGAATGTGAATAAACTGGAACTAAACAGCGCCATCTGGTGCAAAACACGGGGAAGACAACGGCTTACAATTTTACATTGTTTTTACATATCACTACAGACAAAAAAAAATCACATTGGTACCTATAAACTGAGATTTTAAACATCAAGTCCATGCACAATGGCCTTGAAGGTATGTTTTAGCATCTATTTAAAAAGAACATTTTACATATGATAATATTTATACTAACTGATAAAGAATGCAACGTTTAATATTAAATAGGTACTTAAAGATTAACCTTAAGGCTTTCATTTTTCTGCTTCAACGTAAGTTTTACATGTAGCAAAATGTTCTATGTTTTTTCAACTCTGCACTGTTTAATACACCTCTCTAAAAACTCCTTTTATTGTATTGCAAACAAGAGTATGGGTAGATTTGAATGAGGCCTGACTCCTGTCTACAAAGTGGATCCGGTGAAAACCATTACCTGGTAAATGTAAGGCAGAGGCTATGTGATAACATATTCTGTGCAAACAGACGCTGGACAAGCCATCCACAAACGCCCAGTAGACCAGTGCCAGGTGGCTTTGGCCACTTACATTTACTGCCTCTCATGTGGCACATCTGGTCCTAGTACGGCCTAGTGCGGCCATCAGTTGGATATATGCGGCAGAGTGTAAGCGTGTAGCATGAAACTTATAGCCAGTCTAAATATGGATATGAGGAAGAAGAGGCCAGTCTTGATCTCATATAGCATCTTTGACCCCTAGTATACTAATAGAAATGTTTAATTGCAAAACAAATTGTATTCAGCCTTTAAAACTGTCAAAATAATTTCATGTTTTAGCATAACACAACAGATTTACCTGTGTCTTTTTTTATCATAAATCTTAAGATATCTGCTTTGTGTTATGGCTGCTTACAACCTAAAAGGGTATATTTATTAACCCTAGAGTATAGCAGAAATTAAAGGGGATACTTTGTTTAAAGCTCATGACCATACCTGGGAACTTCTTGGCTCCGGCTACCCGGAGCCTTCCCTTGCGGGACGCGGCAAGGACTACACACTGATGTCAGCAGGTGGTCCCGCTGATGTTGGTAGGCGGTCCCGTTGGCGTTGGTGGGCATTACCACTGGCGTCGGGGGAGTTCCCGTTGACGTTGGGGACATTCCCGCTGACGGCAGCGGGAAACATCCCCGTTTAAAGGAAAAAATGGGCAGGGAGCGGGGCGTGTCAAGACCCCGCTCCCACGACCCGGAGGATTCGGGTCTTGACCCGGAGAACCGGAGGAGCAGCGCTCACCTGGCAATCTCCGGGTCAAACCGGGAGAGTTCCCAGGTATGCTCATGACTGGCAGCGGGGGAGATCCCTCAGCTTTCACAAATTACTGTGACTTTAGGGGGCAGAGACAACCTCCATTGTTTTCAAACAGATTTGATTTCAGGAGGACACATCTCTGGAAACTCATAGTACATTCCTGTACGGTTCCTGCATGTTGTGAAAGCCTCAGAAATATTTTATGGAGTATGCGGGGCCTGGATCAGTGGGGGAACGTAGTGAAATTCTCCTCCAAAAAGGACCTGCAGCAATTTTAATCTTTGAGCTATCTAAAGCTAAAGCTTGGTCTTTAAAGAATGCACACTAAAAACGTTCTTCTGAAGTTTCAAATTCACAGCTACATTCCCAGGTTTCATCTGAGGCTTCACTCTAAATCCACAATAACATTAGAAAGGAGAGGGAGATCATTTATTTAAATGATTTAATTAAAATGGCATCTATGTAATGCACATACACAGTATATTTATCTATCCTATCTACAGTATATATATATATATATATATATATATATATATATATGCACAATTGTACTTTTTGGTGATTTCTGCTCATGATATTATTATTTATTATTTTAAGTAGCTCCATCATATGCCGTAGCACTGTACAACGGGTTTATTTATTTTTCAGTACGCATGTAACGTTGAGAGTGTACATCTGAACTCAGTATTTACGTCTTGGTGAGTTATAAGTTAAAATTTTCACCTGGAGCAGGATGAGCTGCTATTTAAAAAGCTTTCAACACTGTAAAATTGAAGTAAAGCGATACTTAGATCCATGAACTTTCCAGTGCTTTGTAGGGCTTTTTGAGCAGTAATGAGTTTAAGGAATGCTGCTTAATCCTTTCTGTGCCTACGGATAATATCAAATGACGTCTGCCAGACATCTAACAATTCTGTAAATCCTAATAACAGCTCAAAACAGCAGCTTTAAAAAAAAAATGGAAAACTCCAGTCAATAAGTTTGTGCCTTAGAGATGCTTCTAAACCTTTTCTCTGCCTGCAGCAAAAGACACCTTACTAAACAAAGTACCCATGGGTAAAATATGAAAGACATTTTGAGGACTGTCTGTGTTATAAGCTAATTTAAACTGACAGCAGCCGTAGGGAAATACACAAATAATGTGGATTTTGTATACTAGGGCAATATAGAGTTGTTCCAAAGACTCACTGATACAGTCTTCCCTGCCTAAGGTGCATCTTTTCCGTGTTCATCATTGATGACAAACTGAACTTACGGTCAAAGATGGGTTGGAAGCAAGTCCTGTTTGCTTCAGTCATTCCGTCTGTCGTGTTTATCTAAGGCAGGGTTGCACGAACCCCGCCCTCGAGGGCCGTAAACAGGCTGGGAGTTCTCAGTATGCTTGCCTGAATACAAGACTTGAGACTCTTGTCCTTAAAGCATATTATTCAAACTTTGTGGCCTGATTGTGTCCTTCAGGGACTGGTGTTGGGTTCCTCTGATCTTCAGTGGTGCTTTTTCACAAACTGTGATGGTATGCATAGCATTAGTATGACTCCACTAAATTGAAAAGGCCGGGTTTATTTCAAATGAAGGAATCCAATAACGCATGCTTGTTTTATAAAATACATTATATGGATGCAATGGATTTTGATAAATCTATGGTTTAGCAGCAGCCCATAGAAAACTCCATACTGCTATATGTACCAGATTAAAAAAAGGGCTGCAAAGCACCAGTCCTCAATGGCCACAGTTTTGGGGTATTTCCCAGCTTGAGCACAAGCATCTCATTTTAAAAATGAATTAAACGTTCATGTAAGGATTCCCCCAATTCTAGGATTGTTTGCAACGCTGACACAACTTTTTTCTTCTAGAATATATAAATAATGTGTTTAGGAGGCTCCAACATTTATACAAACATTTATCTTTGTACTAAATACCTAGGGTAGCATTACCACATGAGCTAAAAGGACAAGTGGGTCTTCTATCAAGTCAAAACATTTTGATGTAATAATACCAAATAAGGTGGTCAAACATTTGCTTGCTGAGAATATAAAAAACAAATTTTTACATTTTAACCACCTTAGGCATCCAGATGAAATCCTATTATTACCGATGTGATGTAAATAAAAGCTACTTTCTGATAAATGATTTTCGTAACTTTATTTTCAGCACTCCTGGTTACCCACCATTTAATATATTTTATATATGTTTCTGCCATTTATTTAATCCAGATAACATGATAGTTTTTGTATAGCTTTTTAAAAAAAATACTTTTGAAGGTTTAAGAAAATTATTTTTACATCATCATAAGCCACCTTTAATAAAGTATCTTAAGCACATGCACTTTCAAAAGATGACCAGCAGATGGCACAAGTGACTTGAATTTCATTAAGTCACTTCATTTCATTCAATAGTTCTTTCACCTAGAATAAAAAATACTAAAACTTGGTACATTTTATGTTTTCTCTTTACCTATATAAATTTTGAAAATGTTGACCCTTATGCATAAAATAAGGTATTCCTATATCTGTTGAAAAATGCAGTTAATACAATGAATATTTTTTCCAGCATCTATAGATAAATCAGTATTTTATATGCCTAAAGAAATTAACAGATGCCAGTTACCCTTTTGTGCCTCCAATGTTGAAATTACAGCCTCGCAGATGGGCAAATCTATTCACTAATCTGATTGCTGGCTAAAGATGCTAATTTGCAGCAGCAAACTTGAACGAGTTGGACGAAACTTGCAAAACCACTGAAGCAAACTCACATGAGCACTTCCAAAAACAAAATGACAAATCGCATATACTTACATGCAGGAGATGCAAGTTTATGCGAAAATTCATTTACTCACAAAGGGTTGCAAGGTAACGTGACTCCAACACTTACTCACTAACTAGGATTATTAAATTAAAAGGGAATATATGAATTTAGAAAAATAAATTGCAGCCATGTCTGCCATGTGGGATGGAGGGAGTTAAGAAAAAAATCAGCCCCATGAAAGAGCCCCTACCCAACCCTCCTTGACAGTCCATAGACTTTCATGATGACCATGCATGTCAGGATGCAGTACAGCTTTCCCACACTAGGTCTGCTTTTGCACATGAATATATGTGTGTGTGTGATGAATTACAAAAATAGAGGACTTTGTGGATTATAACTGGAAATTAAACGTCACCCATGTGGCAACCAATGAGTGCTTAGATGGACTTCTCCCTCCTCAACAGGTGGTAGCGATAGGGTGGAGGTTGGGGCTTTCATTTTTATTTACCTCCTCCATCCCAGAGGGCAGAGTAGAGGGGGCAGAGTAGAGGGGGCAAGGGAGTGGTCTGTGCCCATCGTGGGTAGCGGTTGGGGCCAAAGTTCTCTGTCAAGGGGATTTTGTTGTTATTTAGTCCCCTCATACATCCAGAATATAATTGGGCAGACATGGGCTCCCATGGTGGCATTTATTATACTATACCAGAGCCAGAGCAGGAGATGGGGTATATAGGGCAATATACTTCCCAGTTTTTTTTTTATTACAAAGCACCCTAAGGAAACATTTCAAAGAATAACAAAAAGACTCCTAGCTTATATGCATTTTAGTTTTATATACCATTATAAGCCATGGAAGTTTATGACTTTTTTCAATTAACATTTGATTAAATGCATATAGAATACATATGGACTCCCATCATACCAGCCCATATTTTAAACACTCATTTTAACAAGCATTTTTATTATACATTTCATACTTTAGGGTAAGCGAATGTTGACCAGTTGTTGTGCCTTGGAGCACTTGAACCCAGAATTTGTGTGCAAGCGGAGGCAAAGAAACTGACTATTTTTGTCAAGATTTTAGTTGTACCTGGTTTTACTCAAGACATTTTGAATGGCAGGTTGATCACCAAGAACCAGTATCTCTTTTTGCTTTGACCACTATGGCATATTAAAGTAGTCTCCACACATTTCCAAAACTGGAAGATAGCTCTTGAGTACACCCTACATTGACGTATTAGCAACGTGCATCCATTCTGTGAATAATCTGATCTTTAATAAAGTGAACTCTAAGAGTGAGGATAACAAACGACAATTAAACGCCAATTCATTATTCCTCCTTTAGGTACCTTCTTTCAGATCCACTTGTACACTGTGCCGGTTGGTTTGATTTCGCAGGCAAGTCTGCTGTATTCTAACATCTTGTTTTTTTCCCTTAGGAAGGAAATGTTGTACAGGCATTTTATGGCTGACGGAACTAATTTACTGCAGAATAGGCAGTAAGCTATCTTTAGATAAATGCTAATGAGTATGTGACTGCTCTGCTATGTTATGCTGAGAGGGAAGGTCAACAGCTAATAAACCCAGTTAACAAGGCAATGTGAACTTCACTTCTGTTTAATACTGTTCTGACTTAAAGCCATTACAGCCAATGGCTATTAAAAGGGCAGTCATTTGTTGCTAGTCCAAAATAGTAAGTATAAATAATGCTTGGTGTTCATGTGAACAAATGTATCGACAAGATGTCATCTTTAAGTCCCACAATGTTAATTATTTATATATTTAATATATGGTCTGTCTGACTAACCATGGCCCATGCTGAGTTTTAGAACACATGTCGCCATTTTGTTCTTGATATGTTTTTCATTAAAAAGAAGGATTCTTGGGCAGTGAGCACAACTCAGACTAATACTTATGTCAAGTGCATTGGACTGCACATATATAAAATGAAACTCTCTAACAAGTTCTAGTTGCGGATCTATTGACATGGAAACCAATGGAATATTGCTGGAGATGCTTCACATTTAGCACTTATCCAAAATGGCATTTCAGAAATATGGCTCTATTTTCTCGGATCACCAATGATGTACTAAAGGTGTATGCCAAGTTCTAGCTGGTACACGTTAATGTATTAATCTATTTTACATCTTAATGACTTCCTGATCATCCATTTATTATTTTTATTCATGATTACATAGTTAAATATATTATTATCTGTTGTATAGTTTTTACATGGGAATTTATAGAGTTCTCCATTCAATGCCAACAACTAGGACGTTTTATTCACCTGGTGGTTGCCAGATCTGGAGATCTGTGAGAGACATAATCTTAACAACTGAGAGCTATTCTTATAATCTGTTGCTGCTTGTCATTGTAAGGTGAGAAGCATATTATAGGTGATTATAAGAGTCTACAGGGCTAATGTGTTGAAGTTTGTTCATATTGTACTTTTCACCTAAAATTTCTAGAAACTTACTGCAATCTACAGATGACTTTACATGATCTTTTTGATGAGGGCTGATGCTGTAGGGACTGTAGACCTTTTATTTTTTTTTACAGCTTTATTTATCATTTTTATATCGGTTTATGCTTAATTACTTAATATCTGGGGGATCTGCAGCTATGGCCATTTTCAAGTGGAGTTTCAAGGAGAGATTGAGGACACCAGGGCAGATAAGGGAAAAGTACCAGGTAGATAGAACCTCTTTTTAGCCTTTTGTATTTTCTTAGGTATGTTCGACTGATGAACAATCTCTCCAATACCTGATGGTGTGGTTATATCTTTATATGCATGCTTAGGCAGGTACCCTAAACTCAGCTTGTTAAAAGGTCCATGAGTCAAGCTTGTCCTACAACAGAATGAAAGCCTGGCTTCGGTCTGACTTGTACTCTTTCTGTCTTCATGAACTGAACCGAGCCTGACTCAAGCCAATGCAGGATTGACAACTACATGCCTACTACTGATGGTCAGACAAATGTGAAGCAGTCAAACAGCTAAAGTGAATATTTTGTTAAAAGTGAACAGCTCTGCGTGCACCGACAAAAACAGGTTACGTCTTTCATGTTCCTTTGTAACTTTTAGGCCCCAAGATATGCACCAACAAAAGCCTTGGGAACAAGAATGTATAAATAGATGCCTCTATTTTAACTGAGCAAAGCTTATAACAAGCAATAGTTTCAATAAAGGGTAACCATAATAAACCGTTTTATGCAAATAAGCATACTGAGTAAATAACATTTCAATTTTCCTCTTTTTGCCTATTGTGTATACATTTTCAAGTACATTAACATGTTTAACCCCTTAATGACAATTGCCGGTCCTGGCACGGCACGGAAAAGCATGTGCTTTACGACAATTGACGTGCCAGGACCGGCACGTCTTTAAACGGGTGCAGAAAGCGATCTACTATCGCTTTCTGCACCCAAAAAGCGTTGCTGAATGCCTCGACCTCGAGGCATTCAGCAACGCCGCGATCGGCACGAAGGGGCCATCTCTGGCCCCTCCACGGGGCGTCAACATCCGCCATACTTTGTATGGCGGCGGACGCCCGTTTTAAAAGCGTTTAGGAGGCGATCGACGATCGCCTCCTAAACTTAAATGGTGTCGCTGGAATGCCTCGATCAGGAGGCATCCAGCGACACCAAACACTAACCTTTTGATGGGCTGTGACCGCTCCGGAGAGCGGTCACAGCCGCAGCTGCCGGCAATCTTCGCCATCAAGGAAGATGGCCGCCGTCCTGTAACAGGAACCACAAATTTTAAAAGTTCGCTAGATAGTCCAGACCATCTAGAGAACTTTGGCTCCACTTGCAGGTTGAATACAGGTACTGCATTCACCATGCAAGTCAATGGAGCCCAGCTTTCTAATCACAGTGTGATTAGTAAAAATAAATTAAAAAATAAAATAAAATTAATAATAATTAGAAAAAAATAGTAAAAAAACAGTAAAATGTAAAAATCATTTCCCACTGATGTCACTATCAGGGGAACCTCCAAGTTGAAAAAAATGTCAAATTTTTTTTAAAAAAAAAATAAAAAAAAAATATATATATATATAAAAAATATATTTTTGTGAGCAAGTCCTAAAATTAGCATATTAGCTTAAAACAATTCTCGCATGGAAAGAGTTAAAATACTGGCATATTAAATGCCCGTGGGGTGTCTACTTTTAAAAAATGTATGATTTGATGGGGTAAATTGAATGGGCCAGGTTCAACAACGTCCCAATTAACACGGGGGGAAGGATGGCCACACATCTAATTTCCAATTAGAAAAATGCACACGTACCAAATGTGGCCTTTTAGTTCCCCCCAAAAATGACACACCCATGCATGTGGGGTATCACTGCACTCAGGAGATGTTGCTGAACACATTATGGGGTGTCGTGTGACAGCGGCATATACCAGGAGCTGTAAATTCATACATAAAGTAGGTGTGTGTGGGAAAAATACACACACAAAAATATTACTGCAAACTTTGAAAAAATGCTGGTGGTAAAATATGTGCATGCAAAGAGTTAAAATACCAGCATTTAAAATACCCTGTGGTGTCTAGTTTTGAAAAATATATGGGTTTATTGGGCACACTGAAATGGCCCGGCTCAAAGATGTACCAAATAGGGCATGGGCAGTGGATCCCCAAATGCCAAAGTTCAACATTGAAAAATGCGCATGCCCCAAATGTGGCCCTTTTGCCCCCAAACAGCCAGGCAAAATCATTCATGTGGGGTATCGCTGCGCTCAGGAGATGTTGCTGAACACATATTGGGGTGTTTTGTGATAGTGACATAAACTAGAACATTTTAATTCATACCTGAAGTAAAATGTGTATGACAAAACAAATGCAAAAAAATGACTACCATAAAGTTTGACAAAGACTGGTGGTAGATATGGTGCATGGAAAGAGTTAAAATACTAGCATTTGGAATACCCTGGGCTGTCTAGTTTTCAAAAATATATGACTTGATGGGGTAAATTGCATTGGCCGGGTTCAAAGATACCCGAAATGGCACATGGGGGGAAGAATTACCAGATTTGGAAAAAATGGCTTTGAAATAGCAAAACGCTACCTGTACTTATTGCCCCATAATGGGTAGAAAAAAGCAAAAAAACATAAAAACATTGGGTATTTCTAAACTCAGGACAAATAGTAGAATCTATTTAGCAGGTTTTTTCATTACCTTTTATAGATGAGTAAAAGATTTTTCAACTAAAAGTTAGAAACAGTCATTTTTTTCTAAATTTTTCACCATATTTTATAATTTTTTTAATAGTAAATAATATGATACAATCAAAACAATGTCATCTAAAGAAAGCCCTTCTTGTCCTGAAAAAAACAATATCTAATGTGTGTGGGTTCAGTAAACGGGAAAGAAGAAAATTACAGCTAAACACAAGCAGCGCAGAAATGTTAAAAAGGCCATTGTCACAAAGGGTACAAAAAGTAAAATCAGCCTTTGTCTCGAAGGGGTTAACCCCTTAATGACAATTGCCGGTCCTGGCACGGCACGGAAAAGCATGTGCTTTACGACAATTGACGTGCCAGGACCGGCACGTCTTTAAACGGGTGCAGAAAGCGATCTACTATCGCTTTCTGCACCCAAAAAGCGTTGCTGAATGCCTCGACCTCGAGGCATTCAGCAACGCCGCGATCGGCACGAAGGGGCCATCTCTGGCCCCTCCACGGGGCGTCAACATCCGCCATACTTTGTATGGCGGCGGACGCCCGTTTTAAAAGCGTTTAGGAGGCGATCGACGATCGCCTCCTAAACTTAAATGGTGTCGCTGGAATGCCTCGATCAGGAGGCATCCAGCGACACCAAACACTAACCTTTTGATGGGCTGTGACCGCTCCGGAGAGCGGTCACAGCCGCAGCTGCCGGCAATCTTCGCCATCAAGGAAGATGGCCGCCGTCCTGTAACAGGAACCACAAATTTTAAAAGTTCGCTAGATAGTCCAGACCATCTAGAGAACTTTGGCTCCACTTGCAGGTTGAATACAGGTACTGCATTCACCATGCAAGTCAATGGAGCCCAGCTTTCTAATCACAGTGTGATTAGTAAAAATAAATTAAAAAATAAAATAAAATTAATAATAATTAGAAAAAAATAGTAAAAAAACAGTAAAATGTAAAAATCATTTCCCACTGATGTCACTATCAGGGGAACCTCCAAGTTGAAAAAAAGTTAAATTTTTTTAAAAAAAAAATAAAAAAAATATATATATATATAAAAAATATATTTTTGTGAGCAAGTCCTAAAATTAGCATATTAGCTTAAAACAATTCTCGCATGGAAAGAGTTAAAATACTGGCATATTAAATGCCCGTGGGGTGTCTACTTTTAAAAAATGTATGATTTGATGGGGTAAATTGAATGGGCCAGGTTCAACAACGTCCCAATTAACACGGGGGGAAGGATGGCCACACATCTAATTTCCAATTAGAAAAATGCACACGTACCAAATGTGGCCTTTTAGTTCCCCAAAAAAATGACACACCCATGCATGTGGGGTATCACTGCACTCAGGAGATGTTGCTGAACACATTATGGGGTGTCGTGTGACAGCGGCATATACCAGGAGCTGTAAATTCATACATAAAAGTAGGTGTGTGTGGGAAAAATACACACACAAAAATATTACTGCAAACTTTGAAAAAATGCTGGTGGTAAAATATGTGCATGCAAAGAGTTAAAATACCAGCATTTAAAATACCCTGTGGTGTCTAGTTTTGAAAAATATATGGTTTTGTTGGGCACACTGAAATGGCCTGGCTCAAAGATGTACCAAATAGGGCATGGGCAGTGGATCCCAAATGCCAAAGTTCAACATTGAAAAAAGCGCATGCCCCAAATGTGGCCCTTTTGCCCCAAAACAGCCAGGCAAAATCATTCATGTGAGGTATCGCTGTACTCAGGAGATGTTGCTGAACACATATTGGGGTGTTTTGTGATAGTGACATATACGAGAACATTTTAATTCATACCTGAATTAAAATGTGTGTGGAAAACCAAATGCAAAAAAATGACTACCACAAAGTTTGACAAAGACTGGTGGTAGATATGGTGCATGGAAAGAGTTAAAATACTAGCATTTGAAATACCCTGGGGTGTCTAGTTTTCAAAAATATATGGGTTTATTGGGCACACTGAAATGGCCCGACTCAAAGATGTACCAAATAGGGCATGGGCAGTGGATCCCCAAATGCCAAAGTTCAACATTGAAAAATGCGCATGCCCCAAATGTGGCCCTTTTGCCCCCAAACAGCCAGGCAAAATCATTCATGTGGGGTATCGCTGCGCTCAGGAGATGTTGCTGAACACATATTGGGGTGTTTTGTGATAGTGACATAAACTAGAACATTTTAATTCATACCTGAAGTAAAATGTGTATGACAAAACAAATGCAAAAAAATGACTACCATAAAGTTTGACAAAGACTGGTGGTAGATATGGTGCATGGAAAGAGTTAAAATACTAGCATTTGGAATACCCTGGGCTGTCTAGTTTTCAAAAATATATGACTTGATGGGGTAAATTGCATTGGCCGGGTTCAAAGATACCCGAAATGGCACATGGGGGGAAGAATTACCAGATTTGGAAAAAATGGCTTTGAAATAGCAAAACGCTACCTGTACTTATTGCCCCATAATGGGTAGAAAAAAGCAAAAAAACATAAAAACATTGGGTATTTCTAAACTCAGGACAAATAGTAGAATCTATTTAGCAGGTTTTTTCATTACCTTTTATAGATGAGTAAAAGATTTTTCAACTAAAAGTTAGAAACAGTCATTTTTTTCTAAATTTTTCACCATATTTTATAATTTTTTTAATAGTAAATAATATGATACAATCAAAACAATGTCATCTAAAGAAAGCCCTTCTTGTCCTGAAAAAAACAATATCTAATGTGTGTGGGTTCAGTAAACGGGAAAGAAGAAAATTACAGCTAAACACAAGCAGCGCAGAAATGTTAAAAAGGCCATTGTCACAAAGGGTACAAAAAGTAAAATCAGCCTTTGTCTCGAAGGGGTTAATCATTTCCTTCTGCTACTGCTGAGATATGTTTATTTAACCTCTGCCATTTCTACATTACTTACTAGACTGACCTCACATTAATCTGATTATCATTGTATAGATTTTCAATCTGACCTTACAAAGCTTTCAGTTATCTTGATCTATAGTGTCAGTACAGGAGGGTTAGTCTTCTCATGGCCACTGTAATTCACATTGATTTATCACTCAGAGCTTGTTCCATTGTCTTATTAATCGTTTCTAATGCTCTGTGTAATGTGACACTAGCTAGCCAAAAACACAATTTCTAAAATAGTTGCTTCATATTTTTTATCAACAAACACGTATAGCTATACTGTTGTCTTGACATTTTTTTTCTATCACTGAGACCAACGGCGTTTGTCTTTTTTTAAAGAAGAAAAAAACACCACATATGCATAATTTATTCATTAAGCATATTTCCCAGTTATCCCAGTTTGAGAATCAAAATCCCTCCCAATGTGCTACAGCCCATTCCTGTAATGGCCCCACAAATGTGCCATGTATTGACTTAACTGTTGGGAATGGTATCTTACCCAGTATTGGTGTCTTAATTATTATGTTTTGAGGGGTTTTTGGGAAGCCGAACAGGATAGGTGACAGTAAACATCGTAGTGAGTTTCTGAGATATTGGACAAATAAGTGCAAATACATAAAAAAGTTGTTGTCCTTTTTGTTGGATTCTCCATTGACTAGTGATCACTTTTAATTATTAGAGAACATATAAGCATATTAGACACAAAATATTTGCTGCCTAATAGCCTTGGAAAATGGAAAGCTTCATTTTCATCTGAAAAAAGGATATTGTTTCTGGATAGCAGAGTCACTTTAGAGATATCCCTTTAAAGTGGTTTTGAATGTAGAGGTTTCCTACATTTAAATAGATTTCTATGTGAAACACTTCCACTACTGTTATATCTGTCATATTTCTAACCAATGCACAAAATACAAATATATAAAGTGTCAATTCCTCTTAGATCCTACCCACTACCCACATCTGTCCATGCCTACAAGCCGTCACTCCAAATATTATGATCATTTGAGAATTTTCCACTCTGTAGTACCATTTTTTACCTCAACCTGGTGTAATACTTTTATACATCAGATGCATTATATAACATTCTTGGTATTTTAGTCCACTGTGACTGGACGGGGAGGTGAGCTATTACCCTCCGTTAATAGCCACTCAATACCTATAATAATTGCTTCTTCTTGATTCAATCTTGGTTTTACACCAAGGAGCAAATGCCACAACCCAATGTTTTCTTACATCATAGTTTGTGGCAGAAAGACAAGAATGGGGGTTAATTGAGGCTGATGATTAAAGGGCAATTCCGATGCAAAGTGTTGTACGGACATCAATCAGCAGAAACACTCCACGGGCTGCTATGGCGATATACATCACTTTGCACCAGATTTGCTCTTTAATCTCTGTGATCATACATACTATGTTTAATTCAGTGTCCAATTGGCTTATTGTGTTCAGTTCTTTCCCAGTTCTTGTTTTTACAAAAAAAGATAAAGATAAACTTTAGGCATTAACCTGAATAGGAGACAAGGGACCCTCAATTCTTGGACACATTATCACCACAATAAAACCTCTGCTGTATCCTTCACTGTTATACTAATACAATCTGAAAGACGTAATGTTTACAGACAATTGGACAGTATGATGTTATGTTCTCTGGCATTATGCTCGTAGGATTATGTTAATAGAAAACATTTGACCCCAGGAAAATTCATATTAAACGGGAACCATGAATATTGTATTTAAGAAAAATGTTTAACTGTTGAGCTGCTGAAGCTTTGTTATGAATTGCATTAATCATCTGTCCTCATTGACACCCTACATGTTAAGTAGGAGCCCTGCATCAAGTCATTCTAATCTATAGGTACTGTGGTTAGGTCTGCTATGTTAATTTACATATATATATATATATATGATCATTTCTGCCTGGCCTTGCATTGTCTGTTTGTTTATAACCTAAATCTATTATCCAAATCAAAATAGCATAAAACTTGATTTAATTTAATTTTGTTTTATTTATTTTTTAAATTAGAGGAGTTGTATATATGTATGGTAAACATACAGTATAGTATCAGATTCATTTGTCTTTGACTTTCACAAGTTTCCTATATTGTCATTCCATTAGTAAATTATTTATATTGAACTCCTTTAGTTCTCAAAGTTCTGTAGCAGAAGTTATTCTCAGTTTACATGATTCACCACCGAGCACTGTTTTGTCAGCCTTTTTGTCCCGTTTTATAATAAACATCAAAAGGTAACGGCAGAGGAATATATCTCTAATCATTTGATTTCGATTAACTGTAGTAATGGCCGCAGTGATACAAACTCAATCTTTTCTTCTAAAACTGCAGATTAGATGGACAATGATGCATAATAAATAATCTCTCTCCAGAAAATTACTTTTTGTCTGTGCACTAACTGTTCTTCATAGCATCTTAAAAAACCTGGTTAACCATTTGATTGCCAGGCAAAATGCTGCACAGTATGCACTATGTGAGTACTCATTGAGTTAACCCCCTGGGGAGTGATTTTTGAATCACTGAATCACTGATCTACTGAGCTGCGCAGTAATAAGGAAATTTTAATCTGAATGTTCCTCTCTGGCTGCTGCAACAGCTTTGGTCAAGAGTGCTGTATTTAAAGGTTATAGTGATTAAGCACCATGATTAATTAAGTCTCCAAAGAATCAATTCTGCTCAACCACAAATCTAATTTACATTGCAACGAGCAGCTCTTTGCTTAATCTATCCTTTTTTACACAGTTTACAACAAGTGCATCTTTCTTTGCAATGGGCATTTTGGGATCACGGCGTTATTAAAAGTCATTTTACAAAAGCTAATGGGGAAGATCCATCTATATTGTGGTGTTAAGTTGAAGGAGTACCCTCTTCTATTGCCAATTAGATGTACATCACGTTTTCCCCAAAGCTACATTAAATTAAGATGAACAACAGTAGTTATGAAAATACCAGTTCCATTTAGCATTCTAAAACACTCTAAACATCCATATAACACTCACACATACCCTTAACTATTCATTTACAAGATGAACATAATTTGTATTCGAATAAAGCAAGTTCATTAAAGTTTTTCCTTCTTTTATACATCAATTTAAGACACGTTTCCTAAAAAAGAAATTCCATTTTAATGCTGTTATACAGATTCACATATTTTCACAAGGTGATATTTTATATTACGTACATTTCTGGTTCAACACAGTAAACGAGGTGCACCAAATCAACCAATGCAATGCTTATCACTCCACCATTAACAGTTTCTATCATAACGGCTAACCCCTTTGTCTCATTATATTATGTTCACAATCACACACCAACCATAGCTGCCAACTAAGCTAAACTTAAGACATGCGCTAATGTTTCATTAGCCAGGCATTGCATTGAACATGTGAAAGTAGGCCAGAAAGTGGGGCGATCCCTGGGCGGAACATTACTACACTACCCAAGTAACATGGGCAGAGTATGACATGGCGCACAACAACACATACACATTGTGGCTATAGCCAGTTTCCCCATATAGGACTCTGGAAACAATATACAACAAATAATTGTAGGGTTTATCAAAGTAAGATTTGACAGGAGAGTTGTGGTTAGAGCTCCCTGACTTTATTATGCAAGCACAAATCAGCACTTATTGCTGGAGCCACCTGCCGGTGTTGTCACTTTATAATGAATAGCAAAAAAATTCTAACTCTCACTTTAGTGAATAAACCCCAAAATGCTTTTTGAAGGACCCAACCACTGAAGGTGGCATTTAACTGGTTTGGGGTGAACATAGCTACAGTCCATACCAGCTCACCCATCTCTATGCAAAACCCATTGTCCAATATAAGTAGTCTGTTTATAACTGCTGCCTGGTTTATTGCTACAAAGGAATTATTCTGTTATTGACATTGATATGGGTTAACTACCTTATTTACTAAGTCTACATTACCAGAAAATTGTATTTTTCTTATGATATATCTTATGTATATCATCACATTCTAGCTTAGTGGTTTAATCCTCCCGCTTCAACTTACTCCATGCGTCAACTACATGTCCACATGCCATTTAGAAGACCAAAATGAATTATGTGTTCTTCTTGGAACAAGTTTGTCTTATTGTTTTACATCTGTGTACATTTTGGATTTTCAAAGCACTCCTGAACATACATTTAACAAATCTATATCTTGAAGCATTACTGCAAAAAAAAACTGTACAAAAAATCTTATGTTAAAAACATGTTATTTTCAAGCACTTAACACAACACTATATTATTATGAAACATTTAGAATCTTACTTTATTGTTGTTGTTACATAGTTTTTTTCTGAAACTAGTCTGAAGGAGAATAAGCAGAGGCAATTATACCAAACATGGGAGAAAATCAGCATAAAATTATAGTCATTTCATATTTGTGCCTCCAAGTACAAGTGAAACAAAAGACTTTCAATCTCCAGCTGGGTTTTTGCATTTCGGTCTAGCTACTGGTTTACAGAACTATTCCCTTATTGCATTATGTGGATATACTAAACTTAAGAGAGCAAGAAAAGCCATTTCTTTGTATACATGGTTCAGTGAAACAAAGATTCTTTCACTGATGTCAGTGCTTCAATGAAATGAGGTAATCGCTGAGCCCATTGCATGCTCAAGAACACGAAGTAGGGGAAGGTGTAAATTTCAATGCTTTATCTCCTAGCTTAAGGTTTCATGATTGTGGACCCCTAGTCCTATCCTATTCTGAGGGCAGGGCCGGCCCGACAATGGAGCCGAGTGGGGAAACCGCTCCAGGCGGCACTCTTGAAGGGGCGGCACTTCGCCGCCCCAAGCCCTTTTTTTTTTTTTTTTTTAAAGCGAAAGAGAGAGAAAGGGGCGCCGCTGTCAGTACCGCTCGGCACCCCTCGCTCTCTCCTCTGCGGCGAGTCTCCCTGTTCGGTCTCGGTGCTGGCTTGTAATGCTGAGTGCGGGAAGATTTCCGGCGCTCAGCATTACAAGCCGGCACCGAGACCGAACAGGGAGACTCGCCGCAGGACTGCTGAAAGGTAAGTACAAGAAGGGGGGGGGCAGCAGGGACGGAGGGAGAGGAAGGGTAGATAAGGGGGGGGCGGCAGGGACGGAGGGAGAGGAAGGGTAGATAAGGGGGGGGGGGGCAGCATTTTAAAATTTGCCCCAGGCGGCATTTTATTAAAAGTAACACAACAATATGACTTGGCATGATAGGAATGTGATTGCTAACAGCAAACACACTCTTTTTATACCCAGGCAACCAGTGAATGCTGGAACCTAGGCATGATGGGACTGTGATTGCTGTTAGCAGATTGCTGTTAGCAATCACACTCCTATCATCCCAAGTCAGCCAATACATGCTGGTACAGGGTGGCTGTAAGTGCAGACCCCATACTGCTTGCAGCATCAATACACAAGGGGGGCAGCTAGCCAGGTTTCAGCATGTACTGGTTGACTTGGCATGATAGGAGTGTGATTGCTAACAGCAAACACACTCTTTTTATACCCAGGCAACCAGTAAATGCTGGAACCTAGGCATGATGGGACTGTAATTCCTGTTAGCAAATTGATGTTAGCAATCACACTCCTATCATCCCAAGTCAGCCAATACGTGCTGGTACAGGGTGGCTGTAAGTGCAGACCCCATACACAAGGGGGGCAGCTAGCCAGGTTTCAGCATGTACTGGCTGACTTGGCATGATAGGAGTGTGATTGCTAACAGCAATCACAGTCCCATCATGCCTAGGTTCCAGCACTTACACATCCATGCTATCACACACACACAAATTCATTCATTCACAGATTCATTCCCTCAATCAGACATACTCATTCACAGAACCTTCCCCACCCCCTTACCTGCTCTACAACTCTCGATGCCGCACACAGACTTCAGCAGGGGGCGCAGCCTCCCTCGTTCTCCCCACAGAGGAGGCAGGACTGGAGCAGAGAATAGAACCTCCCACAAGTAAGCAGCAGGGCTCTTGTGATCCTGGCTGCCGATCTCACGCGGGCCGCACCTCGAGGTTCCGCGGGCCGCATTTGGCCCGCGGGCCGCATGTTGGACGCCCCTGGCCTAGAGGAAAATTCACCACTGCTGCCAGCACTCCTGTCTGGCACAAAAGCGCACTAGTGTCAGTTAGTGAAAGTATAACAACATTTTTAATAACTACACAGGCCAGCAAACAGCAGTAAGGAGATCACACTAAGCTAGCTGCAGAGCCATGCTTTTTCACGTTAGATATCTTATTTTTTACCGTTCCTTTATGGGGCATCTGATAATGCTGGTGGCAGGAGAATAAATAAAAAAAATTACCATGAGGCCAGAAAACTAATTAATAAATAAGCATATGTTGACAAAGATCTTAATTCTAAGCTATAATAGTCCCTTATTTTTAAACCAATTATCTTGAAAACAATTACCATGATTGATAGCAAGAAGAAAAGCTAAAGCAGTGTATTTTAATTCCAACAGGTAAGGTGTTCCTTGTCTGAAAAAACATTCATTTTGAATTGAGATGTCTGTGATGTAAGTGTGATAACTGAAAACAATGGCTCCAAAGGAAATGGAAGCCACTGCTATGGGTAGTTAGTTTTAATAAATGTATTTATTTTTTATAAGCTTCAAGAATACAATTATGAAAAACGTACAAACTGAATGCTGGACAAAAAATACTCTGAATAGTGCTGACACTGAAAGCGCAAACACATCGGTGATTATCGGGTTTCTCTTTTCCTGTAATAGGTTTCCTTAACAATAAAAAAACTAATACATTATAAATAACACAGCCATTAGATCTGAAATCCTCTTGTATCTTGTGATGTTATCAATTTTATTTTCCAAGTGCCCTGGCTTTGTGCTTTGTTAATGCCAGTGTGCTATGGCTTTAAATATTTAACTGAACTTGATCTCCTTAAATGTAACCGCTAGGCTAGGGCAGCCTAACACCATCAAGTCGACAAACAGTTGGTCCCCGAGGAGGGAACAATACTCTTTGAGCTCCCTTGCCAATGAGCCAGCCATACAAGCATTGATGGGGAGAGACAGTTCTGACAGTTGCCAGAAGTGACAGATTCATTTTGTCAAAGCTCACTTCCACATGTACATATCGAGACTGGCAATCAATCCAAGAGATGGGTGATGTCTAAGATGACAGATAGTGCTCCTATCCTCTCATCAACCAAAGTGACTGGGTGACCTTTATGGGTATAGCAGCTGATGTATAACTATGGTTTTAATTATAGACAATATTGCATTTTCCATACGATGGAGGGATAAGCTAGGACTTACATATACGCATACTATTATGTGAGAGTGAAACACACGTCTTCTGACATGACCCCATGAATATTTATGTTTTTGCTTACAGGAAAATAAATGTCATCTTTCTTGTTTTCACTTTCTTCAAATATACCAAACTATTACCGTAATATGATTTTATGATAAGCAACCAGGAATGAAGTCCATATCTAACACACAGAATACTTTTCAATTTTAGGTGCCAGTAGTAACATTTAGGAGTCATGGCTCATTGGAGTGGTTTGTCAAGCCCAAGAGAAAATTAAGGTGTAATGCCAATTTAAAACTTCTTTATATTTCTATTGTTCAAAAACAGGGGTCTAGTCACTAAAGGGTGAGTTGGCAGAAACATCTGCTAGATAATTGCTTTTCAGTTCACTATACATTATGAAGAGGCAACACCAGCAGGTTTCTCCAGCTAGAATGAGCTGGCCCTG
The DNA here is from genome assembly GCA_029215755.1 of Spea hammondii. Lineage (NCBI taxonomy): Eukaryota > Metazoa > Chordata > Amphibia > Anura > Pelobatidae > Spea > Spea hammondii. The sequence continues at coordinate 67,887,718 of JARDYJ010000002.1, read as the reverse complement.
TATATTGCATAACAGAATGGGTGGTGAGACTTTAGAGAATACCCGTGGATGCAACTAATCATTTTAAAGGTTTAGCCAAGTTCTTCCAGAAGCTCCAAGCTACCCAAACTTGATCTCCTTAACTGTACCGTACTGCACTGGGTAGCCTAGAGCTCAATGCTGCAGGGTCACGCAGAGTGTGTGACTCCGCCCCCTTTAAGCCCCAATCACTTTGTCCCGGGATCCAATGTAATGGTGAGTATGTAATGGTTAGGTTAGATTTAAATAATCTAATACATAAAAATAATGAGCAAACATGGTATTGTGTAAACCATCAAAGCTAATGATATAGAGATTTAACAGGCAGTTAAAGGAAAAGCCACTCATCAGTAAAAGGAAAAATGTATATTCATTTACACGCATGGACTAGTGGTATTTTATATCATTTAAGAACCTATTTCTGCACACCTGTTAATTTTTGCTTTTTGTGCTTGAGGCAGCAAAAAAAAGCAGAAATAACAAATTTAAATATACAGCAAGATTCACAAATAGATACACGTTTTACACATGCTTCACACTTTATATTCAAACTTTTTTTATTAGGAAGCCACTGGTACAGCTGAAAACCCATGAAAGGGTTATCCAACGGTAACTGGGAGGTAATTCACCGGGAGAGAAGACTTTGTATCATGGGGGAAATCTAACAAAGAGTTTGTACCATCTGTCTGAGGGGAATAAAACAACATCTGGTGCAAGGAGTAGCAAGATGTTGGACCTTCAAGTGACAAGATGGGAAATGACAGGAAACAGCTTTTTACTCTGCAAAAAGCAGAAGAAACCTACATCCCAAAATCTCATATTTGAAAACCTCCAGATGCCGTCCTGTTCTCACATTTCCATACCTTTGTTCAGTCCACATCTGAAAGCGTTTCTCTACGCTATAAAAATACAAAGAATGTGTATCTCTATCCAGCCTAGGAGCTGCAAAATGAATTTTAATAATCTGACTACAAAGAAGGGGACATATCTGTAAAAAGTAAAAACTATCTGTAATACAGTGAGACTATATGGTATAGTGGGACTATATGGTTTTTACTCAACCCCTTTCGTGACATAGGGGTTTACCCCCCATTTGTAGCATATCTTTGTTTATCCATGACTCTCCTTTTCCATATTTTGTGTACCCACACAAATTATATGTTGTTTTTTTCTAAAGAGGCTTTCTCTTTATATGGCTTTTTTGTATAGTCTATAATGTGAATTAAATGTAAAATAACAGAAAAAAAATAAGAAAAAAACCCAAATCTTGCTTTTATTTCACATCAGGGCTCCATTGCCCTACATTGCTGATCATAGTACCTGTGATTAGCCTGCAGGAGGAGCTCACTCCAAGGTTCCAGGAGAGTCTGGCCTGCCCTCTGGGACATATGAAATGTTCAGCTGTATATTTCTGGGTCACAATCAATAACTGGTGAACATATAACTACTATATTTAGTTATTTCTGAGGTAAGCAGGTAATGCAATAAAGTGTTGGCAAAATCAAGCAGGGTGCTGGGTTGTATAGCTAGAGGCATTAGTAGCAGTAAGAGAGAGAGGTGACTTTGTCAGACCTCAGAGCATTGGAGGAACGGGGGAGAGGCTGTTTCTGCAATGCGCGCCTTGCCTCTGTCCTTTTGCAGAAGTACTCTGAGAGGCCTGGTCAATGGGTCTGATACTGGGGAGAAGCAGACTGAGAAAGCAGAAAGAGGAAGCGATAGAAGAAGCAGAGCTGCAGGAAAGAAGACAGGACACGGAAGTGAGAGAATAGGAATTTCCAGGCAATTTAAGGCCTCTGTGTGCCAGTGTGACACCCCCTAATAAGTGGCACCCAGGCCAGACCAGCCCTAGCTTTATTCTAACACAAGAGTCAGGACTGATTAAAGTCTGAATCTTTATATTGGGAAAAAATAGGCCTATATATCAATCTATTTCTAAAAGTTTGGCACATCTTATAATCTCATATTCTGCAATGTATGGTAATAAAATATTTATCATTGCTTAAAATTATGGAACATGTGGGAACTAAACCTTGCCAAAAATGTGTTCAACTATTCAGGTGAAAACATTGCTTTCTTTATAAATAAGGGTTATGCCATAAACCAGGGGTGCCCAAGGTTTTTCTGCAGTGGGCCACTTCATCAGAATTGTATACGTGCGCGGGCCGCACTCATTTTTCTGGGATTTCTGGGCCTACAAATTCAGGATTCGGGATAAGTAAAAATAAAATAGTTCTATTTATTTTAGGGATACACTAAAAGGAAAATTCTGGACCAAAACCGAAAATTCAGGGTTCACTTAGCCAAAACTGAAAGTGACCCCCCCCACACACTTTTAATAAAAGTAAGTTACACACCAAAATTGTACAAAAAAATTATATATTATGATTGTTAACAGCAATCTCAGGCATACCCAGATTCCAGCATGTACTGGTTGGCTGGGCATTGTATTTTTTGTGTAACCACACTTTTATTAAAAGTAACACACCACAATTGGACAAAAAAAATCAACAATATGACTTGGCATGATAGGAGTGTGATTGCTGTTAGCAGATTGCTGTTAGCTGTTAGCAGTCACACTCCTATCATCCCAAGTCAGCCAGTATATGCTGGTACAGGGTGGCTGTAAGTGCAGACCCTTACTGCTTGCAGCATCAGTACACAAGGGGGCCAACTAGCCAGGTTTTAGCATGTACTGGCTGACTTGGCATGATAGGAGTGTGATTGCTAACAGCAAACACACTCTTTTTATACCCAGGCAACCAGTGAATGCTGGAACCTAGGCATGATGGGACTGTGATTGCCGTTAGCAGATTGCTGTTAGCTGTTAGCAATCACACTCTTATCATCCCAAGTCAGCCAGTATATGCTGGTACAGGGTGGCTGTAAGTGCAGACCCCTTACTGCTGGCAGCATCAATACACAAGGGGGAAACTAGCCAGGTTTCTGCATGTACTGGCTGACTTGGCATGATAGGAGTGTGATTGCTAACAGCAATCACAGTCCCATCATGCCTAGGTTCCAGCACTTACACATCCATGCTATCACACACACACACAAATTCATTCATTCACAGAATCATTCCCTCAATCAGACATACTCATTCAAACAACCTCCCCCGCCCCCTTACCTGCTCTACAGCTCTCGATGCCGCTCACAGACTTCAGCAGGGGGCGCGGCCTCCCTCGTTCTCCCCACAGAGGAGGCAGGACTGGAGCAGAGAATAGACCCTCCCACAAGTAAGCAGCAGGGCTCTTGTGATCCTGGCTGCCAATCTCACGCGGGCCGCACCTCGAGTGGATAGCATTGGTTTATGCTATCCACTTTTTTACATCATTACATGTATTCCTTAACTGGACAGCATAGTCCCCTTCTGGATTTCTCACAATCACCTCCAAATGAAATGGGTTCCCGTTTCAACACAAACATAACAAAACAGCAGGATAATACATGTACAAATGTATCCTAATTTGACAAGTGTGTTGGCGTCTGCTATTGTCTGTTATTCACAGTGATGCTTTTCATTGTTAATGCACAGCTATTGAACTAAAGTATAAATGAATAGGTCCCAGCAGATTTGAGGTTATCAAAGCAGAAGCATGCAGTCTCAGTTTGAAACAGGTGCTTGAATCAACTGCCAACCAGTAGACTGGCCATAGGCTTGGATCTCTGTCCAACTTTACTCCCTACAGATCATTTAAGCCAACAGCTGTTTATTTATAAATTCTATAATTGTGGAGTTTTCAAAGTGCCATAATTTTAGGATCAATATTTCAGAATTTGCTAGTTTGATAAGGATGTCTTCCAGGTTTGAAAAAGCTAAAAACAGGCAAACTAGATAGGCCAAATGGTTCTTATTTACCATCAAATTCTGTGTTTCTATGTGTCTATGCTATAGAGACTTCATGTAGAAATTATTATAAGAATAAACCAGCCGGATATAAATCAACCTTTTCTTTTTGCTATATGATAAAATGGTTGACTGGGGCAGCAAGTTAGCTTGAAAGGAGATTATCACAAGAATAGCTGGACATGCCACCACAACAAGCTTTCTCTGCAATGTCTTTCATCATGAAAAGAATTATAAATCTCAAAACCGATAACACACTTACAAATATAAAGCAAGAGAAAACAGGACTGATTTTCGCAAAGGTTATGTGTTTAGCAGTTTTATGTTACATGTCATAACGGATAGATTAAAAAATCTAGCTTCAGCGATTTTAAAGGTCGGCCTGGCCTCGTCTGTATGTTATATGTCAGAACAGATATTTCTAACAAATGATAAGGTGTGTGTACGAAATACATTCATTTCCCATTATGCTGTGGAAAAGAGTACATGTGTAGCTGGAAAAAAAATATTATATTGGGTTATAACTGTTCCAACTTCATTACAAAATAATGATAATGATTTAGAAGAATTTAAACTCCAGACCTTGACTAGCCATCTGGCACACTGGGAAAAATGCCCGGTGGGCTGTTGCTCAACGTTGCTCCATACGCACCCGACCTGCCACTCCAAACCGTATACTGTAGTCAATGGCCACCACTAAGCAGGCCCGGACTGGCCATCGGGCACACCGGGCATTTGCCCGGTGGGCCGGGCCGGGGGAGGGCCGCGGCCGGGTCAGCCCAGGCCGCGGCAGGGCCGGATTGACTTAGGCGCTAATGGAGCTGCAGCTCCAGGCCCCTACCTTAAAATAGGCCCAGTTAAGACCTATGCGGCCGTCCTTAATGCAGGGCAAAAGGGGCACCTGCCCCTTAAGCCCGCAGCAACTGCGACCGGGCCCGCAACTCTAGCAGCGGGCCCGCTACTTACCTGGCAGATGCGCGTGAGCAGCGCCAGGGGGACGCAGGAATCCAACGGAACCATGTAACGTACGTCACGTACGTCACATGACCCTGCTGCGCGTCTGCTTCCCCTGTGCAGATCTGCAGAAGTCTGCGAGCGGCGCGTACATCATTAGTTCAGGTAAGGGGTGACGGAGGCTGTATGGAGTATGTGAGATTGAATGAAAGAATGAATTAATGAGTATATGTGAAGGAGTGAGTGAATGAATGTTTGTGAATGAGTATATGTAAATGAGTATCTGAATGAGGGAATTAATGAGTATCTGAATGAGGGAATTAATGAGTATCAATGTATGAATGCATATCTGAATGAGTGAATGATTATCTGTGAATTAGTGAATAAATATTTGTGAAAGAGTGAATGAATATGTGTGTGTGATAGCATGGATGTGTAAGAGGGGGGCAAAGATGCAACAGGCAGGCTGTTTTGGTGGCAAAGATGCCACAGGCAGGCTGTTTTGGTGGCAAAGTTGCCACAGGCAAGCTGTTTTGGGGGCAAAGATGCCACAGGCAGGCTGAGTGAAACTGTCCGTGGAAACCCTCCGGATGCGGGTGTCAGTGTGGCAAAGCCTGCCCAGGTGTTTGTGATTGGGTGTCAGTGTGGCAGAGCCTGTCCTGTTGTGTGTGTTTGGGTGTCGGTGTGGCAGAGCCTGTCCTAGTGTGTGTGTGGGTGTCAGTGTAGCAGAGCCTGTCCTGGTGTGTGTTTGTGTATGGGTGTTGGTGTGACAGAGCCGGCCCTGGTGTGTGTGTTTGGGTGTCGTTGTGACAGAGCCTGTCCTGGTGTGTTTGGGTGTCGGTGTGCCTGTCCAGAGCCTGTCCTGGTGTGTGTGTCTGGGTGTCAGTGTGGCAGAGCATGTCCTGATGTGTGTGTCTGGGTGTCAGTGTGGCAGAGCCTGTCCTAGTGTGTGTGTTCGGGTGTCAGTGTGGCAGAGCCTGTCCTGGAGCGTGTGTCTGGGTGTTGGTGTGGCAGAGCCTGTCCTGGTGTGTTTGAACACAGAAAAGAACCCCAGCATTCCAATCAGCTTCCAATCCTTAGGTTACTCTATTCAAAGAAAGCAAAACAAAAAAGCAAAGTTTCGGCCAAACGTTGCTATTTTTGTTATGCTTTCTGTTTTTGTTTTGCCCTTTTTTCCTGCTAGCTCCCAGCTTCCTGGGAGTTGAGTGCTGAACCATTTCTTCTTTTTTTAACTGTCCTGGTGTGTGTGTTTGGATGTCAGTGTGGCAGAGCCTGTCCTGGTGTGTGTGTTTTGATGTCGGTGTGGCAGAGCCTGTCCTGGTGTGTGTTTGGGTGTCGGTGTGGCAGAGCCTGTCCTGGTGTGTGTGTCTGGGTGTCGGTGTGGAAAAGCCTGTCCTGGTGTGTGTGTTTGCTTAACTGTTTCCTTAATTTACAGTAGGAACTATTTCATTTTTACTTATCCAGAGATAAAATGCCCTCCTGAATTTGTAGTGACTTCAGGGGACAAAACATTCAAGGCCCTGAAATCATTTAGTGGAAAAGATAAGGTATTGTGTTATTTACTCTAATATTTTTTTAAAGGATTAGTTGTACTAAATTGTGGCTTCAGTCTTCCCATGTTGAATGACCAAGTATTATGTATATGTATGTACATATATCTTTTTTCATAAAAATGGGCTGCTCAGTCTGAAATGCCCGGGCCTATTTTTTGTCCCAGTCCGGGCCTGCCACTAAGTGAGCATAAAAAGGTAAGGTGCGGCCTGGCATATCCAGCCGTCATCTGCCAGATCCATCATGTTATCCCCAGTCCGATCCTGCTAGTGGGGACACACTTTTTCCAGTTGTAGAAATAGACAGGAAAAAATCTGCTTTAAATATAGAATGATGTGTTTCGGAAAGTCAAAGCCCTCTGCATGACCATGAACCATAGAGAGCACTGAAATAACTGAATTCAATATGGGCTAAAATAATCATATCACTACATGGGGCAGGTTGGAAATTGCCAGTACTCATTTTTCCCAGAGCCAGAACACTCAAAGACTCCTGGGTTCAGCAGGGCATCTTGGCCAGAAGGTGCTAGTCCTCCCCTGATGGGATTATCTGTCGTTTTAAATATATATAGAGACAAGGAGCCCTATAATTTAAAACAGAAAGAGAATGACTTGCTTAATGTATAAGAGCAATATACTTTCCAATTAAACCTAATAAAGGTTATTTATTGGAACATTACCAGTAGTTTATTTCCAGCATTTTTATTGCCTGAAGTTCATATAATGTAATCCAGAGTGAACAAATTATGACATAATAACACAAATCCTTTCTTTATACTCCCCTTTCTATTTGAAATCCATCAAGTGCAAAAGCAACATGTTTGACTGCTATAATACAGGGCATCAATGGAACATTATTAAATAGATTTAATTACAGAGCAAATGAAAGACATTATTATTTGTTCGGGACATTTATTTTAGCTTTGGAAGTGGATGTTTTTATAATGCGGAGAAAGGCAGAAAGAAAAGCCAGTATGTAATTACGGACAGAGACGTTTGCCAGAGCTTTGGGAAGTTAAACAAGTGTTGCTTGTTTTCTCTCCAGAGAAAAAGCATGTGATCTGTCGCTAGCAACTCCGTGGGACGCCCATAGCACTGACACCTTGCCAGCTTATGATAGGTACACCAATATTTGGAATTCCAACAACAGAGAGTTTATTGAAGCATAAAGACCTTCTCTGGCTTACAGAGGCTGTTCTGGCTTACCCTATGGGAACAATCTACACAGCTGGTAAACTGGAGGTAATAAAAGCCACAGTGACAAGTGAAAAAATAATGATTTGTTATTATTAGCGGTCAGCTATTGATGATTTCATTCAGAGTTGAAGAGGATATTTTTGTATATTATATAATATGTTGTTCACAAAAGTGAAGGTTAAAGCCATAAAGCGTATTCTGGTCTAGGCTGACTATGCCTAGAGTGACAGGTCTAGGGGGCTGCAGTCCCTCTGATGAAATACCGCTAACATGCATACATTCTGATACACAAACGGGTTCTTCCTCTCCATCTCCCAGGAGCCACTAGCCCTAGACTCATCCCTGACAATTCAACACCACAAGCTGACACACACACTAACACCAAAAACTACACTCATGCCAACACCTTACACTAACATACACTTATCCACTCTAACACCATATATTGATAGCATACACTAACACACACTCTTACACCACACAGTAACAGACACACAAAACAAATGCTCACAGACACAAACACCTAACAGTAACACACACACATGCTAACACACACTCTTACACCATATGCTGACATGCGCACCCACACTAACACCATACAGTAACACACATGCTAACACTACACCCTTATACATGTGCATACAGACTCCAACACTACACATACACACAGTATCCAACAACATACTTACACTAACACACACACTGACAGTACACATATCCATACACACACACATATATATATATATGTATATATATATGTGCGTATATATGTACATACAGTATATTACAAAGGATCATTGAAAATATGGTACATTGCGATATAATATGTTATAATAAACAAAGGCAATTATTAATTGTGTGATCATTGCATACATTACAACATAATATGTAATAATAAGGCAATGTATATCTTAAATAATTGTCTGAGGAAATGTATTATACAATTTACACCAAATCCAAATAAATTTGCTTTCAGGAAACCCTTTTTTCAGAATGTTCAGGTATGACCTTTTAGTGATGACCTCCAGACCTCCCAGACCTTTTCAGGCTAGTCTTTATAAACTACTGCCAAGTTAAGAAGAATGGTTAATGAATAACACATTAAAAGAACATTCTTAAAATTGAGAAAACTTTGAAGTTCAAGTCTTATTTACTTTTCCTTCACTGAAAAGTTTTTTAAAAAAATGGTAAATGATAGAAGCAGTTTATTTTAAAACATAGACCACACAAGTAGTTTACCAGAAATGATGGTTTATGAGTTTAGATAATTGGAAGAATTCTAAGTAAGTCTGAAGGACAACACTAACAAGTAAGTTATTGAGGGTTGTTCTTGCATGTACTTCAGGCTTATGTTTGTTAATTGTGGACATAAAATAAACATATATGCTTTACCGGAAGAACTTGGCAGGCCTTCTCAGATAAATCATCTGAGAATCATTTGATGGATTCTTTTCAAGGAGAACTTCCTTGTTTTTGAAGTGCTGCTAATATCTCAATATATGAGGTCCTGGCAGAGTAGCTTTAATTTATTATGTCCATTTCCTGATTTGTACAATTACTGTAAGTGTTACTAACTAATAACTCCAGTTCAAAACAATACAAAGTATGAATGACCCACAAAGTACCCTTGCTCTAATACTCAATTATATTTCTTCACAATAAAGAATTATTATACTTATTGGCTTCTATGAGACAATTTACATATCTGTGAAATGTCCACGTTTTTATATGGACTCTGCAGTTGAACCAACTGCTTCCCTGGGTTGCTGGGTCACTTTCTTTTTTCTCCAACCAATGGGAGCAGCATTTATGCCTTACTCACTTTCACTAGTACCTTATCTGTGGCAAGTCCTGCCCCATGTCTACAGGACCAGTTAGCCTGCACCACACAGTGTTATCCCCATCTGCATGGCTAACCCCAACCCCTGTTGAAGCTACTTACCCAAATGAGAGAGTCCCAGGAGCACCAAGGGATCTATTCATTAAACTATTACAAACTATTACATGCACCAAGGGATTTATTTATTAAACTATTACAACCTATTACATGCAATTTGCTTCCATCTAAGAGAGTTTGAAAACAGAGATGCCCCAAGTTGCCCCGCTGTCCCAGTTTTGCAGCAATGAGTAGTATGAGGCAGTTGGGAAGACCTTCTGATTTCCCCTCACCAGCCTAGGGAGGTAAAAAGGCAATGATGTCTGTGTTGTTGCAGCTAGGTGGCTAATCAAGTAATGCAGGCAGGTGACCATGCACCCCACCAACTTCCTGGGATGGCCCCACCCACTTCTGGTCCAGTTCTGCCCATAACCACCTTTGGTCACATCCCCCAACGCATGTGTTTTTATTTAAACACCTGAAATGTTGAAGAGCATAAAAAAAACAAAAAGAGCAGAGCAGAGCAAGGCTCCAGTCAAGGGGTAATATACTGCCTTAAAGCCTAGGTACTCTATAAATCCTGCTGGCTTTATTTAGAATTTCAGGTAAAACATACAAAATGGACTTCTGGTAGTGGTTTAACACCTTCAAAGCACAGCACCTTGGGGGGTCGCCCCTTCTTTCATAGCCCTTCCCTTTGCTACAATATGCATAAAATATGTAATATAATTGAGAATGTGGATAGTGTATTAGCAAATCCCCATGTTTGAGGTGCTGTTCATGTTTACGGTGTAATCAGAACGGTAATTAGTTATCATTCTGATCTTAGACAGAAACTGTTACCTCTGCTGGTAATGGAATAAGAAGAATACAAAATTACATTTATGGTGGTCATACAGTCAGTTAATTAGTCCAGAATGATCTCTAAATGGATGGTCTAATAAGTTAAAACTACACTATATTTTATTTATATTTTATAGCAAATTGTAGACTGTGTATTTTTTAGAAGGATTGCTGTTTATAATATAGCCTACAAGCATGTTCTGTTTATATGTACCTGACTTTTCCAGTGTATAAATTTTTGTCCTTACACTACATGCTTTTCTGTTTGAAGGTCTTATGCTTTATGATGGAAGCACCATTGTCAATCATCCTGCACATGGCATGGAGATGCTCCAGGAATGGCAGGGTATACTATTCATCATGAAAAGCTTTCAATTATAAATATCCTATTTAAAGATGAGACCTCAACCAAAATGTATGCTTCCTCTATGTAAAATAATGTATTTTACACAATCAGGTGCAAGGTGGATAAAACTGTGCAGAGAATGTCCAAAAAACAAAAGTGGATAATATAGGTATTGGTTTTACTACGTAATATTCCTTTATAAAGAAAAATGGCCTTGGTGGTCTTAAATCAGTCACTAAACGGGATCTCTCACTACCGCTATGTTCAAGTTCAAATACAAGCATACATAGGAACCTGGCGTCAAACTGCTGCCTCCCTGAGTCACCTCTTATCTTTCTCTAGCCAGGCAAGTGGAGTTTAGCCACACCGAGCCTCATCCATTAACTTCTGACCCCTGCAAGTCTAAGGATATCTGGGGTTAGCCCTCTACTAGTGTGCCTAGCCCTGCTCCTCACATGGGTAGCCCTACCCACCTTGCAAAGCCACTAGGTTGCCATGGTATTAATGTAAGTTATTATATAAAGCTTGTGTACCAATTTGTTTCCTTTTCTGAATCCCTCTCACTAACGCTAACCCTAACCTTTTGAAGGCTGTAAGAACCCAAGCCCGCAAAATTGGTACGCCAAATATCGTTTTTGTCTATTGGCCAACCGACAGGCTATCACGACAATAGCGAGTACAATAACAGTTAAAAAACACCAGTCAAATAATTTTAATCTAAACACCCACATGCTAGTGTCTATTTAGAACACCCTTCTACTTCAGACAGGGTTGTTAATTTTTTTGGCGGATGCCAAGTATAATTGCAGTTGCACTGCTGTCTGGGCCATTGTACGCCATGTCACCACTAAGTACAGCAATCTCTACATGTGGCTCGTTGGAGAGCACAATGTTTGGTGATTGATTTACTTGTAGTACAGAAGTGTTAGATTCTAATCTACGTGGTGGTGAGGGTGTGTATACAGAGCTATTCTGGTAAGTAAAAGTGGAGAAACAACTTATACATGCCATAGGTTGCTGTTGTACATAACCCTGCAGGTTGAGAAGCAGCGCTGAACCAAGCCCAAGTAAGACTTTGGTCCAACTTTTGAACACGGTGCACAAGCCAAGCTGTTTTATCCTACGCAGATACAGGTCAGAAAGGACACTACAAGGACACATTGCCAGAGTTGGAGTACTTAATCCGGTTGTGGCTTGATTCCGACTCGCATTCCTCCCGCCCCTGCGGTTTTTATGTTGCAAGCTCTCACTTTCTCTGTGTGTTGCCATATGCTGTCCACACATCCAGCTGGCATGTTGGTTCGTGTGCCAGTTATAGATCTATTGCTTAGGTTTTCAAGGAAGCAAGAGACAAAGCTAGACTCATAAATTTTGTATCGTTTCTGTAACGGACTGTAAACAAATCCAGTTCTTAAATAATTAATAGAGCATTTCTTGATGTTGCCCCTTCGGCTTCACTAAACCAAAAAAAGAACATGGGCATTAACTCTCTGAGTGCCAGCATGGTATACAACTAAAGAATATACACTTATACACTTTAATGGTAATCCAAGTTATGTTTACTGCTTAGTGCTTTTAATGACACCACTACTTCTATTTATAATATCACTTATCCCAGCACATTTTAGAGGCTTCACTTGCCCAAAAAACATATCCTACTTATAGTTAAGGTATCCAAATCAGGATGCCAGTGTTGGGGTTTGTGGCAAGAGGTAAGAAGGGGTAGGGCAGGGGCAGAGGAACAGAAGTGTTTGTGGGCAATAGGCATAGAAACCCACCTACACTTCCGCACAGACCTCCATTCATTTTACAGCTCCCTGGGCCAGTCAAAGTTACTGAGAGGCCACTGATCCCACAAACGGGACAGTACGGCAGCTACCTGGGACAGCTGGACAGTGCCCAAAATGGGATGTATGGAATCATAAGCACATAATCTGACAAAATGGCCTGCCAAAAGACAAAAATAAATTTATGAAAAGTATGTCTGCTCCAAGCATCTCCTGCCCTCTCGAACACAGCAAACTCCTTTGGGGCACAGGGAGATATCATCACAGTTCACTGCTCATGGACATGAAAGTGGCATCCTGACTCTGCCTACATCAGCATCACGCTTGGCAGTCTCATTGGATTTGTGTGTACTTTACATATGAAAATGACCAAGGATATAGCCATTTAATGCAGTTATCTAAGGATACCGCTCACCTCTAAAATTTTTTAAAAGTTTTCCAGTGGGAACTGTCTATAAATATAAAAATGTTAAAAAGAGGCATATTCTTGCCCAGGACCAACAGCAGATTATATATATATATATGATATTCACATATATATGATATTCACATCACCTTCACAGCAGGAACTAGGGGTTTTAACCTATTTGTAAGTCATCATTAATAAAGATAATACCGTATTTTCCGGAGTATAAGACGACTGGGCGTATAGGACGACCCCCAACTTTTCCAGTTAAAATATAGAGTTTAGGCTATACTCGTCGAATAAGACTACCCCTCTACCCAGTATACAACAACCAGCCAATCACAGCAAGCGATGTACCTTACCGGGGATTGGCTGGTTGTTGTATACAAAGCCTGCTTGGATTGGGTGGGTCTGCTCTCTCTAACATATGCCTGTCCAAACACCCCCCTTCCTTTACACACATATACACGTACACACCAGCTTACAAACACACATATACACATACACTGCCCATACACAGACATATACATACATACACTGCCCTTACACACACATATATATATATATATATATATATATATCTACACATACTAACATACGCCTGTCCATACATACACATTTATACACTGCCCTCACCACACACCCCTGCCTTTACACACACACACATATATATATATATATATATATATATATATATACGGTATATATATATATATATATATACACACACACCAGCTTACAAACACACAAATACCTACACTGCTTTTACACACACCTGACCATACACATAGACTGACCATCTCACACCAACATATATACACATACACTGCACTTACACCCCTTTCTCCCCATCTCTTACCTTTCTCATCTTCTATCTTCCATCCAGTTGTGGGAGCTTGAGGTCTGTCTTTTCAGACCTCTGATTTACTGCTCCCTCATCACTACGCGCCGGCAATTGATGCTGAGCGCCGGGACATGACGTCATCCCCGCACTCAGCATCAATAGCCGGCGCGTACTGATTAGGGAGCACGGAAGCCGAGGTCTGAAGTGCCAGACCTCGAGCTCCCTAATGTTGGGCTAGTTAGAGGGAGGTTGTGATCAGGGCTAGTTGGGGAGATCACGATCTTGCACCTACCTTGGCACGGCCCTGAAGACCGGCCCAGGGGAGGCGGCTTCTCCGCTCGCCCCTCCCCTAGAGATTTGTGATTCTCCAGTCCGGCTCTGTAAGTTTCAGTACCCAGCGTATAAGACGACCCCCGACGTTAGATTTTCACGGGTTAAAAAGTCGTCTTATACGCCGGAAAATACGGTACATATAATACTCCCCATCTAGCAGCTACTATACATATGTAGATGTTGCTGACCAGCACCTACAAGACTGTCCTGCATGTGTGATGTATAAACTCATGGAAAAAAAATGAACGACCTAATCAAGTTCATACATCTTACATATGGCAGGGACGTACCTTATAGGCAGAGGTCAGAAACATGTGGCATGGACAAAATGGCTAATATAGTGACCTTACATGGCAGGCACGACGTCTTAGCAGTGATGTTGTAAGTATCTTAGTATCTGACCTGGCCATATTAAGGCATTTTAAGAGTAATTTCTCCGTGTGCTCCGCTGCTAATCCAGCCTGAGTATGGGAAACTTGCGTAGCTAACATCTGGTACTAGTGATAGGTGCTGCCCTATGCAGTGTGGTCCTAGATACATAACCAGAATAAAAATAAATAGAATTAGTGAGAAATAAGACTGCAAAAATCATACCTGGTAGAATACTATTCTGCTGTCAAAATACCCCTGGGCATTTGAATGAGCAGATAGCCCTATACTTCCTCCATTTACTGAAATATGCTTTATTTTATTTATTTGATTACCTTAATACCCACACCTCTCCAGGCATGGAGTGCTCCAGTGCTGAGGCGTGGTGGTGGTGTTGGCCGCGGGAGCAGATGCTCACAAACTTAATGTGGCAATTTCACCTAAACATTTATTGACGCTTATCAACATATATTTTGGAACACAAATTTGACTTCTGTCTAGGGGCGCTTGCAAACCCACGATCCAGAATAACTCATATAAAAAATGATAAAAAAGGAAAAAGAAAAAATAGTGTAATACAGTAACAAATGTAACTCCGGCACAACGCTTCAATAAATACACTCACAATGTGAATGGATCTTTGGCGCGTGTATCAAAACCACTCCTCGGTATGTGTGTTGATTTCTTGGCTCCACGTGTATGTAAGACAAGAGATATCTGATAGGGTGATACCTTTATAATTTGTATGTGCGCTATAAGGTAATGCACTCACATTTAGTTGGAAGATATCAAGCTCGTCTGGTTTGTTGTCCTGGAGTGGAGCCGGTCTCTTGATGAAGTTCCTGGGGAGGCTTTGTTTGGATTCCACGAGAAGATTTCTTCAAAGATCCAGTGTGGGTGTTGATAAAGTGCAAGTGCTATATATAAATAGTGTATGTTCAGTAATTTATGAACTGATATTGTGTGCCATAAATAGATCAATAAATACCAGGTAGAATAAATAAATAAATAATTTAATCTGGGACCAAGCCCTTACTAAACCCTGGTCGGCAACTACACCATACAGGTGTATACAAAGTTGTCCGAACGGGATAAAAAGTAAAGTAAATAATATAAAAAATGTAAATAGAATAAAACAATATGAAAGACGAAATGAAGTCCAAAGTAAAAAAATCCTCAAAGTAAAAAACAATCCCCAGGACAACAAACCAGACGAGCTTGATATCTTCCAACTAAATGTGAGTGCATTACCTTATAGCGCACATACAAATTATAAAGGTATCACCCTATCAGATATCTCTTGTCTTACATACACGTGGAGCCAAGAAATCAACACACATACCGAGGAGTGGTTTTGATACACGCGCCAAAGATCCATTCACATTGTGAGTGTATTTATTGAAGCGTTGTGCCGGAGTTACATTTGTTACTGTATTACACTATTTTTTCTTTTTCCTTTTTTATCATTTTTTATATGAGTTATTCTGGATCGTGGGTTTGCAAGCGCCCCTAGACAGAAGTCAAATTTGTGTTCCTTTTTTCTACATTCCGTGGAGAGTGTATATAGGGCTGCAGCTAAAAACCCGATCTCAAGAAAGGAAAGTAATTCTTTTTCTTTCTTTCTTTATTCTCACTTTTTGACACTTGGTTTCACATTTCTCACGTTCAACATATATTTTGCTCATATTTAAAAACACCATGTGACCAGCTTTTTAGATAGCTGTAATAATTTCCTGTCTCTTTTGCTGACAAGATGGAGCCTATTAGAAGTTATCGATGTTCTCAAAGACAACTGTGGTTTCAAAAATCATTACACACTGCTTGCCGTGCATCTAATTTTTTGCTTATAAAACTCTTATCTGATGCTGTAACAATTTGTATAAGATAGATTTAAGTAGAAAAAAAACCAATCTCCAATCCTTCTTGTCATTTGATGGAAAATGGGATTTCAGTAGCAATAATTTTGTTCCAGTAAATAGCGATCTTGATAAAGCACTGCTTGAATGTTGCAATCTACTCACAGGACTGTAAATCATTCAGCACAGACTTATCTTATGCCCAATGCAGTTTACTTCATGACATAACCCAGATTTTATATTGCATTCATCAACAGCCCAGAATTCAGAACCTTATCCTGCTATCTTGGGTTTTGCTCTGGTGTCCCTCGTCTTTGGGTAAGCAGAATAAAGTAAAGGATAACGGCACTATGTACAAGTGAGAATTGTCATAATTGTCACTTTGCATGCCATAACTGGCACTCTGCCCATTTGTGAGTGCCAAAATAGGTGTTCTGAGCATGCACAAACACACTGCGCGTGTGCACATTTTACAAGAACCCCCTGAAGAGATTCTTGATCTTGTCCTAGATTCTGGATAGCTTCATGCATATCCCATGCATGTTATAATTCCGTATAGCCTCTACCACTTCTGATGATAGATTATGAACATTTCATCTAAATGACAGAGTGGTAGTAAGGAAGCATAACTATTTAGCTTCTATAGGTAAGCACAGCATTACTGAAACACCCTTATAGGTTATATGAGCGCTTTCCTTACGCAACATAACACAACAGAACAAAGCTAACTGTTGCTCACAGCTTGAGTAAGGGTACTAACATGTAGCTGCTGCACAGGGAACAACTAGGTTAAATCCAGCATGTGCTTTATACCGACAACATCTCATTAGGCTATAAGATAAGGATTAAACTCTATGGGGTGCATTTGCTCAGTGTTTAACACTGTAAAGCTGAGGGGACAGACAGGAATGGGTTAAATCAATAAAATATTATTATTATAGCTGAATCTTTAAACTGATACATAAACTGAGCCTTAAAGTCATAGGGCACTTGGTGATTGCTAAGGTTCCCCTATTGACATTGCTTACCAGCACATATACAATGTTGCCTGGTGGAACAGAATTCCCTCCTGTGGGTATATACATTCCATATACTTTATCACATAGTACTTTATATACAGTATTTTATATACAGGATTTATTTTTATTTTTTTAATGATCTGACCCTGAGATGCTTGATATATTAACCATTTAATGAGCCATCTTGAAGATGGTGTCAGCTGGAGCTCTTATATATGACCACAGCAGTGCAGAATAGGAAGGAGTTAGTTCTAGGGTGCGTGACCCTGAGAATCTGCCCCTTCACCTTGAGACCCTAAAACACTGATACTCAACCCTGAGAGTTCCCAGGTATGCTAATATGTGAGGACTGCTGCACTTGGGTACGCTGTCATAAACCATACATACACTTGCAGCAAATCAAATATTTGTACTCCAGTTTTCACCCCCATTTTAATCAATTAAATATAAAATGAATTATCGACAATGCACACCAAGCCCAAAATTAACCTTCATATTATACCATGACAAATGTCAACAAATACTAATCCAAGCAATGCGAGTTAACGGGATACAAGACAATGTCCACAAATACACAACACATATACAAAGCTGTGAGGCTTAATAGGAGAACAGACAATACTGTTTTATTCTGAAAATCCCTTTGGGAGATAATCTCAAGACTGATTATCCCCGTCCCAGCAGCAATAGAGATTTGATTCGATTTGCACCATTGGTCACACATATTTTCATCTTGACTATGGCCTGGTTTATGTGGTACCATCATTTTTAATCTAAAAATAACAGTTGTCAGAATCATGGATTTGGGGATTCCCCATGATACTAGATTAGATTTTGACCGTTTAGATATCTAATCACACTGGAAAAAGCTCAAGACCCTATAGGTTATGCATCTGTTCAAGTGCAATGTCAGATATGTAGGTGCATTGACAATAAATAGTGATGGCAGTGAAAATACTTTTTACAACAAATTATTGTGACAAATTAGCATTTGCTAACATGATTCTTTCACTGCTATCAGTGGTAACAGATGAATGAAATGATACAATATAAAATACTATGAATGCTGTAGTGTTCTTTTTTTGGTGCATCAGTCCTATAAGTATTAATCAAATATGGCTAATTACGGTGAAAATTAATATTATAATAATAGTTGATAAGGAAACTTAACGATGTTCCAAATCGTCAAGGAATCCTAATTATTAGGCAAGATAGGAAAAATCCGAGTGGTTGCTCCTAAAATATTAATGTGATACTTATATTTAAGGAGTGTATTAAATTGTTTTCTAGGGATGTATTCGTAGGACTCTACAATTGTCAATCTATAGTTTACATACTACATAAAAGTCCCAAGGGAAGCATTAAGTTGTAGTTAACATTATAATATATTATCTGCTTAAGGTCAATCCAATGTTTTTGGGGTCAAATACATCACAGAAAGTGAAATCCAACTCTCCATGACTTATTTGTCAGTTTCCCTGCCTGCAGAACTACAGAATGATAAAACATTATATTTTTAAAGCAAACCTTCCAAGTCGAAACCAACAGAATATTCCTGTTCCATTCATTAAGAACAAAAAGGGCTACAATAAGAACACACTTAACAATGTATTTTATGAAAATAAAGGAAATCTCAAATTTATAATGATCATTTGGCTATTTCTATGCAATAATAAAATAAGTAGCCACACAGGTGCTCCAACGTACAAATTGATAGGGGGGATCTGTAACACAACCTTTTCTTCATATGACAACACTAGCATACTCATTTCTTCTCCATTTTCACATGTAAATAGATTTTACATTGACACATAGTATTTGACCTAATTTCATTTTTTAATCTTCCTACAATAAGACAATGACAAAATCACCAAAACCTGTGACTTACCTTCTCAGCAAACTTGAACTTGACATAAAACCAACTGGACTTTATCATTTTTTCCCCACCACCTGCTCTGGACAGGATATTCGCTTAGTATAAAAATCCGAACTGTTTATAGTTTTTCTCCTTGTTAATGACAGAGTGAGGCACTAAGAAGGACAAAAGCCTCTGGATTGTTCCTGGCTGCCCACTAGACCCTGCTGTGATACAGCTTTCTCCATCCAACGTACTCTATGAATGCTCTGTGCTCTGTTTCTCTGTCAGCTTGGCTGCCTGACAAGAGAATTCCTCAAATGGACTTCAGTCGTGTTCATCACAAATGGCACATGTCAGTAAACCAGGAGGAGGTTGGATTTAGACCTGGCAGAGTCCCATGGGAACAACCTCCCTCCAGTGAAATGAATAATGAATTCCAGCACTTCCCTCCAGACACAGATTAACACCTGGCTAAACATTATTCTGACAACATGCTGCCCAGTCAGAGATCCCAGTGCGAAAAGATTAACTCTTCTAAGCCATCCTAATGCTGGTCTATGCTGCCTGCCTGCCCTCTGTCCACTACTCAACAAGGGGGGGGAGAAAGAAGGCTTACAGATATTCCACTGAAATCCAATTTATACATCTGAAGAGAAAAACTCTGAATATTTGCAATTGACGCTTAAAGACTCTAGCCTTCCACAAGCATGGCCCACGACACCTTTAAATTCCTGCATTGCTGCTTGTCTGGTTATGGTTTTTATAAGCAAAAATACTAATAATCTGCTCTGGTTTATTAGTGACGCTGAGTGAAGCAACAAAACTTAATGGCAAGTGGGTCATGTTCTTGTAGGTATACCTAGTAGACTTGGGCACCAGGGGGCTCTTGGTGTTCGTCTTCGTACTCGTCTTCGGAGAAAAAAAAACCTTCGTATTCCGCGAATATTCGCCCGTTCCTGTCTTCTTTTCGGGCGAATATTCGTGGCCATTCTTCATGCTCGTTTCATCTTCGTTTCCTCCCGGCTGCGTAGCAGGGGTTAAGAACACGTCGGAGCAGCAGCAGCAGCAGATGCGTTCGTGCCGTGAAGGTACGTGTGTGCGACTCTATTGGTCGCCGGAAGGGGGCTGGTCTGGCATCAACAAATGAATTGCAGAACTGCAGAATGCACCTCATTCGTTGATGGCAGGCGAGCCCCCTGCCAAATCGACCAATAGGGTTGCACACACGTACCGAGGTGTACTGTACACAAAATGACCTAGACAAATGCTCCAAGGAACAGCTCAAACACTGCCAGGCTGGCCCAGGTAATCCCAGTGTTCTCCCATCTAGGCAGCAAGATGGATGTGTTCCTTGAAAACCGTGAGGCTGTTCAAGGTGGCACTCTACATCCTGACGTAGCAGCCATAGTCAGGAAGCTGAAGGATCTGCTAAAGTACACCTTCGCAAACGCATGGAGGAGAGTCCTGAAATGATGCTAGTGTGCCTTTGTGATCCAAGAATTAAGGGAAAGCTAGCTTTGAAATTCAATGTTCTCAGTAGCTACCGGGAGCAATTGGTCAACAAGGTGCGTGACTGACAGCGTAAAATGGGAATGCTGTCCGAGGAGGCAGAGGTGCAGGAGGAGGAAGAGATTATGTGGTCTGCTACTCCTAGCAGCAGCATCAGCAGCAGTGCCACAAGCATCACAACAACACAGCTGAGTGGAGCAGCTGCGTTTTGGGAAGAGGCACTTGGGAGTATAGTTGGACCATCTGACAGAGCTAGCAGCAGAAAGGAGAGTAGTGCTGCTGAAATGGTCAAACTTTACCTGTCTGAAGTTCCTTCTGCACCTAATGTTGATCCTCTTAGCTACTGGGATGAAAAGAAGAGTGTGTGGCCTGCACTCTCATGGGTTGCGCAGCAGCTTCTATCATGTCCGCCAACCACTGTTCAAAGTGAGCGCGTGTTCTATGACTGGAAACATACTGAGTCCACAGCGCTCACGCATGGCACCTCATCTGATGGAGCAGATTGCCTTTCTTAAATTCAATCTGCCCGAGTTGGGTTACCCAGCTCTTAGATTGTAAAGTAAAATTTTTTTTTCTCTAATGTTTAAGGTAGTTTCTCCCCCTGGTTGCACGTGTTTGTGGTGTGGCAACGTCTGCTACCTCCGCCGGTGTAGCCAATTTACGTTAGGGCCTAGTGTCTGAGTTCTGGAAGTCCGCTCCCAAACGCCATGGACTGACAGACTTTGATGCTTTGCCTCTGCATTTTCCTCATGGCATGCAGAATATTTTGGGAAGTGTGCTTTTCATCCATCACTTCTGCATGGAGAAGGAATGATCGGTAGCCTGCTGCAGCAGCTTCCTTGGGCACACCGGGCTGCCACCAGTGTGCTGTCAAAGAAAGAAAGGCATGCTGCCCACTAGGTGCACTCCACAAATCTGTTGTGAAATGAACAGACTGACCAGCAGCCTTGGAAAGCTCCTCTTTCACTGCTGCAACACAGGACTGATACAATGAGGGGACAATGTTCCTGCTGAAAGTGGAACGTGACGGAACTGTATATTGTGGAGCAACAGCCGCCATCAATTGTTTGAAAGGCTCCGCTTCGATAATAGAGAAGGATGCCCCTCCAACAGCAATGAACTGACCAATAAGTCGCGTTACTTTATTGGCCTGCTGTTTGGGCATTGACCTTTTGGATTGGATCGCCACAAATTGTTCCAGGGTGGGCTGGACATGCAGTGCTCCAACCTGCCTTGGTCTCTGGCTGCCAGCCCTAGCTGCTGCTGCTGCTGCTATTGGCTCAGAAGCAGCTGTTGGGGTTTTTCCACGGCCACCAACTATGCTGCCTGCAAGTTTTACTCCTGCATCTTTCCCCAATAGCACAGCGTTGTGTTGAGTGCTGAGGTGATGCTTCATGCTAGCACTGGTAAAATGGCCAGACACTTTCCCTCTGCTTATTAGCTTCCCACAATGTTTGCACTTTCCATAGCGCCCTTCTTCAACATTTTCAAAGTGCTCCCAAATTGGGGCGCGCATAGCCTTGGAGTGTGCCTTGGGTGCTGCTCCTACTGCTCGGGGTGGATGAACAGAGGCAGAACTAGTGGTGCTAACAGTACTGGCCATAGTGGGACTGCTAATTGCTTTAACTTTAGATTTGCTAGGTTTTGCTGCTGCTGGTGGTGGTGATGGTGATGATCGTAGCGGAGAAGGTGGAGGCTCAGGGGAAAATTGTGCACTAGTCATTTGGACACTGCTCCCTGAGGAATCTGATTCCTGACCACTCATCTCCTCTACTTCCTCTGGCTCATAGTCTAGTTCTTCATTAGCCAGATCGAATGGAATTCCTGCTAGGCTGGAGCTAAGACTGATATCGTCGTGAGACTCGTGACTAGTAGTAGTGCGAGCAGGAAGAACAGACTCTGCACTTGGCCTCTCAGTCTCAGGCTCCTCTGCTACCTCGCTAGGTGGAGTTCCACTATGTGTAGCCCTCTCTCTAACTGTCTTCACAAAAATATTGTAAGGACTTGGTGGCTTGCTAGAGGTACTAGGAGGACATGGCGTGGCGGTACCGGTGGGAACAGTAGGCGCAGCACTAGTGGTGGTAGAGGAGGTGGGGGTGGTGGTGGGGGTGGTTTTCCCTACAAAGGAATGAGATCGCTTTGGTTTGGGACCCCTCTGAGTCTTGCTGCTAATTTGGCTCTGCTTGGTACCTTGCATGCTGCTCGTGGATGGGGAAGATGCTGCTTGGGGCAAAAGGCACTTCTTTTTACTCACTGGGCTAGTAGAAGTACTAGTTGTGCTACCCTTTAACTTTGAACGTGCTTCTGGTGCTTTAGGCTTTCCGTAAAAAAACATAGAGCTTGTGGGCCTAGCCGCACTACTACTGTCTGCTTTTGGTGCCTTTCCTTTACTTGATAATCCTTCAAGCAATACTTCCCCAAACGATAAGCGAGAGCTTGGCCTACTTGGCCGACTAGACTGACGCAAAGGCTGCATCTTAGAACTGGTGGTGGTGCTGGTGGTGGTGGTAGATGGAGCTTGTCCCTCCTTAGTCCCAAAAGGAGGATCCATTTCAAATTTTGTGTTGTGTGTGTAGTGTAGTGTTTAAAAAAAACTTAAAAAAAAACAAAAAACAAAAAAACAGGGGGATAAAAAAAATTAAAGACTTTGAATTTACACGGGCCTAAGATCCTTTCCTACCACTATGCTAAACCTAAAGCTATATTAGTATTCTAGTCTAACTCTAGGCAGACGCTCTCAAGCCCACTAAGCTAAAGTGAGGTTAAGTTATATATAATATTATATTATTAATAGATTAGAATTACTTATATTTTGGATTATAGATAGAATATAGATTATGAATTAGAAAGAATTACTTATATATATATTATAGATTATGAATTAGAATTTATATTATATTATATAATATATTATAGATTAAGAAGATTAAAGATTAGAATTATTTTAGTACTACAGCTAGTAGCTTGAAGCTTTGCTTAGTACAGTTGTTGTCGTCACACAATTTTTCTTGAAAAGAAATTAGAAATAAAATAAAATGTCACAGCAAAACAGTTAGCTTCACTGCTTGCTGAAACACACAGCATTTATGCGGCTGCACTAACTAGCCCAACAAATTCACTTCACTGATGGACTGAGGTGAGCAAAACAAATGAAATAAAATGAAATATTATTAATTAAGAAAAAATTACTTGGTCTCTTGCTGTTGCTTAAACAAAGCACAAACTATAGAGCTGCAGCACCAGTACTAATAGATTAGCTGAACTATAAGCTAGTAGTAATTATTAATTATATTTTTTATAGCTAATTTAATTAACTATTAAGATAAGAATTATAGAATTATTGATATTAATGATTTTAGATTAGACACTAGTAGATGTCTTGAATGTCTACAGTACACTCTATACTAGTATACTATTACTAACGTAACTATAGTATATATAACTGACAAATATATATATAATTTTATAATGTATTCAATTATTAATTATTAATATTACTGATTTTAGATTAGACACTGGTAGATGTCTTGAATGTCTACAGTACACTCTACACTAGTATACTATTACTAATACTATACTAACTATAGTATATATAACTGACAAATATATATAATTTTATATGTATTCAATTATTAATAATATATTCTATTAAATTATTTATAAATTCTATTATTTAATTTATTTAAGCAGGACAGGCAGTAGGCACTAGTGCCAGGGCAGGGCAAGGGCATCCCAGTGCCAGTGAGGCACTGAGTGCACTGTCAACTCAACAGCACTACACAGTTGATGACAAATTAAATAAAAAAATTATTAAATTAATCAAATTATTATTATTAAATATTAATTCAGTAGAACTGAAGTGAGGATGAAGTACACTGTGAGAAATGGCAGGCTGAGGCTTACCAGTCTCACACAGAACAGAACAATCTCTCTGTAACGCTCGAATGCAGCACAGCAGTGTTGCCAAAGCAGTAACAGCGAAAAATGAATGGATCTCTCAGGCAAGCTCTGGTCTTATAAAGGTGCTTTCAGAATTAAAAAAACAGCAGCACAGGCATTGGACGAGACCCTTAGCGTGACGTCACAAGAGTGAGCTGATTGGAGAGACGAGGATCAGCTCACTCCTGTTTGAAATTTTGGCGGCTGCCATGTATGCTATGTAGGCTAGTATATTTTGGTGGTATAGATATGGGTAACACCTTGCTTTTTCATAAATGCAAATACCTAGTACAGAAATGTAAAGCAATCTTCTAGAGGAAAAATTATTTCATGCGCTAAATAGTGTTTCTAGTATCCAGAAAGTGCCACAGTTGATGGCATCTCAGAACTGTTCTGTTATTTCATGGTTAACCTTTAACAAAATTATTTGAAACTGTACACACATTTTTATAATGAGCTTAAAAATGTAACATCTGCTTGAAAATACTGCATCGGTATTAATTGCTCATTAGGATTATTCTCACCTATCTGGCAAGAACAACAAGTGTAAATCTTCTTTCCACAGTTTACCCAACAGCTCAATCAAATAGCTATACAAAATAAATAAATATGTATATTTAAATGAACCATTTTCCCTTATTAATTAAAACAGTTAACTCTCTATCATACTTGTGTCTTTAATTAGTTGTTTTGTACTGCTTCAGCGAATAATAAAACATTATCTTAACAATCATACATTCTATAATAATTTTTGTAATTGTTTGCTAATAATTATGTTCCATTATCCATACATTG
Source organism: Spea hammondii (assembly GCA_029215755.1). NCBI lineage: Eukaryota > Metazoa > Chordata > Amphibia > Anura > Pelobatidae > Spea > Spea hammondii. The sequence continues at coordinate 67,862,372 of JARDYJ010000002.1, read as the reverse complement.
AGAGGGTAAGAAGACCCTTAAAGCAAAAAAAAAAAAAATAAGAGAGATATGCGCAGCCAATGCGGTAATAAGAAAATACAAGGACTGAAATAAAGAAAAAAACTCACACACAGAAGGGGGTATGAAATTCATTAAAACAGGTAAAAAGGAACGCTCAGTTTAGTCCAAGATAATTTAACCTAACACAATATAAAATAACCAGTACATGATAAACAATGAATTTTCACATAAAAGGACAGATCTTTAATAATAGATAATAGAAAAGTTTTCTGCACAACTGCACTACATCCGCTTATTCCGTTACATAACTAAGATGTTCACATTTTTTATATATCAGTGCAAAACGTATGGCTGCTGAAATGCGGACTGTTATCCCATTTCAGGTATCAAAATCAGTATATACTCTAAATAATTAATATTTGCTTTATTGTCAAAGGACATATGCTTTTATAAACATTTTCTAAAATCACTGCCAAATCACTTATTATTTCACCTAAGGAATCTATCTATCTATCCATCTGTCCATCTATCCGTCCATCCATCCGTCCACCTATCCGTCCATCCATCTATCCATCCATCCATCCATCTACATTTGATATTTATTTAAGCATATAATTATTTGAATCTACTTTAGACTCTACATGTAGTAAATAGTGTGTTTATTCACCAAATCCACACTGTATTAACCCTGAAAGCTGATCTGGGAGTTTGGTTTTAAGAACTGTATAAACTCCCTGCACATTCTAACAAATCTGCTTGACAAACTGAAAGATGAGATTAGTTTGGCAATCCTTATATTCCTACCACATACTGAGGGCAGTGCTGGGTTATACTCAGTTCGGTCTACCCATGCTCAACCATGCTCAATCTGGTGATCAGATCACTCTTTTAGATATACATATGGGAGGAAGGGATTATCTAGTTGATCTGTGTTTTAAATTACTATTCAGATGCTGGACAAAATTACAAACAGTAATTGAACAGGTTGCTTGTGGATAACATTTTGGTGTACAGAAAAGGGGTTACAAAATGGAAGCACAAATTATAAAAGGGTAGATGTTTTTCACATATAAAATCACATCTATAGGATGGCAAAATAATATTTTACATTACAATCTATTATGAAATGTGACTAAATTAAAAGAAAGCTATCATGTGTGCATTGTGTAAACTATATGAAGAATGTCCAGTTCAAATGACACCATTAGAATGTACATGATCCCTTACAAAAAATTACTGCAGTTTTTTCTGAAGTAATTTTTTGGACATGAAAAAACTGCAATACTGCACTTTTACTGCAGTATTACTGCACATTTACTGCACTTTTTTTAATATTGCAAACCTACAGTTGTACTTCAATGTACTGCAGCTTTATTGCATTTGTACTTCCTTACAAAAATAACTGCAGTAAAACTGCAGTACAGTGAAGTACAAATGCCGTAAAACTGCAGTAAATGTGCAGTAATACTGCAGTAAAAGTGCAGTATTGCAGTTTTTTCATGTCCAAAAAACTGCAGTATTACTTTAGAAAAAACTGCAGTAATTTTTCGTAAGGGATGTGTTGGTTGAAATAATGGTCGAATTCTCCTCAGAAAGAGTTTTCCTTTAGATCATGCGCATAATCGAGACAAGGCACACAACACACAAAAGTCGAAGCGTTGTCTGATTACATGTTTGAATTACATGGTTTATATAACCTCTTATCTACTTCTAATAGCATGCATCATTATGGTTACTTTTCAAGCAAGTTACACCTCTTTAAGCTGCATAATTAAAAATGGCCCAGACTTGACCCTTTGCACATATATATATATAGAATAGCATAGAGGAAATGTGTTGGCGGGAACTCGTGCATATATCATAGACTAGACATTTTCTACTTCCTTACATCTTTGTCAGCAAATAATATTTTCGATAACATAAACATTTTTCCCACAGGATGTTATAGAAGTGGGTTTTCTAACCTTGTCCTTTATAATCAATTATGACCATATCTACCCAATGTGCAATAAAACAACCAACATAGTGCATTTGTGGGCAATGTGTTATGGAACATGTGGTCTACCTGGAGTAGTAGTCCTCAGTGACATGACTGGACATCCTTAACCGAGTAGTTCCTATCCTAAGTAAAAATGTGGCTGTGATGGAAGAGGTGTCTAGCTTTGGACCCTTGTAACATGATTTCCCATAGAAGTGTCAGTAAGTGTGTAAGTAAAAGTGTTAGAAAAAAAATGTTTCATTGATTACTCATATTTGAAAAAAATGTCATATGCATTTATATAATACAGTTCACTAATTGAAAACCAACATAAAAATGATATACCGTATTTGCTCGATTATAAGACGACCCTGATTATAAGATGACCCCCAAATCTGAATATTAATTTAGGAAAAAAAAGAAAAAGCTTGAATATAAGACGACCCTATAGGAAAAAAGTTTTACCAGTAAATGTTAATTCATCTAAACTATTTTTTTTAAATAAAAGCTATGATTGAGAAAAATATTTTGGTTTTATTTCCTTCTATTTTCCAACCTGCCCCCCAGTTATGCACATCTGCCCCAGAAATGCCTTATACCCCCTATATGCCACTGTGCCCCATGATATGCCTTTTAACCCTCTAAATGCCACTGTGCCCCATGATATGCCTTTTAACCCTATATGCCACTGTGCCCCATGATATGCCTTTTGACCCCCTATGTGCCACTCTGCCTCCAGAAATGCCTTATACCCCTATATGCCACTCTGGCATTTAGAGGGTTAAAAGGCATATTATGGGGAAGGGTGGCATATAGGGAGGTTTAAAGCATTCAGGAGGCAGTGGCGTATAGAGGGTTAAAAAGGCATTTCTGGAGGCAGAGTGGCATTAAGGGGGTTAAAAGGCATTTCACAGAGCACTCTGCCTCCAGAAATGCCTTATGCCCCCCATTTAACACTCCCCCGGCCCACCCCCAAACTTACCGGTGCTTCTGACTTTCCTGTCATGTAGCCGGGGCAGCGTGTAGATCCCACGCACTTACGCTGCAGTCGGAAGGAGGCGTGGCTAGCAGCGGGGGTTGTCTGCGTCCATCGCGCAGACCTTCCCCGACTGTCAGAGATCAGAGTTCCCTGCACCGGTGTGGCACCGGCACCGGTGCGGGGAACTCTGATCTCTGACAGCCGGGGAAGGTCTGCGCGATGGACGCAGACAACCCCCACTGCTAGCCACACCTTCTTCCTGCTGCAGCAGAAGTTGTCTACGCGAATCGCGTAGACATCTACACGCTGCCCCAGCTACACACCGGGGACTCAGAAGTACCGGTAAGTGGGGCAGGGGGGGGGGGGGGAGACAGGAGGATCCAGGTCCCCTGCAGCTGCGGGGGATCTGGATCTTAGTCGTCTCATAGTCAAACCTATTTGAGGTCTGATTATAAGACGACCCTGATTATAAGACGAGGGGTATTTTTCAGAGCATTTGCTCTGAAAAAAACATTGTCTTATAATCGAGCAAATACGGTAATTACAATGATGAATAATTTCACTGTTTCATATTATCCAAGAAAATAACATCTCGTTATGTATAATTTTTTTGTAAAACTGACATTTATATACATTTTTATAGCATCCGACATGGTGGGTGTGGCAACCTAAAGCCCTATAATCATATACTCAATAAAACTAATATTGTAGCCCAAAACAGACTCTCATTGCTCCCAGCATACTGCCACCCTAACCCTACTTGTCATATAACCATCCATAGCTAAGATCCATTAGGGGAATACTATTTCAAAGCAGTCCACACAAAGGGGTAAAATACCTATTTTACTAGAGACACAAAAAAGACACCTAAAAAGGCATAATGAGCCTACTGCTACAGGTAGCCACAGGTTAGAATACGAATGACACGTGTCAGATCCATTAGCATCAAGGTAAGCAATCACTATGTAAGCCTACAAGTTCCAAGATATGTCAGACATTAGGGTCATGAATTCTTTTGAGGATGTTTGTTTGTTGTCGTTATTTGTTTTCTAAAAACATTGCACGCATCCCTAAAGACTTCCAGATTTGGTAATAAAGGCTTTGTAGTCCAGAGACTGTAGTAGAAAGCCTTAATACAAACAGACCTCTGCTCATAAGAAATGCACACTGCAGGGCATTTTTTTGCTTTTAATCCTGCCCTATAGTATTCATATACATCCCTTGCTAAGCCCCCAAAGATATCTGTGCTGGCATTCACTTCCAACACAAATGCAAACAGGCAGCTGATTTCACATTGTGCACCCTGCAATACACAGATGTTTGCAACCCAAAAGCTCCTAGGCATGGCCTGTTTGCAATTTCCCATACACCCACCACGTTTTAAACGCAAACATCCTACAAACACATCCTCAACTTCCTCCTAACTGCTTGTAGTGGTTACTTTAATCTTTTAAGCTTCTGGGTTTTATCCAACAGCTGCCATTATAAACACTTATGCGACTGAACAAAAAATGAAAGGAGAAGAATAGCGCCCTATCTCTAGAGAAATGCTCTGTCTACTGAGCTGTAAATGGTTTTCATTTATGGGTAATCGGTGATTCATGGAGCAAATAATATTACAATTAATTTAATGTAAAATACATCTTTTACAATCTTATATTCAGCTACATGTGTAGCGTATGAATACTCTTAAAGGAGATGTCCTGTGGAAGAAAATACATCTTTTTTTCTTTTCCACCCATTGTGTAGACATGTTGGCCAAAGAAACATAATTCCGGGGAGCACCCAAAATCTCCGTCAAACGTATTAATCACCTAAATTGTTGCCTCATTCATAATTTATGACAGAAAAGGTTAATTGAAGAACTGTTCCAAAAATGCTTCGATATGCGACTTCCTGGGCGCAATCGGCTGCCATACCCAGTGTCTCTAGGGCTAATCAGGTAGGTTCTCGGGTTTCTTCATCTTCAAAATATGAAACACACTTTACATGTCACAGAATTAATTCTTGTTTTAGTCATTCAGACATCTTGCAAGGTTTTTATGCTTTTAGATCAGTGGTTCTCAACTCATGTCTTCAGTGGGTCGCGGAGGGTCAGGGCCGGACTGGAGGCATACTGGGAAAATTTCACTTTCCTGGGGCTGCCTTACACATTCTAGCGGCAATCCACAAGCCGCAGGCTGTCAGGACTGCGGCTGCAATAATCAGAGCCATCATGCAGCCTCCGGTCCGGCATATACTTTAGTATCACTCCCCGACCGTAAAGCAAGTTGCTTGAATGCTTTGTGGTTGCTGTCTGCTCCTAGTGGGAGCTGAATAAAGTTTTTCTCTGCTTGCTCCTCCCCTCTTCCTGCTGCAGCCCGCGGACAGCCTTTCCACTCATCTTTTCTGAGGTATGTATATATATTTTTTTGTGTACTAATTATGTGTGTGTTTATATATATATATATATATATATAATCTGCTCTGCTGTCCCTATTGCCTCTGTCCCCCACTAGGACACAGCCCCTGTTACCCCACCAAATCCCCTATTACCCCCACTACAGCCCCAGTTACCCCACCACAGCCCCTGTCCACCATCACAGTCACTGCCCCCAACACAGTCCCTGTGCCCTACTCCCCACCACAGCCCCTATGCACAATCTCAGCCCGTTACCCCCACACAGCCCTAGTTACCCCCACACCACAACCCCTGTCCCCCACAACCCCTATGCACCATCTCAGCCCCAGTTACCCAGACACCACAACCCCTGTGTTTTCACTAGCACTGTGATTATAGCACAATTAATTTTCACTAGCAAAGTATCCATTTGTTTACTGTTTGTTTACTGTTTAAAATGTGCATATATATATGTGTGGAATACTGCACAAGTTGTTTTATGGAATCAAATATGATGTTTCGGAAATTAAATTATTTTTGGGTCGCGACTTAATGACCAAAGACAAATGTGGGTCCTGAGGATACACGGGTTGAGAACCACTGTTTTAGATAAAAGTCAAAATTCTGCAATCCTGTTCTCCATATTACAATGTAGAAATGATATGCTATAATTTCATTTGTTGGTTTATCAGGAGCTGGAGACAAGAAAGTAAACCTTTCTTTTTCATATAACATTATATGCTCAGATAAAGTGTTTTATATATATATTGTATAACATGGCACCTATCAATTTAGATATGATATGTGTTGCCCAGCCCACTCAGATTCTATGACTCATCTAAAAGAGAAATTACTTACTGTAAATTAATTTTTTCCCTAGCCCATGCGACAGCCAAACTTAGAGTCATGTAGAATTACTTCATATAGGACAGGTGCCAGACTAAAATTACTTTTCCCAAACCTATAAAGAAAGCCAACCCATACCTATGCAGCAGCTAAACCTAAGGATTAATCATCCGTGGGTTAACTAGAGAGCTGCTTGAAGGATGCTGCGACCAATAGCTGTGAGAGACAGTATCTACAATTAGAGAAAACCTGAAAATGCCTCCAGGAGCGCATCAACAAATCATCCAGGGAGTTACAAAAGTAACATGTAAGGAACTGCATGCCTCACTTGCCTCAATTAAGGTCAGTGTCCACAATAACAAAGACTGTGCAAAATGGCGTTGATGGGAGGGTTGCAAGGTGAAAACCACTGCTGTCTCATATTTGCCAAAAAAACATCTTGATAAGCCCCAAGGCTTTTACATTATATTATGTGGATTGGTGGGTCAAAAGTGGAACTTTTTGGAAGACATGGGTCCCGTTACAGCTTCCATACAGCTACCACAACAATCCACAATAAGATCATACCCACAGTCAAACACTGTAGTGGTGGTGGTGGTAGTAGTGTAATGGGCTGCTTTGCTGCTTCAGGTCCTGGGCAACACGCCATAATACATTTAACAATAAATTCTGCTCTCTATCAGAAAATCCTGAAGGAGCATGTCAGGCCATCAGTTTGTGACCTAAACCTGAAGCGCATTTGGGAAATGATCAGAAGCACATAAGTAAGTCCACCTTTGAATCGGTTTAAAAGAAACAAAATAAAGGTTTTAGAGTGGCCTAGTCAAAGTCATGTGTTGAATCGAATTAAGATGCTGTGGCATGACCTTAAAAAGGCAGTTCATGCTCAAAAGTCTTCTTGACGGGATTATTATAGGTGGGCCAAAATTCTTCCATGGCAATGTAAAATACTCCTTATCGCAAACATTTGATTGTAGTTGTTGCCGCCAAGAAGAAATCGGGAAGGGACAAATACTTTTTCACAATCCTATACATAACTTGTTACTGGAGGGTTACCAGTGGCGTTGCCCCCTGCCGAATTTGGAATAAAGTCGCAATGCGACTTTAAATCCCGTCTTTTTTTAAAATTTTTTTTAATGCGGAGGAGAGAGAGGGTGCGGCCCGCGTAAGATCGGCAGCCAGGGCAACCGATCTTACGCTAGCCGCACCTCGAGCCCTGCTACTTACCTGTGGGAGGGTCTTCTGTACTGCATAGAGGAAGCGGAACCTAGCAGAGTTCACGTGACATCACATGACTCTGCTCCAGTCCCGCTTCCTCTGTGCAGTACCAGAGAACGCAGAGGGAGGCCGCGCCCTCTGCTGAAGTCTGTGAGCGGCATCGAGGAGCTGCAGTGCAGGTAAGGGGGTGGGGAGGGTGTTTGAATGAGTATGCGTGATTGAGGGAATGAATCTGTGAATGAATGAGTATATGAATGAGTGTGTGTGTGTGATAGCATGGATCTGTAAGTGCTGGAACCTAGGCATGATGGAACTGTGATTGCTGTTAGCAATCACACTCCTATCATGCCAAGTCAGCCAGTACATGCTGAAACCTAGCTAGCTGCCCCCTTGTGTATTGATGCTGCCAGCAGTATGGGGTCTGCACATCACTTACAGCCACCCTGTACCAGCATGTACTGGCTGACTTGGCATGATACGAGTGTGATTGCTAACAGCAATCACAGTCCCATCATGCCTAGGTTCCAGCATTTACTGGTTGGATGTGTAAGTGCTGGAACCTAGGCATGATGGGACTGTGATTGCTGTTAGCAATCACACTCCTATCATGCCAAGTCAGCCAGTACATGCTGAAACCTAGCTAGCTGCCCTCCTTGTGTATTGATGCTGCCAGCAGTATGGGGTCTACACATCACTTACAGCCACCCTGTACCAGCATGTACTGGCTGACCTGGCATGATAGGCGTGTGATTAACAGCAATCACAGCAAGCACAGTCCCATCATGCCTAGGTACCAGCATTTACTTGTTGCCTGGGTATGATAGGAGTGTGATTGCTGTGTGGGCAGTGTGGACGCCAGGGCTGGCTTTGGGGTGTGCAACCTGTGATCTATGCCTGTAATTTAGGGGGTTTTAAATATACCTTTTAATGACGTGTTTTTATGTGAATTCCAATTGATCTATACCTGCAAAGCTGGGTTTTTGCGTTATTCTGTAGATCCATATCTATATATTTCCATACATTATTTATGTATACCTGCAAATACAGTGTTTGTATGTCTTATTCAATTGATTAATACCTGCAATGCTGTTTCCATGTATTTATTTGATCTATACCCGCAATGCTACGTTTCATATACTATTGTATACCTGCAGATACAGGATTTGTATGTCTGATTCTGTTTATTTGATACATACCTTCACTGCTGAGATCACAAGTGAATTTCAGTTGATCTATACATGCAAAGCTTGGTTTGTGTGTTAATGTGTTGATCTTTACCTGCTATCGGCAACTGGGGCTAATATTAATATATATGGGCAGCAGGTGCATCAGTACACAAGGGGCAAAAACACTAATGGGGGTATAAACGACAATACAGTGTGAAAAATCCATCCTGATGTAGACGTCTGTGACGTAGATTGTGTCCTGTGTGTTTTTGGTTATCAGTGTAGCAGAGCCTGTCCTCGGGTATGTGTGTATAGGTGTTGGTGTGGCAGAGCCGATCCTGGTGTTAGTTTGGGTGTTGGTGTGGCAGAGCCTGTCCTAGTGTGTGTGTTCGGTTGTCAGTGTGGCAGAGCCTGTCCTAGGGTGTGTGTTTGGGTGTCAGTGTGTCAGAGCCTGTCCTGGTGTGTGTGCGTGTGTTGTGATGTGGGTGTGGCAGAGCCTGTCCTGATGTGTGTGGGTGTCTGTGTGGCAGAGCCTGTCCTGGTGTGTGTGTGTTTGGTTGTCGGTGTGGCAGAGCCTGTCCTGGTGTATGTGTCTGGGTGTTGGTGTGACAGAGCCTGTGTTGGTGTGTGTGTTTGGTCATCTGTTTCCTGGCACTTAACTTACAGTAGGAATTATTTAATTTATATTTATCCAGAGATAAAATGACCTCCTGAAGTTGTAGTGACTTCAGGGGACAAAACGTTCAAGGCCCTGAAATCATTTAGTGGAAAAGTTATTTATTGTGTTATAATATTTATTTCAAGGATTAGTCGCACTCAATTGTGGCTTCAGGCTTCCCATGTTGAATGATCAAGTATTATTTTAGCCCAATAACAAAAGTATAATTCCATAGCACATTACTTTTGGAAATTATGAATGCCCCCCAGTTTGGCTGTGGTATCTTGTGTGCCCCCCCTATATATTGTTTCTAGAGTCGCCACAGAGTCGTTACATTATACTAGTTAAGACAGAAGTAATTTTTGGTCATCTAGAAATTTTGGGTAAAATACCGTATTTATCGGCGTATAAATAAAATATGAAGCTGAAACATAACTAATAATTGAATGTGTGCTTCTGTTTCATTTTTCTCAAGGGGTGAAATTATGTAACCTGTTAGCTACCTCCCTAGTTCTATTAAAATATACTTTCTTTGATCATATAGAAAAAAAAAAGCTCACCTTTTTTGATATTCAGATGGTCAGTAGTTCAGCCATCAAGGCAACCTTAAATTGTAGATATATTCATCTGGGTCCCTGCCTTTCCCTATTATTGAGCACTGTGCTGATGTCACAGCTTTTTCACAATTTTGGAACAGAGATGAATGGGTTCTGCTATGTGGCAAGAGGGAATAAGCCTAATATATCACTGTTCCATCAGACTGTAATAAAAGAAACAGTAGTCTCTTTCCAAACTCCTCTCATCATAAATCACCACTAGAGGAAAATTGCATCTAGATAGATTACAAAATGTGAAAAGATACGTTTATACTTTATTGATTAATTTAAGCTGCCACTGTGACTAAGATAGAACATTTTATTTTATTAATATAAAATATAACAGCCAATAGACAACCATAGATTGGCAGCATGTATTATTTTAATAAAAGTACTGTGTGGGAGATTAGTTACATTATGTCTATATTATTTTTGAATATTACTCCTTATTCAGCGATATTAAATTCTGTGTTGGTATACATTATTTGGATTCCTAGGACCTTAGCTTAGACACTACTTCCCATTTCTCTCCATATGACAGCCAAGAGTGCTTAGATACAGGGCTAACTGTGGATGGGTGAAAAATGAGTAGAGAACTGGCAGGACAATCTGGGGGAATGTGAAGTATTAATGGTGCTTGCCTAGCTCAGAGATAAATATACATCCCTGGGGGCATAGTAGTCAGCTGCTTTACCCAAGCTACACTCCAAGCGTGATCATCCAGTTTGGCAGGGAGCAGAACTTCATGGCCATTTCTTGTTACAGCTGAACAGCTTTCAATTTACATGCCAGGTGCAAAAGGGTAGTGGCCCCATGCTGCTCACACTGTACAAAATAAAATCTAAATTCTAATCACCCTCTCACAGTCCTTGCAAGGCAGTTTATGAGCAATATGGTGGAACAAAACAATAAAATACATCTGATTGAGTGGGAGAGGTCAGACTAGATATGTAGCCCATTTAGGCCCATGAGGTTTCCCTAACACCTTATACCAACGGTAAATACTTTGTAGTCATATTTCTCTGTCAAAAAAATACCGTATTTGCTCGATTATAAGATGACCCTGATTATAAGACGACCCTGATTATAAGACGACCAATCAAAATGTATTTATTAAGGAAAAAAGAAAACGCCTCAATATAAGACTACCCTACAGGAAAAAGCTTTATTAGTAAATATTAATTCACATTTTATTTAATAAAAACTAAGATTGAGAAAAATGCATTTCTTGTTTTTCTTTTTCTTTTATTTGCCAACCTGCTCCCCAGTTTTGCACATCTGCCCCCGGTTTGCTACTCTGCTCCCCAGATATGCCTTATACCCCTTTATATGCAACTCTACCTCCCTGACATGTCACTCTGCGCCCAAGATATGCCTTATATTCCTTTATATGCCATTCTGCCCCCTGATTTGCCACTCTGCCGCCCAGACTTACCAGTGCATTCCCAGACTTGCCTCCCATTCTCCAGACTCCCTGGTGTCGAGTGGGGGCAGCTGGTGAACATCTGTGCGATGTGCGTAGACAACCTCTGCTGCTGCCCGGTACTTCCGCCGGGCTTCTATGACTGAGCACTGGAAGACTGTGTCACACGGGTGCTGTGTCATAGAAGCCCCAGCAGATCTCTATTTGATGTTGGATTATAAAACAACCTCAAATGTAAAGCAATGGTTATTTTTCAGAGCATTGTACGTTAGCACAATGCAGATATCTTGGAAACATTTAAAAAAATATCTTGGAAAAATTTGTAAAAATGTAGCATCTCTTATATCCATACATTACTTTGTAATACACAAGACATGTTTAAAGAAATACTAATCTCATTGTTATAACTAGTTAAACGATAAACCAACTCTGTCTCCCAACGGCAAGCACCTTTTGCTTGTCTTGCCTACTTTAGCATTGCTTGGGCTGAAATAATGACTCTCTTATCTCTCTGCAGGGGCGGACATTCATTGTACATTTCGACATAGGATTTTGTCTCCCTGCTAAAATGTTATCAGTGCTCTAGATCTTTATGTCAGCCACAAAACTGCACACTTTTTATTCTCCTGCAATGCCTCCTGAGAGATAACGGCTCATATTTGTCATGTTTTGAGCAGATTGCGTACTTCTAAGCCTAGCAATCATTTTTAAACTCCCTTTTGCTCTCAAATCGTTGTCAGTTTCTCCCAGTGCATGTTTTACCAGGATTACTTAGCAAGTGCAGTATTTAGAGGTAAATTATACCCATAAATAAATTCAACAGAAATAACTCCACAGTTATTAGATTATATATTCTCACACCAGCCGGGGTGCTTGTGTAGTGCTCAGATGTAGATGCTTGATAACTTTAGAGAGGCTTCATGTATAGTAACTGCCAGTCTTTTAAACATCCTTTTGATCTAATGACATCATATTACATCTCTCGGCATTTTGTGGGTTTGCAAGGGATATTCCATAACATATCTAGGTTACATGAGCAGACACCTTGCTAAAGCAGCCAACAATCTTGAATTTGCAGGGACAAGCAAGTTGATTGTGCCAACAAATTACCTGTTTATTGCTTTGTATTCCCAAATTTATCATCATGTATTTGTAAAATAGGTAACGATGAGGACTTATGTGGAGTTCATGATTCCACGGGTGTGCTACATCTTATGGGCTGGAGTGTCCTTTAATGGGACGTGTTAATAAAATATACATTCAAAGTATCCTGTTCAGTGGCGTCGCTACAGGGGGGCGAGGGGGGGGGAATGCCCCCCCTAGGTTATTCTTTGCCCCCCACCGATGAATTTGGAACCACCCAACGGACACTGTATGTCCGGCAATGGGACTTTAAATTCGGGGCAGCCTCATTGAAAGTAGAAATGAAGCGCTGTCTTTTTCTACATATATATTTTTTTTGACGCGGAGGAGAGAGATGGGCGCCTAGCAACTGTTCGCTGCCCCTCATTCTCCTCTGTCCTCTGTGAGGCCCCTTCCTCCATCGCTGTGCCGGTATTCCATGCTAAGCACCGGAATATGACGTCACATACCGGCGCTCAGCAGTGAAGCAGCACACGCTGCGGCAGAGCAGGAAGACAAACGCCTTGTGCTCCCTCTGCAGTAAACTAAAAAGGGGGGTGAGGGTAAATAGTAAGTAGGGAAAGGGGAGAGGGGTTAGATAGTGAGAAAGAGGGTAGTAAGAATACTGAAATAAGTAAAGAGTGTGAATGAGTGAGTATGAATTAATGTGTGGATGCATTGCATGATCATGATCATTCGCACTGCCCTGTAACCCGTGACGGTGAACCTGCGGATTTCCACTTCCGTGAACTGCCGCGATGCCAAGGTAAGTTAAAAGGGGAAGGGACCAGGGAGAGTGGTAGACGAAGACGAAGACGATCACGAAGATCTTCGTGGTGTGTGTCTTCGTCTTCGCCTACGTTTTACCGCCGCTGTCTTCTCTTAGGCTTGTCTTCGGAACGAACACGAAAACGCACTCTTCGTGTTCGTTTTCATCTTCACCCGAAGACGAATGCACAAGTCTAGTTTGGGTGTTGATGTGGCAGAGCCTGTCCTGTTGTGTGTGTTTGGGTGTCAGTGTGGCAGAGCCTGTCCTGGAGTGTGTGTTTGGGTGTCGGTGTGGCAGCGCCTGTCCTGGTGTGTGTGTCTGGGTGTCGGTGTGGCAGAGCCTGTCCTGGTGTGTGTGTCTGGGTGTCGGTGTGGCAGAGCCTGTCCTGGTGTGTGTGTTTGGGTGTCGATGTGGCAGAGCTTGTCCTGGTGTGTGTGTTTGGGTGTCGGTGTGGCAGAGCCTGTCCTGGTGTGTGTGTTTGGGTGTCGATGTGGCAGAGCTTGTCCTGTTGTGTGTGTTTGGGTGTTGATGTGGCAGAGCCTGTCCTGGTGTGTGTGTTCGGGTGTCAGTGTGGCAGAGCCTGTCCTGGCGTGTGTTTGGGTGTCGGTGTGGCAGAGCCTGTCCTGGTGGGTGTGTGTTTGGGTGTTGGTGTGGCAGAGACTGCCCTGGTGTTTGAGTGTCGGTGTGGCAGAGCCTGTTCTGGTGTGTGTGTGTCTGGGTGTCAGTGTGGCATAGCCTGTCCTATTGTGTGTGTTCGGGTGTCAGTGTGGCAGAACCTGTCCTGGTGTGTGTTTGGATGTCAGTGTGGCAGAGCCTGCCCTAGTGTGTGTGCCTGGATGTTGGTGTGGCAGAGCCTGTTCTGGTGTGTGTGTTTGGTGTGTGTCAGGCAGTCTCTCTCTTTCACACACACACACACACACACACAGAGTCAGGCAGTCACTCTCACACACACAGAGACTCAGGCAGTCACTCTCACACACACAGAGACTTAGACAGTCTTGTACACTCACACAGGCAGTCTCTCTCACACATACACACAGACTCAGGCAATCTCACACACACACAGACTCAGGCAGTCTCACACACACAGACTCAGGCAGTCTCTCACACACGCACACAGACTCAGGCAGTCTCTCACACACATGCACACAGAGACTCAGGCAGTCTCTCTCTCTCTCTCAAACACACAGACTCAGGCAGTCTCACACACACACACACACACACACACACAGACTAAGGTAGTCACTCACACACACACAGAGACTCAGGCAGTCTCTCTCACACACACACACAGACTCAGGCAGTCTCTCTCTCTCTCTCTCACACATACACACAGACTCAGACAATCTCACACACACACAGACTCAGGAAGTCTCACACACACACAGACTCAGGCAGTCTCTCACACACGCACACAGACTCAGGCAGTCTCTCTCTCTCACACATGCACACAGAGACTCAGGCCGTCTCTCTCTCACACACGCACACAGAGACTTAGGCATTCTCCCATAGCCATCTTTGTCCCAGCCTCCCACTGCCAAGCATGCCCCCAGTTACTTCAACTTACCTGACTTAAGATTCCCGCTGCCTGTGCGATGCAGACAACCCTGCTGCTGCTGCCGGCGGCTCCACCCACCCTCCTTTACTGAACAGGGCTGGCACCGCCCACAAAGGTCATTGAGCAGTGCTGGTGCCGCCCACAAAAGTTATTGAGCGGCGCTGGCTGGCTCACTTATATTTCGAATCGACAGGGGTGGCATTTTAAGAAGCCATCCTCGTTGATCCGAAATAGAATTGAGTCAGCTAGCCAGCGCGAATCAGTGACCTTCGTGGGCGGTGACAGCCCCGTTCAGTGAGGAGGGTGGAGCCGCGGGCAGCAGCGGAGTTGTCTTCATCGCACAGACTTCTGCTGCTGCCAGAAAGGAGGATCCAGGTCCCCTGCAGCGCCGCAGGGGTTCTGGATCCTAAATGAAAGATAAAGATTACCACCTGCCCGGCGCCCAGGCGTCGGGAGACATAAATCACGCTAAAACTCAATTATAGGCTGCATAACCACTTTAAGGGGGGGGGGAGTACGGCCTAAAAATAGGGTAATTAAGAAACGGTTTGTACAAACTGATTATTTTTTAAGAAACAGTTTGCGAGAACCCGTAAGAACCGGCTGAATCCCACCACTGGGTGTCGCTGTGGCAGAGCCTGTCCTGGTGTGTGTGTGGTCATCTGTTTCCTGGCACTTAACTTACAGTAGGAACTATTTCATTTTTACTTATCCACAGATAAAACACCCTACTGCATTTGTAGTGATTTCAGGGAACAAAACTTTCAAGGCCCTGAAATCATTTAGTGGAAAGGTTAAGGTATTGTGTTATTTACTCTATAATATTTATTTCAAGGATTAGTCGCACTAAATTGTGGCTTTGGGCTTCCCATGTTGAATGATCAAGTATTATGTTAGTCCAGTAACAAAAGTATCATTCCATAGCACATTACTTTAGGCAATATATATCTATATTTACTCACAAAGTCCATTGCACACCATTCCAAATATTCCAAGCCTGGTGCTAGTAACCAGCAGTTTCCGTACAAAGCACTCTCAAAGGATGGTCAGCACTCCAGGTCTTCAAGTTAACAACTTTTCTTTATTCAAACAAAGTCAAGTCGATGTTTGTGTTTTTTCAGTGGTATGATTTAATAGTGGAAATTATTAATGCTACTGATCCTGCTTACTATCTAATTGTGCTAAACTGCTAAACCTAGGTCTAAGGTTTATCAGCAGTGTCAGGGTGACAGTTTAACTGTTTAAATACAATTGTATTATTAACCTCAAGAAAGATCAATTCAAATATGCAGCCCTGTGTGTTGTTTTTTTTTGCATGTGTAACAGGAAGAATAGTTATCTTGACTCGCATTCTGTCTGATCATTCTTCTGTTATGTACACACTTGATTGGATTTGAAGCATGAAGGTAGCACCAGACTTTGCTGTCAACTGTTTTTTGTATCACAGTAAATTTAGACCATGCAATGTACACTAGCATTAATGCATTGTGACACTGATGGTGATGTTGGGCATCCTGTTTTGAAACACAAAACAAGCTTCTAGCAAATAGTTGTCCATACTTGGAGTCACAGCACACAAACAGCTAAGACGGAGACAATATTAACAGCTGTTAGAATTTAATCTGACCCACATAAATAAAACTGTACCTCACTTTCCCTTTCTTTGTCCCTACCTCCTAACCGTCCTGGTTTTCATGGGACAGTCACATATTTCAGGCACTGTCCCACTGCCCCTGGTAGCTGCCACATTGTCCCACTTTTGTTGGCAGTGGGGAGTATGGGGCTGTTGGGGCCATCTTTTGATGTCCCGTGATTGTCCCAGGGAGATGGAAAATCAATGGAGGTCTGTGATGTTAAACAGATACTAAGGGACACCCATGCAAAATATTACGTATGGTTTCCTGCATATATTTGTAGCATGTCATTTAATCCCTATGATCTGGTTGATACATTTGTTTCATAAAGCCTAGAAAAGTATTCATTATTGATAAATCATATTGAGGGGAAAATACATGCAAAGACGCTTGAACTTGTTTTACAATTCAACCCTTTCAATGCTAATACATATTTCATGACCCCCTAAAGAAAAAACATTACATTTATAATTTAAACACCTTTGCATAATTAATGTTTGGAAATATGAAATGTTTTAAGACAATTGCAACACATTTTAGTTATAACATGACTAAATCATTGACAATCTCTACATATGTATGTACTTGTACAATATATAGAAATTATACACTGGCATAATTAAATATCCCTCACAGCCCTGCTAAACAGGAATGTATATGAGCACTTACTGGAGGTAGAAACTGCAGCCCTGAAGCTACCCTCCTCGTCCATTGTCCAAGGTTCTCACTACTGAATGGCTGCTTCACGCAGCTAATCAGTGGTAGAAAAGCGATTCAACTGAAGTGCTTTCTAAGAACAGACCCCAACCCCAAGCGTTCTATGAGCCAGTGCTTGAACTGACTGAAGTAATTATATCATGTCCACGGAGGTGTTCCGCCAAACACTTCTCCTGCATGAAAATAGCAGATTCATAGGGAGGGGTTCTGTAGAATCCATCCATGCATTTGCAAGGGGACACATGAATATTAGGGGCCACACAGCTATCATATGTACTAAAGTGTATATGATGGCTGAAGTGTCCCATTAAAGTATAGTATTCTTTTCCTAGTCTGTATAAGGCAAGAGAAGTTGTCTTGTAAGAAATTCGGCCATAATGCTCACTACCAGGATAGAATGCTTACAACTGGTGTCAACATGTTATTATTTTATGTAATCACCACCCAGCATATTGTTACTGTGTATAAAAAATATTATCTCTCTTGCTATAAGTAAATAATGCTTCACACCTATAACTTGCCTGTAAAAAATCTAGTCATTAGGTATTATTGATAAATTAACATGTATGTTCATAAATTCAATGTTAAAAAAGCAAACATTCAAAGACTCTGTATTTATTCTGTAACACTGTGCTTACTCGCTGGAAAAATTATAAAATGACTAGCAAATGTATAAATTGAAAGACATATCAGTGACAGGTTCAAAGGACACAAAATAACAACATTATTACCAATTTGGCTACCGTAATAAAATAATAGCTGTTTAAAATGCCAGTACATGTGTGCAAATTATAACACATTTGCATCTTTATGAAACTGACGGCACAATAACATTCTTACAGAAATACATTAAGTCTATGCATTTGCTAAAAAATTTGTCTAGATCAATCCATTGATCTTATTGGTTATTATATTATTTGATATGTACCAACATTTTTGTACATTAGCTTTACTCAAGAAAACATATTCCATTAAAATATATGTATGTATGTATATATATAATATGCTAATATAAAATATATGTATCTGTTGAAGAGGTTTCAGTTAATAGTATGTTTACAATTCAATACCATTTGTCCCTGTTTATTAGTAACGTATGTAGATGTGCACGTACTAGTGTATTTATCAGTAGTGATATATATATAGTACATATAAAATGACATCGTTTGAGCAACCAGTACTTAAGTAATATATTGTTTTTATGTGGAAAAAGGCACATGTACACAACTAATATACACACTTTGATGCAATAACAAGGGCATATATACAACTAATATAATGATGAAAAAATCCCATGCATTATGAGTAGTACATTCAACTGTAATATATACCCAGCTGATAACATGTAATACAACTGATAATATATTTTAAGCATTAAACTTATAAAACACACAGCCTTATGATATTTTAAATAGTACAGAGAATTACGTGGGTATAGAGAAATCACAATGTACACCTTTCACAATATGTTATGTTAGCACTACAAATTTCTTTGATTATAGTTTAAATGATCCAATTTATTCTCTTGGTGGATTCTGGGGGATTAATTCAATGAAGTCCAAAGTGTCCATTTGAGGCTTTATCAGACAGAAGCTGTCATCGGCTGTAGTGGAATGCTCAGCCAATAACATCCCAAATGGCCACTTCAAACTTTATTGAATTTTCTCCTTTGAGCCTACTTTGCACAGCTTCAGACTCCATAAAGATATAAAAGCTGACTGCATGCTTACATCAATCTGGTGCTCTCTCATTCTCTTTTGTGATTCTATCTGACTCTGTTAAAAACATTTAATATTAACACTCATGCTTATTATTTTTAAGTATGCTTGATTAATATAGAAAAAGAACATATAAATCATATATTTAATATATATTATATTTATAATTATCACATACTATAGTCTTAGGGAAATGTACGTCTGTTAGTGCAAGGATAAGCAGAAATAATACTTGTTTATTGTTTAACCCTGTTTTTAATCACATAAGGTACATGCTTAAAAGAGTAAACCTTTTAGACACTATAACTTTGCTAAGCACTATTCTACAAAATAAAGGTTGCACGTGTTCAGTAAATGAAGTTGGCAATCTTGTGATGTGTTTTGGGTGGAGGTTGTTTTAGGCCTGACCCAGGCCCTTACCATTTACATTCATGGCTACTGTGTTCTCTGAAAAATGCTAGTATATGATAAGTTATATAAAATCCTGTGTTCACCATGCTATGTCTAGTTCAAATTCTTAATACGTAAAGCTGACGTTACCAAGAACATGATAGATCGGGTTACCAAATAAAAAGAAAAGGTGCTGTATAAAAGCTAGACAATAAAACATTATGTGCTGCAACACCTAAGTGGTGTCCCCTACCAAAACCATAAGAAAAAGAATGAAAGAAAAGGGGAAAAAAAAGCAGGGAAGGAAAACCCAACAACACATAGTGCCTCCTTTATACACAAAATCAAATCGTCTACACAGAATTTTCATAAACCAGTAAAAATAATAAATATTTCCATAAAACTTCTTCCCAGAAGAATTGTATGGTGAAGCCCTCACTCATCATCCATGTTGCATCTTGGTGCATTAGATTACTTCTACTCGTGCCAAGTATTGTGGATTAAGAGAAGCGAGTCATGGCACTTTGGCTCCTATGGTTATCCATCAGCTGTAACTGTATATATTTGGATCACTGAGGCAATATGGCGTTGCGAAACATCTATGCTATTCTGTGGTACCTGAATCTAGTGAAGGGTTACTGCAGGACATTACACACGAGATCTGGTTACTGGTGCGCTATACACTTATTTTAATCTAATCTAATACATGTATTAATAATATTTGTATGTTATGGGGTTATTTTAGACAAACATATATGTTTAAATACACTTATTTTCTATTATCTGTTCTACATAGGAATAACTATGGTATATGGACATAGGTGATTTTTTTTAAGCAACACATTTCTTTGAAAATATAAAATAAAAAACACCAGTCACAGCTCTTATCCACGGTGGAAATAAATTAAATGCCAGGGATGAACATGTGAAAACTAACAAGTTTTAGCTCATCGTTTTAAATGAAAACAGGTTTGCAGTTTATAGAATCTGTTTTAGATTTACAAATGTTTTTTAGTCACTATGCCTGCTTAATGTCACATTAACCTTGGCAATTTTTCACAAATTGTAAAATCGCTTTAACTTCTGCTTATTTAAATGCGTCTTTTAATATAGTTTTATAAACAAATGATATGTTGCAATATTCATGTTCTGAAAAAGCCTGGCTTAGAGCCATGGGGCATGTTGGCTGCTTTGAATCAGAGGTATGAATAATTACAGTACAAAAAAACAATAAAACTTCAATGGGGGACACGTATAGCTAAAGCCAGTAAAGGACTGGCAAGGGCACAGGCAAGCAATTGACCCCTTATCTTGATATTAAGATTTTAAGGCCAGTGAAGGCTTTTTTCTCTTTCTTTTGAGTGTATTTTACTTACGGAAGGGACATTGAGATGTCTAGTATATGATCTTAGGAAGTATAAATCCATGGAAATCTGTTGGTGCTGGACAGGACTTAATGTGCACACTGAAGACTGTGTCTGCAAATGTATTATGTACCCAAAGCAAACTTGTGAAATTCTACTTTTTTTCTCCTATATTGTATTAGCATTAAGACAATCAAGAAGCAATTAGCAGAATAACTACTTGTAAATTAGAAACATAGTTTTTTATATCCAAAGAAAGTAAAAAAAAACCAATACATCTGAACAGAATTATACCCTTTCCAAGTGCAAATACCCGGTACTATTAGCAATTCATTTTAAATAGATATTATTATGAATATTTGACACTATTGTAGCATTAAAAAAATAAACATAATTGCAAACCTGTTAAGTCCATTAAAAAACACTCTACTTTGTCAACTCAGAAGCATCTAAAATTTTAGCTCTTTTGTGACATTATAGAGGGAAAAACTGATGTTGCCAGACTGGCAATCCAGAACCAAAATGTGAGTCAAATGTTCTCTGCAGTAATTAATAACCACTCATATGGCCTTCTCTGGCCTCATCAGTTAATAAATGTAGACAAATTAATACATGTATGCAAATATACCTCGCTTTTCAGCCCACATTTTTCCAAGCTATGGCAAGATTACCATTAAATTATTTGATAGATTTATCTCTGGCAGTAGAATCCAGCCTAATTTGTTGCTATGCACTAAATTATGCATGGAGCAGGAAAACTTCATAATAAATATGACTCAGAACCAACCTGTTCTGTGGAAATGAACAGAATGTACAGTTCTGCCAAAAAACGATTTCTGAATCCTAAGTTATTTCATATTGATGGATAGGCATAAAAACAGTTTGTACTTATTTTAGGGCTGAAAGCTTTTTTACTAAAATGAAATCACCCACCAATATCACATTTATATTTCTGCTTTATAGTACCACACCATGGTGTTATCATCTTGACATACCACTATGTGGAGTACTGTTCACTCTTTAGGTATAGTGGTTTTTTAAACCTTTCATTGAGAAGTACTTTTCTACTTTAGCCTCCAGAGGGAGCCAAAACCCAGTCTTTCAAAAGCTACTGTAACTAGATGGATTTGTGGAATGTGGAGATGGTCAGATATGTTTACTTCAATTTAACTCACAAAGATACTGGCATTAAAATTGCAAGTAAAGGAAAATACATATGTTACCAACCAGGAACACTTTACTGCTTTTTAGGACCGGAATAAAATGAACAATACTGTCCCAACATTTTAATAAAGTTTGGTAGATATCAAACTTTTGTAGTTCATGAGAACTCCCTATCTGCCTCACTAACAGTGGTAACAAAATCACCGTTAAAATCTTTATGAAAAAACTTGTGTAAGGAACAGATATACTTAATTATAGATAATTCACCTGTATTCAAGTTCTAGCTGTTATATAACAGTGATAAAAGCACCAATTGGGAAGTTCAAAAGGTTGACCAGGGCTTTACTGACCATTCGATACACAAGGGAAATGCACAGTGGGTGAACGTCAAGCTGGTGTTAGGGGCGTAACTAGAAACACAGGGACCTGGTGCCCCTCAATTTCACTAAGAAACATGTCCCACAGTGCCACCTTTACCCCTAAACAGTTTGTGAGTGCCACCTTTGCCCCAGGCAGCTTTATCAGTGCCATCCTAACCCTCAAACCCTGGTGCCTGTGCCATCTTTGATCCCAAACAGCTGGCCTGCGCTATTATTGCCCTCAAATAGCTTGTCTGTGCCATCATTGCCCCCTAACAGAATGTATTGGCCATCATTGCCCCAGAATAGCTTGTCTATTCTGACACACTTGCATAAATTTACAGATGGTAACACACATACAGTACATGTTCTTACACATACACGTACTCATACCCACTAACACAAACACTCATGCTAACACGTACTTCATCTCATACCACTTAGACATACATGCTCACAAACACTTACACGTACACATCTATGCCCACACACATCTATGCCAACACACACACATTTACACATTCATGTTTGTACATATGCTTTCACATGCAGATTAATGCTCACATGCACTTATACATAGACGTTCATGCTCACATGCACTTATACATAGACGTTCATGCTGACATACACTTATACATAGATAGACATTCATGTTCATATATACCATAATGCTCACATACAAACAAACATACAGTATATCTCAGATTGATCTCAAAATCTTATAAATAAATGAGCTGCACCCATTTTTAAGCAAACCTAGCAAATTGTAGGAGGTGGTCATGGATTTAAAAAAATAAAAAAACTGGGGTTTGATTGTTCCGTGTGCTACTATAAAACAACAATAACGCTAACATAGAAATACTTGTATAACCATTAGTGCATACACCAGAATCCTAAATGCACATATAATAAAATATTAATGTCCTTAATAAAATAGAGTCACACAGTTATGCATGGTTCAACTAGACTGTAAAACTGATTATAACTGTTATATTCAAACAAATGTGATGCTTGGATCCACAAGGCTACCATTTCCCGGGCTGATATAGCTCTAGGGACTTCCACAAATCAACAAGTGTCTTCAGGCATAGCAGCAGTCTCCAGAGCTCTCCAAGCAGTGTAAACAGAAACTTGCATAAAAGAGTGCCCTACTGTTCCCGGCAGGCCATTGCTTGGCATAAATAATAATAAATATCATGGAGTAAAATCATTTATTTGTTGTTTTAAGCTATTTGGATATATCTTAAGATGGTTCTTAATTCCAAATTTGTACCAAGAAGGAAGGTACAAACTGTATGCAAGACCTATAGAATAATGTTACAACCATTTTCCATTAATAGCTCAATATCATTAAAAGTCAGTCTGTTTAAAAAAAATATAGGGAATCAGAAAAAAAACAGCTGATAAAAGTTAGTACACATTTCTGCCCAGATATTTTTTGGTCTCACTTCCCTTGAATAGATTTAATGTAGCCACTAGACTGATAATTAAAAGATGATCTTTGGCAGAGGATACACCCTTCTGGCTTACCCTTATGACGTATCATTGACGGAGGAATTAAATGAATTATTACCCAACAAGGAGGCACAACTGAGGACACTTTATCCAAGACACATTATCTGCAGATGGTAGTCAGCAAGATGAAAAAATGACCCAGTGTGTCCTGAAAGAAATGGCCAGTATGGAAACCTTATTTATAGTTGTTGCGCCAGACTCATGCTACTAATCTGAATACAGGCTAAATCTATAACACCATAACTAAGAACATGAATACTTTAAACAGGAATCCTCAGATATGGATGCCCAAAAGGCTCATGGGGCATCGCTTGCTATTCTCCAGAACTGCCTAAAGCTAGACTTAACACACAGCCTGGGAATTTACGTCAAACAGCGTATAAGTCAACCTAAGTGAGTTTTGGAAAAATAATCAATGATAATAGTTAGCACTATAGCACAGAATCACAGGATGGAAACGTTTTTTTTCACATGCCAACATATAGAACTGTGAGATGTCAGGTAAAATAACTCTGAGCTGAATTAATGTCATACGTAAAACACGTTTTAGGTGTTTGGATCCAGTGTTTACCATGAAATACTCCTATTAATACCGTCATTTGATCATACAGCATGATTAGGGTAATGATTATTTTGAAAATGAAAACAACTGAACAAAGATCTATGAGCAATCATCTGTAATTCTGCCCTTGCCAAGTTACATTGGAAGACATGAAGATCTTTAATACAGGGGTTTCTAATTCAATACTTAGAATTGCTGTTAAACACATCATTAAAACGGCATGAAATTAGACCAGATGTGCATCCTTTTAAGAGTGATTATTTATAGAGGCAGGTGCTGCATTTGCATTAGACACTATATACCAGCTGCTCTTACCCTATGATCTAACATTGGCAAATGCATTTCTTCAGAAGAATAGTCTACGTGTTGATTGTAGAAAGTATAAATTATGCTATGTAAAGGTTTGCTTTCGACCTTGAGGTCTTCTTATATTTTTCCATGAAGTGGTGGATGTGGATAATGTGGCTAGTGTGACAAGTGGGGGTGTAGGAAGCCACAAGTAGGAGAGGAAAGGGATGGTAAATGGGAGGTGCAGAGCTAAACATCTATTCTCCTACTAAAATGCTGCCCCTTAAAAAATATTCCTTCTATACCTAGAGTATAGATTCCACAGATTACCAAAATTTAAAAAAACAGTTAAAAATCTCCAAATTATAAAATATTTCTAATTTATTATAAATACTAGCTAAAACCATATTATACATGTTAGGCCTTTGGAGGTACTGTCTCCACTATTTGCCCCCAGGCACAAGAGGGTTTATGCAGGTCCGTCCTTACGAATCCTGCACGCTAAAATAGGGCTGGCCAACAAGTGGGCCATGGATAACTGCTCTATGCAATCACTAACTTACACTAGGCCTCTATATAGCACATTCATACCATAGCTATAAGATATTTTACAAAGTACATAAAAAACCCACACAAATTCTTGAATTCATATATCTTGAAAGCATGTGCTTTACCACAAGCATGTTAATGTCTTCCACTAAGTATTTAAATCGCCTTCACCCATTGCCTACATGAAATCAAAAAACTTTTTGTCTTAATAAATTATTTTATGACAACCTGATTCAGACATTATTGTTAATTGTCGTATTATCGTACACATTAATTTGCTTTTGTTTTCCTAAAAATATAAATCTCTTTTTCTGTTGTATTTTTTTCACTGAGCTGTTTTCTGGTTTACAGGTTGTAGCAGATGTTTTCCTGTTAGCTGGAGTATTATACAGGGTTTAGGGAGATTTATTTTCCTTAGAGAAGATCTGCAGAAGATTAAAACATTATGCCACTTGTAGAAAATAAACAGATTTTTTTTAACAGGATAAGCAGTGCATTATTCAATGGTAAATTAACTTTCAATTACCTGAGCCTTCTCAAAATACTGTCCTTAACATAATCAGCCTTGCATTATCTCTAATACTCCAAGTGTGTGTCTACAGTGGCGTAAGCAATTATGTGTTTTGCAACACTTGCATTTGATTCTGTTAGTGGAAAAACAATACCTACAGCCAAGAAATCTGTCTGCAAGCAAGGCTTCTTCGTGGAGATACAAACAAAACGCAGCTTTGTTAAAAATACACTACAAAATTCTTAACGTGCTTGTATATGTTTATGTCTATTCCTTTTTATTTACAGAGCCCACCCACCGTTTCATTTTCAATTAGCTGCTCCTGGAACATTAATGAAAGAAGCTGCTAAAGAAGCACTTCGATATCTATAAAATATCGCAAACCCGAACTGTAAGTAGCACATTGGAAATGGCTTGTAACCAATTCTGTCAGCTCTTCTTGAGATCACATACTGAGAGACAATGAAACCCATCTGTCATACTCTTGATTGGATCCTGACCGTGGTCTAAAGCCATCGTCAACCCTAAATTACTACCCAGAATGCTCTGCAAGTATAATCCAAAGAGGAACAATTACTGGTAAATATTGATCTACACCAACCCTCCATTCTCTTAAACTTCTTTCAGTCCAATAATGTTTTTTTAACAAGTAAATATGAATATCAACAGCCCAAAACAATACTTCATAAATCCTAAGTATTACATGCTATATAAAAATAATATAAAAAATGAAACCATATTTTCTGACCGATAGATTGTCAACTCATAAGAGCAGGGTCCTCTTCCCCTTCTGCACTGCAATGTCTTAAACGTGTTAATGTTATTGTCAAACTGTGTAGTGTCAGTTTAAATGTTACTGCACACTTTTACTGTCCCCCTTTTGTATTAGTTCTAAGGAATTTACTGATGGCTCTATAAATACATGTAATGATCTTGAAATCCTTTTCATTTGTAGTAATGCATTATTACCATAAGCAATACTCATCCCTTCCCTGGGTAGGTTACATGGAGGGTCCACCTTTTGAGGGAGTGGCTTCGTGAGGGGGCAGGGCTAGCTACATGGAGGGGCAGGGCTAACGCCAGATAATCTTTGGTGGGTGTGGAATGGGCAGGGCCCAGAGAAAGAAAAAACTGACTTGGAGACCCAGGGAGCCTTTAGTCACCATATCCATCCTAGTCAAAAATGCATTACTTAGATAGGATAGATCTTAACTGTTATCTTTAGTCCATAACTGGATTAAGTATTAATTTTCTATACTCTTTAACCCCTTAATGACAATTGCCGGTCCTGGCACGGCACGGAAAAGCATGTGCTTTACGACAATTGACGTGCCAGGACCGGCACGTCTTTAAACGGGTGCAGAAAGCGATCTACTATCGCTTTCTGCACCCAAAAAGCGTTGCTGAATGCCTCGACCTCGAGGCATTCAGCAACGCCGCGATCGGCACGAAGGGGCCATCTCTGGCCCCTCCACGGGGCGTCAACATCCGCCATACTTTGTATGGCGGCGGACGCCCGTTTTAAAAGCGTTTAGGAGGCGATCGACGATCGCCTCCTAAACTTAAATGGTGTCGCTGGAATGCCTCGATCAGGAGGCATCCAGCGACACCAAACACTAACCTTTTGATGGGCTGTGACCGCTCCGGAGAGCGGTCACAGCCGCAGCTGCCGGCAATCTTCGCCATCAAGGAAGATGGCCGCCGTCCTGTAACAGGAACCACAAATTTTAAAAGTTCGCTAGATGGTCCAGACCATCTAGAGAACTTTGGCTCCACTTGCAGGTTGAATACAGGTACTGCATTCACCATGCAAGTCAATGGAGCCCAGCTTTCTAATCACAGTGTGATTAGTAAAAATAAATTAAAAAATAAAATTAATAATAATTAGAAAAAAATAGTAAAAAAACAGTAAAATGTAAAAATCATTTCCCACTGATGTCACTATCAGGGGAACCTCCAAGTTGAAAAAAAATGTTAAATTTTTTTTAAAAAAAAAATAATAAAAAAAAAATATATATATATATAAAAAATATATTTTTGTGAGCAAGTCCTAAAATTAGCATATTAGCTTAAAACAATTCTCGCATGGAAAGAGTTAAAATACTGGCATATTAAATGCCCGTGGGGTGTCTACTTTTAAAAAATGTATGATTTGATGGGGTAAATTGAATGGGCCAGGTTCAACAACGTCCCAATTAACACGGGGGGAAGGATGGCCACACATCTAATTTCCAATTAGAAAAATGCACACGTACCAAATGTGGCCTTTTAGTTCCCCCAAAAAATGACACACCCATGCATGTGGGGTATCACTGCACTCAGGAGATGTTGCTGAACACATTATGGGGTGTCGTGTGACAGCGGCATATACCAGGAGCTGTAAATTCATACATAAAATAGGTGTGTGTGGGAAAAATACACACACAAAAATATTACTGCAAACTTTGAAAAAATGCTGGTGGTAAAATATGTGCATGCAAAGAGTTAAAATACCAGCATTTAAAATACCCTGTGGTGTCTAGTTTTGAAAAATATATGGTTTTGTTGGGCACACTGAAATGGCCTGGCTCAAAGATGTACCAAATAGGGCATGGGCAGTGGATCCCAAATGCCAAAGTTCAACATTGAAAAAAGCGCATGCCCCAAATGTGGCCCTTTTGCCCCAAAACAGCCAGGCAAAATCATTCATGTGAGGTATCGCTGTACTCAGGAGATGTTGCTGAACACATATTGGGGTGTTTTGTGATAGTGACATATACGAGAACATTTTAATTCATACCTGAATTAAAATGTGTGTGGAAAACCAAATGCAAAAAAATGACTACCACAAAGTTTGACAAAGACTGGTGGTAGATATGGTGCATGGAAAGAGTTAAAATACTAGCATTTGAAATACCCTGGGGTGTCTAGTTTTCAAAAATATATGGGTTTATTGGGCACACTGAAATGGCCCGGCTCAAAGATGTACCAAATAGGGCATGGGCAGTGGATCCCCAAATGCCAAAGTTCAACATTGAAAAATGCGCATGCCCCAAATGTGGCCCTTTTGCCCCCAAACAGCCAGGCAAAATCATTCATGTAGGGTATCGCTGCGCTCAGGAGATGTTGCTGAACACATATTGGGGTGTTTTGTGATAGTGACATAAACTAGAACATTTTAATTCATACCTGAAGTAAAATGTGTATGACAAAACAAATGCAAAAAAATGACTACCATAAAGTTTGACAAAGACTGGTGGTAGATATGGTGCATGGAAAGAGTTAAAATACTAGCATTTGGAATACCCTGGGCTGTCTAGTTTTCAAAAATATATGACTTGATGGGGTAAATTGCATTGGCCGGGTTCAAAGATACCCGAAATGGCACATGGGGGGAAGAATTACCAGATTTGGAAAAAATGGCTTTGAAATAGCAAAACGCTACCTGTACTTATTGCCCCATAATGGGTAGAAAAAAGCAAAAAAACATAAAAACATTGGGTATTTCTAAACTCAGGACAAATAGTAGAATCTATTTAGCAGGTTTTTTCATTACCTTTTATAGATGAGTAAAAGATTTTTCAACTAAAAGTTAGAAACAGTCATTTTTTTCTAAATTTTTCACCATATTTTATAATTTTTTTAATAGTAAATAATATGATACAATCAAAACAATGTCATCTAAAGAAAGCCCTTCTTGTCCTGAAAAAAACAATATCTAATGTGTGTGGGTTCAGTAAACGGGAAAGAAGAAAATTACAGCTAAACACAAGCAGCGCAGAAATGTTAAAAAGGCCATTGTCACAAAGGGTACAAAAAGTAAAATCAGCCTTTGTCTCGAAGGGGTTAAACACTCACATTTTTTTCAGAAACTAATGTAACTTTAACAGTATTGCCCTGCCACATCTTTGTTTTTTTCTAAACAAATTTTAAAAATCAATCAGTCCCAAATTTTCTAAACAATAATGCACTATAGAAGTTCTGTGAATATGAAGAAAAAGAACATAACTGAACTTATAGGGTGTTTGTGCAAAAGAGTAACTATGGTCATTGGTGGAGTAATCAGCAAGAGCTTCATATTAGTTGCCATGGTGGCTACCACTTTTATCTTATGCTAAAATTGCCCTCACTGTGCCTTGTCTGTGGGTTGACTTTGCTAGAAATGAAATCAAATATTCTTATACTTAATTATATAACATGGCACATGAAGCCTTTTTTATTGCTGATATGTTAGTTCCCTGTAAAAGTTAATTTGTATAATTGCATTTTAGCAGTTAATCAGGACGTAGATTTCATCATTTATATAACAGCTATTCATTTAATAGCTTCCATATGCTCCCTTTCCAAGGCAATGGTTAATTATTGCCTGTGCTCTAGTTTTAAGACATTTAATAAATATATTTGTTAAAAGCCGAGATGAAAATTAAGGGTTGAGAAACGTTTGTACTGCTACTAAAGTGAACACTTTTAATTAGAGTGCTGATCAGAGATTACAGATCTAAGAGGTGCATGAGCTCAGGGTTAAGATGATGAATGCATTATGCTACCTGTTCTAATAGTGAGAGGATTTGCATAAAAACATAGTAAGGAATGTGCTCTATCTAAATAGCATATCATTTTGTTTTTAGTGTATTACGAGTTACAATTAGCACAGTATCTCAGAATACATGTCTTTTTACACTGTGACTTCATTGCAAACCTGAACATTACAAATATAAAAGACAGAATGGAAGTTAGTGCAATTCTTTTGGATAATTAACAACCCAGGTTTTGAAGGGCTGTAATGATGTCTAATTCAGATAGCCAGGCAGTACCGTATATTTTTTGGGTGCTAAATAAAGCAAATTGAACTTTTAGCCTTCAAAATGAAAGTGGATATAGTCTTATTGGTCCGAGAGAAGATGGAGTCCCTAATGAAAGAGTAATTAAGGTATGAGGCTCTTCTCTTGCAGGAGCTCAAAACATTGTCAAATCTCCTTTCTTTTCAGTAACCATGTAATAATAAGGATTGGGAAATGATTCATCTTTATCAGGAAAATGGATATAGCAGCATTGGTCCAAGAGTAAAAAGTGGCACCTATTGCTATTATTTTTATTATTATTATCCTTTATTTATATAGCGCCAACAGTTTACGCAGCGCTTAATACAATACATAAATTCAAGGGATATGACAAGACAAGAATTGACAGACTAAGACAAACCGATACATTTGGTGGAGAGAGCCCTGCTCGCAAGCTTACAATCTAGAGAACCCATTATGAAGAATACATTAACACAAACTTTGTTGAGAATACAGATGCATTTATTTTTACAAATGTTAACTTTTTTGTCATTTTTAAGATGCACACATTCTTCCACTGCAGCTTCTTGCAAATGCCTCATTGTTAATTTGGCCCTAGCCAAAAACTATTAACTTGAGTAAGAGGTAAATTCCTACCTGTTTATGTCTCTTCTGAAACCTCTTTTTTCCAAACTGCTGGCAAAGGTTACGATCATTTTCTCTGTCGGAGTCATAGTCATGGTTGAACTTGTTCTTCCGGGGCTTGTAAGAAAGTCCGTTAGTGAGAACATGCTGTTTCTTTTTGTGCAATGGCGACTGGTGGTTCACTGGGTGGTCATCTGATATCAAGGCCCCATCCTTCTGTAGAAAAACACAGCATTAATATTAGATTTAAAAAAACACCAGTTTACTAAATTTCACTAACCGGGAACAATAGTTTCCTTATTAGGATGAAAACAGCTTAATCTAAAAATAGATGATATGACTATTTATAGAAATGTTTAATCCCTCTCAGAGCACAAGCTCTTCCAAACATTCATCATTCATGGTCTTTAAGTCCTGTCAGGGTACCAGGGTATGCAAATAGTGCCCACAGATCGCCGTTCTTTTTATTTCATGTGGACAGCTGTGGATAACATAGTATCTGATTGTACGTAATAGAATATCTACACTTTTCAGACATGATAGAGACTTTTCAAAAGCCTGTGATGTTTTGTGCTAGGGTTGTTGGGCAATGGTATTAAAAAACAGAAAATAACATTATAACAAACACAAGGGCTCCTACAACTTAATCAGCTTTGTGGAAACTTATAAGTGCATGGGCACCACAACTGTGTTCCTGAGGTCGGCCCCCACTCAGTGGGTACTCACTTGTAACAGCTCTTGGAAGCTAGTAGGAGCTAAATAAGAATTGTGAAATTACCACATGCTCCTACTTTTATCAATCATGAGTGTCCACACGTGTACTTTGGTTAAGTGAATTAACCACATAATGTATCCCGTTTGCATGGAATTCAAACCTTAAAAAATGAATACTACAAAAAAAACGTGAAAAACACAGTTAAATGGCCTGTCTTTCACATATTTTATAGCATTTATTTTGTAGCCCCCATGTCCATCATGCAACACACAAACAAATGCAAATCAAGCCTCTAGGGTATTTGAATTTCTCAGTATTTTTCCACAGACATTTCTGGCAGTAACTAAGCAATGCCGTACACATATCCCATATAACACTGGCTTTTAAAATTGAACACCAGGACTGCTGAGAGCATATATGAGTGAATATATTAAATACAATAATTTTGGTCACAAGGCAGATTTAAGAACTAATCCATGGAACTTGAGTAACAAAATGAAAAGGCTTGTCAGATAAAATCAGAAGAAGAACTGAACGTTGTTTTGTTTACTTAAGTCAGGAATAGTGGAAATGAGTTGTTCCTGTATTAATATCATGTAGTACAGGAGGGAAGTTTATTTTGAAGGAGGAGAAATGTTAGAACAAGAAGCCATAGTCCAAAACTAGAGGGTCAGTGGGTTAGATGTAATATAAGGACGTTCTACTTTACTGAAGTGGGATAGCCTCCCAGCAGAAATGATAAAGGTGACTACAGTAAGAGAATTAGGACTGGCATAAAGCTATCCCCAATCTAAGACAAGACCAAGGACTGGTTGAGGTTTGAGTTGTTACATCAGAAAAGATGAGCAGACTGGATGGGCCAAATGGTTCTTATCTTACAGTTATCTTATCTATGTTTCTATCTCATGGTAGCAAAATGTCTTGGATCCACAGCCCTATTTCTGGTTTCAATAACAATGGCTATGAGCTGAAAGTTGAGGGGCTCTGGCAGAAGTGGATGTGAATGCTGTCAAGGAGTAGTAAGAGTTACCAGAATTCTCATTGGCCAGAAAAGATGACCTATCTTTAATGAAGGGGTGGAAGAGACCTAATCAGATCTTTGGGGAAAATTCTTATTACAAAAAGGGAAGTACATACCTAAAAAACATTCTACTACACTATTGGGATGCAGACAACAACAGTAGTTACATACAACAGAATATGCCAGGAATATGCATGCATGATACACTCTACTAATTATGTGAAAAATGCATATTAGAATATGTGTTATTTTTAAAGTAGAAATGATTTAGCCAGTGCTGTATAATCTGTCCTAGGGTGGCAGGTCTTGGAGAGAGCAGCCCTTTTGCTGTTTAACAGGGAGCCAATCACCCAAAAGGTCAATTGTCTTCCTGTTTTACTGCAGAGAGGCTGCCATCCTCCTACACAGTTCTAGACACTGTCTTGCTGTCCCATTTTTGCGGAAGCATGTGGGAAGCATGGGACAGTTATGGAGATCTTCCCTGACTGGCCCAAGGAGGTGAAAAAACAATGGAGGTTTGTGCTTCACTGCAGTCAGGTTATTCAGGAAAGGAGGGGGTCCCTCCCCAAACCGGTTGCCACACACCCTACACAGGTATCCAGGTTTGAAATGTTGGGAGTATGTGCTAATATAGCACTTATATTAGAGAGTCAGTAAGCTGGTCTATTATTAAAATTAAAGAAACTCGTTTTTATGTGCAAGCTCAGGTTCACATAGGGTAAGTTAAACATATGAATTGTTTCTTCTCACCACTGGGAAATCCAGTAAGCAATCCCTTTCTCCATGTCCTGCCATTCATTGACTAGACCCACCAACTGCTGGGTGATAGACAACTCATATAGTCTATTAGCATACCTGGGAACTTCTGGTCTCCGGCTATCCGTCCAAGACTGCCCACGTCAGTGGCAGTTCCCCCTGATGCGGTGCTTCATCCGGCAATCTTCGGGTCAAACCCAGAGAGTTCCCAGTTATGTCTATTAGTATTAATATTAGTAATTACTAATAAATCCTGTAACTATTACCTGGCTGAGTATCCACAAGCTCCAATAAACACAATCACAACTGAGTACAAATGGTGAACAACAATGCTCATAAGCGAATCAAATTACCCATTAGGTACTACTTCTTTGACTTCTAAATTTTATACTAATACCTCTGTAGCTTCATATCATCATCTCTTACAGCCAGTCTACACCCTTTAATTAAGATACAGTTATGCAAAGTATAGATGCAACTCTTCGACATACACATTTAAAGTACTTCTTTTATTTTCAGGCCAATATTTTTAATCTGTATCTTGAGGTAAGGATATTTTTTTGCAACATTCAGATAAAAGTCAAATAATTCATATGTTACTTTACACACAAAGCAAAGCTTTTTTTTAGTATATGGGAAATGCCTTTGTTTAAGAATGATTTAACCCTGTATAATTTTTTTTTTCACCTTTAAAATAAGTTTCTAGTTGCCTGACTAAAGCTCAGAACAAATCGAACAATAATAGGATTGCACACACAAGATTTATCACAAAATTTGTGCATTACACAAAATTACAAATTCTCTAATACTTTTTGAATATACTCCATAATCTTTGTTTTTATATCAAAGTGTCATGTCTACAGCAGATAAACATTTTAAAACATGGATGCGGGGCTGCATGGTCCAAAGTGTTCCTATTTAGGAGGGACAGGCCCTCTTTTGGAACCAATATCCACTACCCTTTTCCTATTCAGTAAAGTGGCAGTTCTCCTGAATATATACACAAAGCATACTGAATGTATGTACCTATTTGTAGGCAAAATGGACTCTGTATGCATTTAACATGAAAATAGGACTGGAGTGCCTCCTTAATCTTTCCAGTATGTGTTAATTACTCATTACTTGTATGAAGTGTACTAAGTGCATCATTTCAGTGTAATAATGTTTCTGTTAAGAAAGTTAAGAAGTCCTCTCTTGATAATTGCCAATGTGATAACTGGTAGGGAAAGCGGCTGCTATGAATTATGCAGACATAACCCTCATTAACATATACAATGGGGTCCAGGGCATGTATGAAAAATTAAACTGTACTTAAAGTGAAGGACTACCTTTTTTCACTTATCAGTGCGTGTACTGCACTGTGATCGTCAAATCATTTCCACCACAGAACCTGAAACGCTCAGAAGACAAACTTATCGTGCAAATAGGGGAATGGTTGTGCTGCAACTATTTCCTTACTCACGAGTGTCCTTTAAGTGAATGTCCTTAAAGCGGGGTATGTTTTTACTTCACAAAAGTAAGTTTGACAGACAGCATACTTGTTAAGTTCGACTTAGTCTTGTTCAACAAACATTTACAGAGTCTGAATGACCCTGGCAAGTTTCTGCCACAGGAATGGTGCTTTAGTGCTTTAAAATCACTATTAAAAACTTTAAAAATGAGTATGAACATTTTTGTGCCATTTTGTTTTTTTGGGTATGGACTAACATGTAGGTGTAAGTAGTTATGTGTGTGTAAGAAGTATAATTTGTCCACTTCATAATCCAGGATATTATGGTTTGAATAAACATGTTGTGTTTGTTCTAACAATGGACCGCTATAAATGATTTACAGATGAAGGACAAAGTGGGTAGAGGTGTGCAAGCCAGTCACAGCGGTGCCAAGCCAGCCCAGTTCACTGACCAAATGGATTGGTCTTTTGATTGGCTATCCATGTATTGATATGTGCTACTTAAGCTCTCACTTTTGAATGTGTGGTTAACTTGAAAAAGACCTCATTGTGAGGTTGAAACATTTTTTTTTTGTCTCACTAAATCTGCCTGACGTTGGAACTCTTGAGTGCCTGGAGCCTTTATTTACCTACTGGATTTACTGAGGAACTGGCCGTTCCTGGCACAGTTAAGCACCTGGGTTCTCTTGGAGTGTGCGGATTCCTCATTCTGGTTATTCAAATGCATGAACTAGGCATGCTTACCTTGCATTTGCACTTATCCTCCTAGACGTGGTAAGGTGGTAGAGGAGGAAGCCCTTTAGCCAGTTCCTACTCTATTTCAGCTCCAGTTTATGTTCCTCTGAAAAGCTAATATCAATACCTGCTCGCCAGTGTTCACTTAAAACCAGCATATTAGAAATATGAACAAGAAACTCATCATCTCATTCAGGAACTTGTTTGGCCTTCACTGAACAAAGTCAATCGATATCCATAAAATCTAACATATGGTTGATTCGTCTTAATAACCTAAGTTTTCATGGTGAAAGCACAACCCATGATTAAAAAACAATATATTTTTAAAGCACACTGAAGTATGTGATCTGTTTTATGCCAGTAATGGAAAGCATAATGTTCTGATATTTAAAGTAATCCTGTTTAGAACCGCACAATTGTTTTAACTTTAACAATACTTTCTAACATCTTTTGACACACAAGGTGAACCTCTGGTGTTCCTCAGAGTAAAGAATAATTAGTCAGCTAATAAGATTGCTCCCCCTGGTTGGCCATAAACACAACGTAAGTGTGCATGCAGTTCTGCCTTGCATTTCATTTCTTCTTGATTTTTTAGCAAAATTGTATAACAACTCAGAGTCAAAAGCACACATCTTCAAAGCAATCATTCACAGATATTGATTTAGCCAGGGTCTGCTGACATAAAGATTATATTTCTGTTATGTATCTCTTGTTTATTCTGCCACTGCTGAACCTCAGATTGAACAGTGGTTGATAATTATGTTTTATATTGTTATTATCTATTATGATTAATGGTATAAATACAGTACAATAGACATGGCAACCCCTCCTTCCAACAAATATTGAATGATATTAATCATTATGTTAATCTCTATAAATAACCACATTAGTTTTCTCCTCTTTAGATCATTTTGATTTTGCAAAGGTTGTTTCCCTAGAAAGAAACTTAAAAACCATCCATCCTTAGGAGTTGGGCAATTCAGAATCCGTTTTACGATTAGCTACTAAAATTTAATTTACGGTACTAAGTTCTCAGTTTTATAACTTGAACAAAAAATAAAATTGTGTTAAAACCTGCAAGTGCC
The DNA here is from genome assembly GCA_029215755.1 of Spea hammondii. Lineage (NCBI taxonomy): Eukaryota > Metazoa > Chordata > Amphibia > Anura > Pelobatidae > Spea > Spea hammondii. The sequence goes on along the minus strand of JARDYJ010000002.1, from coordinate 67,825,741 downwards.
AGGTTTAACAATACTTTCTAACATCTTTTGACACACAAGGTGAACCTCTGGTGTTCCTCAGAGTAAAGAATAATTAGTCAGCTAATAAGATTGCTCCCCCTGGTTGGCCATAAACACAACGTAAGTGTGCATGCAGTTCTGCCTTGCATTTCATTTCTTCTTGATTTTTTAGCAAAATTGTATAACAACTCAGAGTCAAAAGCACACATCTTCAAAGCAATCATTCACAGATATTGATTTAGCCAGGGTCTGCTGACATAAAGATTATATTTCTGTTATGTATCTCTTGTTTATTCTGCCACTGCTGAACCTCAGATTGAACAGTGGTTGATAATTATGTTTTATATTGTTATTATCTATTATGATTAATGGTATAAATACAGTACAATAGACATGGCAACCCCTCCTTCCAACAAATATTGAATGATATTAATCATTATGTTAATCTCTATAAATAACCACATTAGTTTTCTCCTCTTTAGATCATTTTGATTTTGCAAAGGTTGTTTCCCTAGAAAGAAACTTAAAAACCATCCATCCTTAGGAGTTGGGCAATTCAGAATCCGTTTTACGATTAGCTACTAAAATTTAATTTACGGTACTAAGTTCTCAGTTTTATAACTTGAACAAAAAATAAAATTGTGTTAAAACCTGCAAGTGCCAGGCGAGACTAAAAATCAAATATAAATTCTCCGGGACAGGAATTCCATTTTATCACATATTGATGATGTAGACTGGTTTTTATACACAGAGAAGACCTTAATATTGCCTGTGAAAAAAATGCTCAGCCTTTAATAGAAAAAAACAGCAAGACCTAAATAAAACTCTATAGGAAATGGAAAAGACTGTCCTATTTATATTGTTGTCTAGTTTCAAATTGAATCTACATAACACAGTTGAAATCAGCAGTTCCCTGGCACTGATCCTCTCTTTATTTTGTCAACTTTGATGTTAATCCAAAATGGCAGCTGTTTTGTCAAGAGAGCAAAGACAAGGTTAGAAATGCTTAAATGGGGTGGCCAAATGTAAGAGGTTGACAATGCCCTGTTTTAACATACTTAAAAAGTCTTTTGTAGCGTTGATGGGTTAATACAAATTATACTCCAATGACAGCATGTTGACATTCAGAAGCAGATGGTGCAAAAGTACAGCCTAAAGAGCAAATCTATACATGGATTAACATGTATTATTTAATTTAAGATTTCATGTCTCCCATACCTTGTAGTGTTAGTAAGACAGTTTTGCTAGCCACCACCAGCACTAGTATTGAGTACACAGAACTTGTGCATATACTGCTAGACAAGCAGATAAGATGAGCCAACCACATAACAACATAACACCTAGTATTTAGAAATATGTGCTCTGACATACTGTGGATATAATAAAGGCAATACATGTATATGTGCATGTTATCAAATGCATGACTTAACATACACTGTGCAAAATAATTCTTCTCCGTTAACTCATATCATAAATAAAAAAAAACTCATACTCATACATACTCTGATACATACAAAATAGTACTTAAATACCCTCCGGGACTTACAGATGCTGCATCAATTTTATAGGCAACATATTCCAGAAAGTGTTTATAATGTACTATACTAGCAAGACCCAACTTGGGTTATCTCTAGAGAGAATATCCAAGCTGTATGGTAATTTCATCAAGCTCTACCACTTTAGGCACTAGCTTGGTCTGCCTTATGTAAACCCTTATTTTAAGTACCAGCTAAACTTTAAGCACTTTAAGACTAACTTGTTCCGTTTTTTTGCACATATAGAGTGTAGCCGGCATTGCCGCATGTAGCAGATCAGGTGAGTGTTTCTTGCCATTGGCCATATGTACATTGTGCATACGTTACCTTTCAAAAGTTTGGGGGTCAATGAGTAATATCCTTGTTTTTTAGAACACCGCAAATTTTGTCAACATCAAATGGATCAGAAATACAGTGTAGACGATGTTGTAAATGACTATTGTAGTTGGGAACTACTGATTTTTAATGAAATATCTTTTTAGAGGCGTACAGAGGCACTTCATCACTCCCATCACTCTTGTGTTCCAATGGCACGTTGTGTTCGCTAATCCAAGATTAAGTTTAAAAGGCTAATTGATCATTAGAAAACCCATTTGCAATCATGTTACACAGCTACGCATTTCCTTGTTTTCCACGAAAGCCGCTAAGTGACCCCAAACTTTTGAACAGCAGTGTATAAATGTACATTGAGAATCAGATAAACTAAAACACGGCAAACAAGTTCTCCTTCCATTAAATTGAATCAGCTTATCAGTACATGGATACTTTAAGTCATTGTATTCTCTTAAATCATTTATTCACTAAATGCAAGGCTCTTGACAATGCTGTCTCAGGAAAGATAAGAAATGTATTTCTGTAGACTCCTTAAAGCTTTGATCATGCACATGAATTGCAAGGGTGCAATAAGAAAATGGTATTACTTAGTATAGTTTTATTCTATATTGGGCATTTTTCAATTATTTTCTAGAAGTAATTGCCAATATATATTACACTGACAATAAAGTGAATGTGTTAATGTTCTTTTAAGTAATTTTAAAAGTTGTTTTACAATCTGTTAATGTACATTTGGGGAATGGCTGTATATTAGCGTTAATAGGTAAATGCATTTGCATTATGAAAAGGAGCTTTCATTTGATCAGCTTTGAACAAACGTGCTATAACAATGGGAATGAAATTGCATACACCTAAATGGTATATTCATTTCATACAGAAAGAAAAACCAAGTAGAAAGGAAATTGTTTGGTGGATGAAATCTGGCTCGGCTCCTTTACCCACTGGTCAATATGAACATTTTCCTTACTCAACGTGCATGTTCACTACTCCATACCTACAAACTTCTAGGTATTCTGGCGAATCGGGATGTCGGGGGACGAAGCTTGGGATGTAGCGCTCCGCAACATGTGCAGTATGCATTCTCCAGTGTCCCAGAAAGCAGAGAATAAAATCTGGACTATGGAATTGCAGTCCCAAATCACCCTCTACTGCTAAGCTCTACACGTATAGAGGTCATTAGAGAGTGAGAGAACAGCTCTACCTCTGTACCACCCCATGTTATTCTTCCAGCCTTAGTATAGCAGATAAGCTAATTTTTTTAAAGTTTCTTTAAGGAATGTTCTACAGACTTCTCAATTCTAAAAATGTGTCCTAACACAGACAGGTATTCTCTCTCTCTCTCTCTCTCTCAATAATATGCATTCTGCATGATTGTTTTCATAAGACTGCACCACTTATATTAAACATCGTGTAACTAGGAGTCAATTAGCAAGGTCATCATGCGAGAAATCCTTTCTAAGATACAATTGTGTAGAACTGTTCTCTCTCTCTAATGACCTGATAGAAAATAATAATACCGGTACATCTAGAACAAGGGTGTTTTGTGACACTTGTCTCTATCTCCTAGAAACATTATTAGACGTAAAAAGATTCCAATATCCCTTTGACATAAAGCAAAGCTCATTCATCTTCCTGCCTTTATCATACAACTGAATGTGTATTACTGTATAAAAAGGCAGAAGGAAAATCTACTAACTGAGAAAATAAACCATTTGTATTCTAATTTTTACATTTTTGAAACTGTATGTAAAAAGACAATTAACTTATTCACTGGATTACTTAATATCTTTTTACAAAAAATTTGCTACTGGAATTTGTATAGCCTTGGATAGATATAAATACAGATAATTGTCATGAGTTATAGCTAGATGATATACATGGACAAATAGAATCCATGGCATTCTTGACCGGTACTACCATTCAGCTCCCTTTGGTACTTGTGATCAATAGATGGTGCATGGTAAAGAATAGGCAAAACCTAATGTAATCACAACTCTGACATTTGAATTTATTCATAATTTAGTTATGAGATTCATAAGAAACCTAAATGATTAAAAATTCTATAAGCTCGTATTAGTTTGCAAGACATCTTTTAGAAGGACTTCTAAAGTGTTTGTACTACTGCAATGCAGGGTGCAAATTATGCTGTGCTATTTAGTTTAGACAGCACTTTTTTCCTTCATTGAGAATAAAAAAAATCAGTTCCCGAACAGAAAAACCTGGCTCATGTCTTCAGCTCATGCACCATGGGAATATATTTCTTGGTAGCCATCTTGCTTATTCATCTTACACGCAAATTCTGACTCAACTGGATTCATTAGAGGAAATGGCTTTACCAATACCAATAACAATCAATACCGATTGTTAGCTGAGAATGCATACTTGGTTTTACTGCAATCCTTTATAGGTCATTTAAGTCACCAAATGCAGTTACTGTGACCTTTAGTTACTTCACCTTCATTACTGAAGAACCCACCATAAGGTGCCCATGAAGCAAATGGAGAACCTGTAATCCAGCCACTGATTGTTAAGTAATGGATGAGATCATCACTGACAAGCATACCACACAGCTCATTATATTTGACGCAAATTACTGTTGAAAATAAAGCAGTAGTGTTCCACAGTAACCACAGACTTCTATTGACGGATTGATGTCCCTTATATTTCCTTTAGCAGAACATTCCATATGACAAATTGAAACGTTATTGTTACTATATATCATTTTAGTAGGGGAATCCACGACAACTGTTTGCAGAGATATAAATAAGTGGCATTATTGCCTCAAAGTAAAAAAGAACAAAATAAATATGAAGACCAGGAAAAATGTCCTTAATATTTTTTTTCCTATATGGGCTACATAAGGATTTGGGTGGCATATAGTGAAGTATAGTACTGCTATCTCATGTTAACAGTAATGTGAATTAAAGCTATCATTATTCCTAATGCACTAAACATCAGTGAGACAATTGGCATATGAATAAATTAATTACCTCTCACTGGGATTAGGTAATGTATTGTACATAAATAATATATCTCCCATCTATTTGTACGATTAGGTATGACACACACATAAGATCATTGTTAGTATCACGCGATTACATTTAAAAAAAAAAAAATGTGAATATTATTTAACGTACTTAATTATCGAGAAGAAAAGTGTTATTAGATGAATTCCCTCTTTGTAAATTTACTTTATTACCTTTTACTCTTTGCCTATGTGTTAAGAAGTGATATTACAATTGGCAATATCTAATTATATACCTAATATAATGCACACATCATGCTGAATAGTCAAAAAATCTATACACATGTTTTAGGATTATATATCTAACCATATATAACATACATGATGCCACACAATCAGGTATAATAACGATACATAATATGCCTTCATGGGTGGTACGGCAACATTCAGACTTGGTGCGGTGAAGGCTTTAGCCTGATGCTCCATTAATAAAAAGCCAAAAAACACATTTTGACATATGATCTAGTACCCTCTAAATACATTGATAGAAACCTTATAGATAACACATAAAAAGAAGAACAGAGAGGCTCAAACCGGGTAGCAAATGTGGCCTAATGACCTTATTACTATAGGCACATCAGGTAGACTGTCCAGTTCATCCCCTGCTGTTCTTGCCCTTCTCTGTACATCGTGCCTTGCCTCCAGGCAAATAAGAAACCACCTTTAAATTATGACCTCATATGAGATCCGAATGAGTCCCTTCACCACTCCCACTTTTGCACGTACTTTCTATTAATATAGTTAGCCCTGATATTTAACATTGGCCATCTAAAGCTATTACAATAGATACAACGTTAAAAATACCTGCAAGTCACATAAGAACTCATGCTTGAGGGAATTTATAGTATAACATGCAAAATCAAAGGAAAGGAATAAAACTGTGACACGGGGTAATTTTTGAAGTAAAAGTCAAATACATTCTCTGTTCCTTCTTTGCAATAAGCAAAGGTTCCAATAACCATTATGTAGGTGGTATTTCTTTGACATCTGTTAAGCCATTGTAATTGCTTATTGCTATATACAGATTGAGAAATGCACACGTCTACACACTCAGCCCCCCGCAGCGCTATTATTTCGACAAATAAGAGCCAACAAAGGCTGCCCAGTCACTTTCTGAGAGGAAAATAACTCACTTCATCCTTTTTTTTTCCCAGACAGAAGGGGATACAATTACTTGAAATGCTGGCCTTGAAAAGAAAATAATGTAGTTCCATGTATTTTATTTTCCCGTCCGCCGTGAAACACATTTGCTCAAAGGCAAGGTATCATTACAAAAATACAGACAAAAATGACTTCAAAATACAAAACAGACTAAATTTAACAAGCAATGAATTGAGTATCTACTTTTTCTACGTTTGTTTTTTTTTTTCTAAATTAACTTTCTGGTTCTGCTCAATATTACTCTTAAAGTGCAGCTGCCCTCTTATCTAGACAACTGCACAATTTCAAATTCATATCACAACATGGGCGTTCAAGTAAACTTACGAAAATAGGGGAAAGTGCAATAACATAGGTAATAACAAAGATTGTGAAATACACATATATTTAAAGTAGCCATGACAATTTTTCAAAGTAAGGGTTTTCCTTAATGTTTCTTGCAATCTAAGCAATGCTGGTCCATTTTCCTCTTTCAGGGGGCTCAGAAATGAACGCAGTGGCTCGTCAATGGTGTCTTGAATGTTGAAGCAGGCTGGGGGGATCTTTTTTAAAGCTCAAAGTGGGAATTCAGGTGGAAACATCAACTGGCACTCTTGGTGACTAATCCATATTACCTGAGCTCAGGGGGATTGCACTCTAAGCCACAGAAGCCAGAGGTTTTAGATATCGCAACTTTAGGACTGGACTAAAGGCAAAATGTGTCCCTGGAACATTAAAGAAAATGGCACATAAAACAGGTGTACGGCTGCATGTTGGAAACATGTTGGATATGTGGCCACGTGCTACACTTTATGGGCACTTGTCTAGTGTGTTTGGTGGCCAGTCATTCACAATGAAATGTACTTAATCACTCATCCCAGGTCTGTTTGAGTTTCCGAATGCCTGGAGCCTGATACCCCTTAGATATTATAGGAAATTAAGAGCTATGTGTTCCCTTTGTGCATGTGCTACATGTATAAAATGTATTTTATAATTTACTTAAGAAAGACAAAGATGCCGACTACTTATCTTATTACGTAATTAGTAAAGCCATGTCTACATAAACTAACTTTGAGAATTTTTCATATGGAAAATTATGTTTAAACAGTGATTTATTTGGAATATGCTTTAGATACCAAGGGTATCTATATAAATACAGTAAATCAGTGCAGTGATTTCTCATCAAAAATTGAAAGAGGTCGGTAAGTCTCGGTTTATGTGTTCTGAAAAAGCCATGCTCCTTCAGCTATCAAAATTTCACTGTTAACATTTTTACAAGAGATTGTAAATGTATCTGTTCTTCTCATAGGTCAGGTCAGTGAGCAGAATCACTGAACATAAAATATGTTTTACACATGACCTTCAAAGATCCAATTAATCCGAGGGTTACAGTGATTTAACCTTACCAACGAAATAAAGAACCTTACAAGTAACTAGAAAGACGCATACTTTTACACAGCAATATAAACTAATTTTGTAGTAGTCATTTATTAGCTGAGAGATATCTAGCAACCAGGGGACAGATTGGTGGAGGCTTATACAGTGAGGGAGTTTAAATGGACATAAAGACCATAAATAGACCATGCCAAGGACTTATCGAGGTTTTGAATCCCTTACATCGGGAAAAATGTGCAGACTAGATGGGTCGATTAGTTCTTATTGGCCGTCAAAATCTATGTTTCTTTGATTCTGTCACATTGTATGGCCTTATATTGGTAAGCCACCCATTATGTGATGTACACCAATCTTGTTGAGTAATTTCTAATGATAATATGCATTTTTTGGTTTATTACACCATTTTCTGTAAACTCTGATGGTTTGTGAGAATATCAAGATGTTCTGAGATGTTTCTGAGATGCAATAACCACAATATCTGGCACCAGCAGTCGCACAATGGAAAAACACACTTTGATCATGCATCTTGAACACCTACTGAAGCGAGTTTGTAACCAAACTTAAAGCGAGTTTGTTTCCTAAAGTTTGCTGTTCTTGTATGCATAGGCTCTGTGGCCAATGTATTAGGTATAGCTGTTAATTAACTGAAGTACCCAAACAGCTGATCTTGTGGGTGCAACTCAATATATAAAGCAAGTATGAGTTGCTTATAAACAAACACACATTTAAATCAATTTTGCTGGATTTTTCTTTGTGCTTTAGTTATAGATATGAGAACTGTTGATGTAAACATGGTTATACTAACTAGCAGTCCCGATCAGCTGAGAATCCCCAACACTTTTTAGTTGTTGTGGCTGAATGTTCTAGATGTCCAGGTTGTAATTATGAGATAAGTTGTGGTAAAATAAGAGTGTGAGCATGGTTATATTTACCAACAGTCCTGCAGTCCATAACACCAGTAATGTATAATAATAACTTAACATATGAATGTCTGTTTTGGATTAAAATGAGCAATAGGCAAGAGTACATGACTAGACCTTGAACAATAGGTCTTCGAATTGTGACACCATATAGACTGCCCCACCAAGGTTGCCACAATGTTTGCAACCATTCATGTTTCAATGTGGCGCAAATGGTTCTTATCTGCTCTCAAGTATTGTGTTTTTATGGTAAGCTGTCAGGGTTTGAGTACAAACTCTTCCTGTAAGACAATGGCAGACAGAAACCCAACAAACTACATTATTATGAAGCATGAGTCAGTGGTGGATTTTTGTTGCACAACATATCATACAATTAAAAAAAAATTTGAATACCTTATATTTTTATAATTTTCTAATGCTTATTGACTTTAGATGAGATAACTTTGAGGAAACAATGATTCAATAAATGGACAATGTTAGCCCAGTCGAGTGCGCAGACATGATTGAAACAACTATAATTACAAGTGTTTGCAGTAGCGTTAGGAAAACAACACTTGAATGTGACACCTGAAGTGGCAGCTTGTTAAAACATTTTAAACTGAAAAAGATTCTGTTATTCATAATTGATACTTTTGCTTCTATATTATGTTGTAACACGCTGTTTGTTTCATCAAATTCGAAGTCTGTTAATTTGCCAGTGTGTGAACCTCTCTGACTATTTTAATACCATTTTAATTTATTTTCCTATTGTATACATAACAAGTAATTTATCCCAGATGCATATTGAATATAACACAATATAACACACACACACACACAATAAATAAATATAAATATATATATAAATATATATATATATTTCTTTTTTTTAAGCACCCACCTGAAGCATTAATATTGGGATTCTGTGACACCATATGGCCATATGTTGCTTAGCCTGCCACCACATCAGTATCCAACAGTCATACAAACAGAGGTAGATGCTACTGTACCTGAGCACAGTTAAAACACGGCAGTCCACACACCTGTTTTTAGTCCCTCTATAGAGTAGCTATTCCTAATTTATGTGTCTATGGTGCAAATGTTTCAAAGGGCGCTCTAAGGAACGCTTATGTGGCATTAAGAAATGATTATTTATGTGAACTAATGCTCCACTCTTTTTACGGTAATTAATCAAGAAAAAGAAAACAAGCTTCAGTACTTTGTTCTTATAATTAACGGTGCTAAATCTGTCATTGATAATTTAGAGCACAAGGGACTGAAATTTCAAATTGTTAAACCTGCAAGTCTTTTTATCTCCATGTAAGCGTTTATTTTGAAATTATTCTTTTACGGCTGACACTGAAAGGAGCACAAATGCTCTTTTCATCAACCTAGCTAATTGTTAAAGTGAATCAGGTGAAGTCTAGATCTCCTTCGTGTCTACGTTCATGTATAATCTATTGAACGGCAACAAATAAATGAAAAATGATTGGAATACTGCACATGGCTGCCAAGCTAACATCATTGAAGTACAGAGATATGTTATTGAAGTGGAGATTTGTGTACAAATGTACAATGTCTAATGTGAAAAATCCGGTTAGCTGAGAGCCATAAAACATCACTTTTAGGGATCTTAAGCACGTCTTCTAGGGCAATAAGGCTCAGTAAGACCAATTTGCCGCAAACTGTACGCAAGTGTACAAATCAAACTCCCCAAAACAAAATCAGAAAAACCAAGGTCCCAATTGAAGCCCCATCTGGCTATACTTTTCTGGCTCACACTGATCAGCCTGACTACTCCCTTCAGTTCCCTACCAGACCTAGCTGAGCCAGCTGGAAACCTTTTGGATTGTGATACTCCAGAGGTTTAAATGCCCAGCACTTGTGCCTGATGTAGGCTTCATCAAAGTTTAGTAATGAATCCTGGGAACCCAACGTTGGCATCCAGTCTGCTACAATACTGGATGAGGAGCACTGGTCCACTCTGCTCTCCACATGCTCCGCCCCAGGGACTCATATACAAGACTTGTACATCTGTGCACAAAACACGCACACAACATCTCTTAGTATTGTTTTGTCCACTCACACTAAAACATTTCTCCCTGCCTCATAGACCTTAGATCCTGTTGTCAGAACCACCTAATTATAAATTAGAAATCTAAGCACAAAGTGAAATTATAATTCACCCAGAGCCCCTTCTAATGGTCTCATTTTGCTGAATCACAAATGGTACAAGACAGACGTGTCACATATGGACCATGTTGGTTTCCAATCTTTAAATGCAAGATTATCAGTCTAAAACGTATTATACATAATACATTAAAACACCACAAGCCCTAACCATAACCCCTCTATTCCCTCCTTTTTCTTATTTTATTTCTCATTTGCTATGCAGTTCCCCGTTGCTTGTGCTGGAAGAGAAATACGTCTGCATTTCCTCAGGGACAGTGGGATAGGGAACATAGTGGTCCTATTATACACTCCTTTATATACCTTGGCACGTCGAATATGTAAAGGGAGCAGAAACAGAAATCTGGTTCGGCGGAAGCAAACAAACTGACAATACTTTGGGAAAGTAAGGGAAGGGCACACATTTTTAGCAGCATGGTCATGTCCTCCTGCAAAGTATTTGAGATGGTGGAATGAACAGAATGAAGCATACAATAATCATAAAAAGACTTGTACATGTATCTCTCAGCGCATTCCGCCATCCCTTTCACTACTCAGGTTATATTTTAACTGGAGACCCCTTGAGAGGAAATGAGAAAACAGGAATAAAATGAATGTCTGTTCGCCGCAATGTACATTTTGCTACCAAGACAGCAGCTGCATGTGCTGCCAAAAACCTTGAATGATAATGTCAAGGCCTCAGCTGTGCACTGTATGTATCCGCTAATGTAAAAATGAAACACCATAAACACTGTGTAGCTTTCAGTGGCTATTTCAGCAGGCACTCCAGACCTACCTCCACTTGGCTATTTACTTAAATGTACTAACTGCCTTTGCACATCAGTGGCTGAAGCGAGCTTGCAAACCTGTACCCAATGTGACCCTTTTGCTTGTTTACTGCTGAGCATAAATTATATATATATATATATATATATATATATATACCTAAGGTTTAGTCAGAACTTGCTAATATGCACAAGAAAAAACAGAACAGGAAGCATACCCTTAAAAGCAAACACTTCCAGATTCCGGGGTGATGCTGAAATGAATAATGTACACACAAGAAAGCAAAAGATTAGCACACACAGCAAATATTATTTAAAATCACCTTTCCGGGGAATAAATACACACACATATAAATATATTTATACGAATACACACCACACATATACACATATATATATATATATATATATATATATATATATTATATATATTATATACAGAGCAGTATTTTGAGGTGGAGCTGATTAAATCATAAAAAGTTGAGTTTAGATTTAATTAAGAGCATTTACGATTTCGCCAATCACAAGATGGCCCCGGACCGGAAGTGACGTAACAGACTTTTTGGAATTTGCCGGGAAACTCTATTTTGGCACCAAATCCTATTTCCTATTTAAGAATCCTACCATCATTGCCTTCTGATGGTCGTGCCTATCCTGATAGTGCCTACTCCTCAGCAAAGTGTTCCTATTTTGATTCCGGTTAACGACTCGGCTTGTTCCTGTTTCTCTGGTGTCTCATCCTGGCTTCCTCCACGACTATCCTGACTTCTGGATCCCTGACCTCGGCTTGTTCCACGACGTTCCTGACTCCGGCTTCCTGATCTCGGCTTGTTTTCGACTATCCTGTGCTTATTATCCCTGATCTCTATCTGTTGGACTGTGCTTGTGCTGTTCTACCTGACTATGGTGTCTAATTGTATGCTGAGCGTGACACAGGGCCTTTAATTCTAATAGGGTGCAGATGAACCTTTGCTGTTGGGTCCCATATGTGGTTGTGTACTTAATACATTTGTAAGAACAGTATATTTGGTCACATAAAAACTTGGTATTTTCTTCCATAGAACAAATCACCCTTCGTGGGCAAATCTCTCTCTCTCTGAGTGCATGTGTGTGCTAGCGAATATTCCCGGAGATAGAGTTCTAAAATAAAGCGGAAATGTTATCACAGCTCTACAGCTCACAATCTACATCTGCTCTCAGCATCCAAAAAACTTTCCTGCTATCTGGGAGTTTAAACTTAGCTTATAAGGGACGGGTGAATGGGTAAATATCTTCCTTCTACAATGTCAGCACACCTAGTTATATATCAATGACATATTTGTAGGTACCACAGAATGTATTTTTTCCTTATGAATAGAAATCATTTAAAGATTTCTGATCATTTCCATAAGGGATTTTCAGATAAGGTATACTCGACTTGTACTAATTAACAAATTATTTTTTCACGCTGCATTTAGTTACGAAAGTGTTAAATTAAGTAGTACAGGTGGAACAGCACCTTTAATTGCATGTTTATTCCTGGCAGAATGTCAGTACACATGGACTTTTATGAAAAATAAAGACTTACAACAAAGAAATATTTAGATTTTACAAATAAAATGTAGTAACTGGTGATATAAATGCCCTCAAGCAACATTTGGCCTGAAACAATGGATGGAATCATAGGTATCCCATCTATTTCTACAGCTTAGTAATCAGTGAAGAGCCCCTTGGACATCAATGAGTGACTCTGATGCACCTCCTGAATTGCCTTGAAAAAAAAAAAGTGCATCATTTTTAAACTGATCTAATGTTGCACAAAACTGCAATGGTTAAAAATAATAATGGATACAAAATCATATATTTATATATATATATATTATATCTTTTTGGATCAAGGTCTAAAATGCTAAAATATAGAATGAAATTTGGCTATGAGTTTAAAAAAAGAACTAGAGCATGGATTTTATATCTCTTGTATATTAAGCAATAAAATAATCACTGTCCTTAATTCAATCGATAACCAGAAAAGCAAATGGGGTGTGTAACAAGCAATCAATTCGAGATATCATCTTAATAATTATAGAGGAAATGAAATAAGTGAAGTTGCAATGTAACGCTACATAGCAACTTTACAAGAGGTCATTAAGATATCTTATTTCATTTTGTGAAACTCAATAAACTATTAAATATTTGGAAGTCAGATACAGTTTTAAAAATATAGTGCTCACTATAAACAAGACATAAAATACTGGTAAGTGTTGCTAGATTGTTAAAGGGACACCTCTGCAGCCATCACAAGCACTTTAATACATACGATAGATGAATGGTCCCTTTACACTTTAGGGTAGAAACCCTTGCACAGAGGGAGTCTGCAAAATGCCCCCATATGCATTTGCCTCTTTCCCTACCCTCCAAATACCCACCACCAGACTGCAACAATGCTTCGAGCAGCCAATCAGTATCATGAAATTAAAACACAGAGGGCTGAAAGTGTTCTTTTTAAATTTAATGTTTATTGAGCTTTTCATACACTTTCCATATGTTTAGTCCATCAGTTCTGAAACCAGGTTTCTCCACACAGACATCATCCACCTGGGCACATCCCTCGTCACACAACTCTGCAGCGTGAACCTGTTCCAAATGAAACTTTTGTGCGCAGTTCACGTCACTATACTGTGGCCAAGACCAACAGTGAAGTTCCCTGGGTATTCTTGGCTTCCACCACCACTGGTTGCATCTTACTGCACCAAGCTTGGTACTGTGTGCATGAAAGCCAGGAGCCCCACACCTTATCATATCCCAGATATAAGACATATCTTACATTCCCCTATGCTGGTCTAGTAGGACTAGGAGGGATAAGGACTTCCAATGTCTAGCGTTTGCTAGCTTCATTCCCAGCAGGATGTGGACCCCCAGTTTCCTTCAGGAAGGCGGAAGGTCCTCCTGGAAAAAGAGCACTGTATCGGGAGAGCGGGAGGAAACAAAGATTTTACCCAGCCAGTGCCCAGCTTTTGTGTCAGATGACTACAGCCAAGTTTAGCAATCTTTGTTATTCATAGGGCAGAATTATATGTTTAAATAGATAGTTAACATAAAAGAAACTACGTACAAAATAACATCCAACCTCTGGTTTAATAAATTATATGTGCAGGTGTTTACAATACATTTTAGAGAAAAAACGCTACTCTATAATCCAACAAGGCATGCATTTCTCCACTAAAGAAAAATATTATTTACTGCTGAGAGGCATTTTATTATATTTTGCTGACAATTGATAGGCTCACTTATATTTAACATTAACACTTTTACCAGGTATTAGACATCACTCTGTTAGCAGAAAGCCCCTATCCAGATGTCAGCTTAATATATTTATCATAACTCTTTTGTCTTATGATATAAAATAAATGTTTATTCTTATTTGGTTGAATGCCTTGGCTAAAATATAAGAACATCAAGCCTTCATCAATGTAAAGGTTTGCTTGAGCAATAAGTCAAAATAAATAGACCATGGGGAGCTGATGAATCATTCTTTCCACTTAAAGATTGCTAACGCTTTCAGGAAACAATGATGGTTTCCCTACAGATTCCAAAGCCTTCTCTCTCCCCATGTTCTCCTAGTGGATTTTTCTACCATAAAGGCTTTCGGTTAGTCAAATATTATGCTAACTCTTGTTAAATATTTCCATTTAAATGTAGATTTTGACCTTCTTTTCGATGAAATATTGATGGAAGCATAAAATATAGATTATCTCCTCTTGAGAGAAGAGGACGTTCAATTGTCGGCTTTAACTAGCTGGAATAATAATGTTATAAAAATCTTCATGGTTTTGGTTATCACCAAAAGTAATACATTAAGCACATTTCAAATACGGCATGAGAATAATGTCTTAGCACATAACTGAACACACTTATCCCCTTCTAAAGGCATATGGGCCAACTGGCTTCCACTTAAGATGAGAAGTGCCTTAATGGAGAAGCATAATGCGCAAATCCATTGACAAGAATTAAAGATGGCCGCTTATCCATCCAAACACATAAAAGTATATTCTAATCTATATGTTAGATAGATTAATTAATGAACTTTATTAAAACAAAAATGTTTCATTATATCTATAACATACTAGTTGTCCTAAAAAAATGTTTCCGGATCCCCCCCTTAACCATAAATTCAAAGATCCCCTGCCTGGGTGGGACTAGCCTTCATTTTGTATGTTATCCTTATTCATGAATGCTTAGACATGGAGGCTCTTAAAATTTAACAGGGGTACTTAGAGAAAGGTCAAGAAACACTTTTCTAATCAATTTTAAGTTGAAATACCATGGCTGATGAGACATAGCAGCAATTTATATCTGATCATGTAGAAGCAGAATTGCAGAAGACAGTTTAGTCTCTTATTATTGTAATAGTGTTCTGTTCTTCAAAACCAGATTACTAAAATGAGGTTTTAATTGTGCATATGGAAATTATACATACTTATATTATACCATCACAATATATACTACCGGTATTTTTTTACAGACTTAATTCACAAGGATTGAATAACTGGGTGGCTTTTGGAAAATGATATATTATTCATATGTTATACTAAAAATCAATACACATGGTCGAGAATATTGCTTTCATCTAAGGACACTGCCAAATGAAATATGTTTCAAAATTGATTTTAACATACAGTACATTAGATAGACATTGAAAGAATGTTATCCCAACACTAATAATATATTTGGCAAAGAATACGATTTTCACATAACAATTTTTTATTCTCTTTTCAACAGAATTCTCAGAGGGATTTTTTCGGTATGGAATGAATACTGGTGGGAAAGTAGAATTGGGAATAGCATGCACAAATCACTCTTTACATTTTACAGAAATCATATTGGAGTCTGGGAGTTTTATTTATTTAGATGCCTGTGTGTTCTAAAGAAAACAAATGTAGTTTGAGAAAATCATTTAAGTCGATTTGCACTTGCAAAACGGTACTAGATCTACCTGATTCATCTGATTTTATACATGTCCGAGTGGAATTCTTTCCTGGATGTTAACCAATCGAGCACGCACTATTGTCAGGCATGCCATCCTGACTATTTCTGAGAAATTGCTAGTGGAAAGGCCTATGCCTGTGGCTGTATAGACTTTTGCCTCCATTGTAATGTGGTTGGTATGACGAGGCTGGAGGAGCTCAATAGGGGAGAATTGCCCCGCAGTCCCATTACTATTAAAGATGGCCCTGCACCTGTAGCTTTTTCCATCCCTTTGAGAGGATCTAGTGCACCGCCCACCGTTATAAACATAAATATATATAATATAAACATGGTGTGGATTATGTTACAGACAATATGGTAATGATTGGAATTTTCACAGAATTCTGGCTATTGTGTGCATGAGCACATATTAATGCTGCTTTCCTTTGTTCTTCAGTTTAAAATTTAGAAGAAAAGTTATATATGGGTCTCTGTCAATAATAATGTCTGGCCAGTAACTGAAGTCAATAGAAACCATGGCTATATCATTTAAGCATTAAATTAAAATATTGTGATGTTTATTGGGATTGGAGTGGTAAAGAGGGACTATCCCTGCAACAGAGGGACGCCTGGGAGATATAACTCAAGTGTTTCCCAAAGTGCTTCCCAAATATAAACAGGTATGGACATAGATAATATATGATGAATGTACCTCTGGCGGAACTTGACAATTGACAGACATGAGATTGACTGGAAGAACAGTTTCAATCTCATTGTTTAATTCCTTTAAACTAGACAGCTAAGGCTGAGAGCTATTTACCACTCTTATCATGATCACACTTTGAGAGCAATCCAGAAGCACAGAAGCCCCTGAATTCCTCAGTTTCGGTCTCTATTAGACTTGTGCATTCGTCTTCGGGCGAACATGAAAACGAACACGAAGAGTGCGTTTTCGTGTTCCTTCCGAAGACACGCCGAAGAGAAGACAGCGGCGGTAAAACGTAGGCGAAGACGAAGACACACACCATGAAGATCTTCGTGATCGTCTTCATCTACCATTCTCCCCCCCTTCTAACTTACCTTGTCTTCGCGGCATCGCGGCAGTTCACGGAAGTGGAAATCCGCAGGTTCGCCGTCACGGGTTACAGGGCAGTGCGAATGAGCCTATTGGTTGCCTACAGGGACCTCCTCTGGCATCAACCAATTGGTTGATGCCAGAGGAAGACCCTGCAGGTGACCAATAGGCTCACTCGCACGGCCTTTGTAAGTTGTAACCCCTGACAGCGAACCTATGGATTTCCGCTCGCGTTAACCCCTTCGATGCTGCGATAGATAACGGGAGCGGAAATCCGTAGGTTAAAGGGCCGTGCAAGCGACCAATAGGCTCACTCGCACGGCCCCTTAACCCTTTAAAAAAGAAAGTTAACCCCTAATGAAAGTTAAAAAGTTAACCCCAATGCTGCAAATTTACCCTGAAGATCCCACTGGTCTCCCTCCCTGTTCAATTAGTTAAATGTCCGTACGAGCAACTTTATTGGTCGCTCGTACGGACATTTAACTAATTGAACAGGGAGGGAGACCAGTGGGATGTGCCGGGTAAGTTGCAGCATTGGGGTTTTAAAAGTCTGCACGAGCGACTCTGTTGGTGCCCAAGTCTAGTCTCTATTACCCAACAGGGTATTTTTTTAAAACTCTGTAGAATGTTCAGATATGTAAATGTTAACGATGCTCACTTAAATACCTATTACATCTATTTAACCAGATCAAACAGTTTGGTCGCAGGTATATATATAATATTGTATTATATATATAATATTGTATTGATATTGTATTGCTAAAACAGGACAGTCTATCAGAAGTAGGTACTTTCAAATGGGATTGGTGTGGAGTTTATTAGACTCAGTGATGATTCATAATAGATATCATATATACAGTGGGAAGGTGCTTTGTGCTTTTTTTGTTATTATTGGTTTTTATCTTTTACAACTCTTGGCAAAAGAGATTATAGATTACCAAAAGCTAACACCAACTGAGTTATATTTTTACCATCCTAACAATAAAATAATTATATATGTAACAATCTATAAGCAACCTTATTTTGAACATTTTTTAACCTGGTTAAACATCAAAATATTTCACCATCAAATTCAAATAAATGTGCAATAATCACTATTCCTAATAGTCTTAGGCTCCCTTATGTGTTTAATGAACGTATGGGTATTTTCTTTTTATTATTTTCATCTTTAATGCTTAATTTACAGGGTTCAGACGAGGGCAGCAGCTGTCAATGGGGAAATTACAGAAAGTGTTACTTAAAATTTTGTCATTAAAGTGTTACAGGGATCAGCAAAACATACATTTTACACTTAAAATGCAAAACAAAATGCGCTCAAAGTCCGATTGTAACAATGTTTTCTTTTTTAGACATATCTATTGATTTATAGAAATACATATTTATATATGTATGAAAATATGTGGCCTTTTGTTATTATTTTGGCTAATTGTTAAAGGACGATACACAACTATCTCTCACCAACCATACAATTCCTATAACAATTTATTTGTATCACCCGCACAAATAGGTCAAACCAATTTGTTACAGTAGCCAAGGGAAGCTAAGAGCTCTGCACATTTGACAAGCTGACAGAGATTCTATTATAGAGCTGTTTACTGCTTTTACTGTTTTCTGTTACTATTCTTTCCGACGGCAACCAAGCCAACATTTATTCCATTTGTAAGGATTTCACTAGTCAAAGCAGGAATCTCTGTGATCAGATCATTCAACTGACTTGTCATATAGTGCAGAAGTGTATTGCTACCTATATGTATTGCCTAACAATCTAATCACAAGCAAATACCCTTAAATCATTGTTGTAACAAGAACACAGAATAAGATTAACAGCAACTGTTATGCTTGCGAAAGGGACTATATGAATCCATCTTTTAAAATGTATCTGTAATATAATTTCTATGAAATGCAGCAATATTTCAAATCAGACGCCATTGTCCAATAAATCAAATGTTTTATTTAAAATGAGAATGTCAATATTAATATTATTTTATTTGTAACGGTAAAAGGGAAGCAAAATATATATTTTGGATGTACACATTGTATAGCTCATTTAAGTATAGCTGATATACTGTATAGTTGATTTATGTATTTGCTTGTGAATTGCAAGCACCCTGTAAAGGCCAAATTACCTGCTGTCGAAAATATATGTGAAGAAAAAATATACATGTTAATAGTTTGTGGCGTGACCAGCATTTGCCTCCAAAACAGCATCAATTCTTCTAGTACAATTATAGTTAGAGGTATGATTAAATAATTATACCAAACAGGTGATAATGATCATCAATTTAATATGTAGCTTAAAACACAATCATTAACTGAAACAGAAATATATATATATATATAACAATATTATATTATATTATTTAAAAGTAGCCTTGTTTTAATTCAATATCATCTTGTTTCTTTAATACCTTTGGTTCAGGAATGAGAACATTCCTCAGCAGCAAAGAAATAAAAATGACTATATCTTAGGTAGTTAAATGTGTAGGTTTGATTTGCTTTTAAAGATGCAATTAATACTCACAATAGTCTTAATAAATTCCACCTATTTATTTTGAAATAAAAAAGATATCGAGAACACTAGTATGATTTAAACAGTTTTTTGATGAAAAGACTTTAGATCAAATGCAAAAGGCAATATTTGTCTTCTATTACTATTAAGGGAAATCAACTTGACAGAATGACAAGTATGTCTTCCATTTGTACGGTTATAGTAAGATATACTCCTTGAAGAAAGTGAGCACTATAAATACTAGAGCATTCTAGCTGTGTGCCAACGAAAATGATTTCAGTTTTCCATTGATTTTGGTGTAAAACAAATATGATCAATATCCGTTATGTTTTAACTTTTAGAAATAATGACAACACGCAAGGGTTTTTTATAACATTGGTTTGTTATATGTTCACATATTTAGTCTGTTGTTAAAATGTTTTACAAATAAAAAGAATGGAGGGGAGGAGAAATCCATTGAAGCACAATATAAAAAACAAAGTGAAGAGGAAATTATTGAAGATAAAAAGAGAAAAAAACCAAGGGATATATTCTTTCTTCTTCTCCATCTCTTTGATGTCAGCACCGCTGACCAGGCCTCCTGGAACGCTTCATCAGCAGGGTGGAGCCTTCGCCCAGACCTTCTCTCCCAAAATAATCATTTTTGCACCTTTCTTTCTCTGTGAATCCGTCTGCAATATTCTGGCTTCTTAAAGTACTTTCGCAAAGGGACGGAGCCACCGCATGCAGCATAAGGACAGCACCTCTCCGCGTTCTTCGGAGGGAAAAGTGCGTGCTGAGGCTCCCCCTTTTGCCAAAGTACCTCGATAACGGAGCTGATACCGAGGAGGAGTGGAAGAAAGAAGAAGACAGAAGAAAATAGACAGAAGAGCAAAAAGAGGCAAGAGAAGAGACATTGAGAGAAAGCGTGAGAGTGAGAGTAATAGTGAGTGAGAGCGTGCGTAAGAGTGAGTAAAAGTTTGAGACCGTTAATAAGAGTGAGAGAGAGGGTGACTGAGAGTAAGAGTGAGTGAGAGGGTGATAAAGACTGAGAAAGTGTGAGAGTAAAAGAGAACATGAGTAAGAGTGAGTGAGAGATAGTGTGACAGAGTGAGAGCGTGAGTAGTGATTTTGAGTGGTTTTTATTCATTTCACTGATTGTAACAGGCGCTATATAAATAAATGTAATGAGTGAGAGAGAGCGTGAGTAAGATTAAGAAAGAGCAAGAGTAAGAGTTTATAAACTTCATAAACTATGTATGAATAAATATTATGTACATGTATTTCTTAATATATACTATCTATCGTTTGTGGCTTTTACGTTAAACAGGTTTGACCACCTCTGTACTACACAGATTGGGAACCAAAACAGCAGTATTATTGAGCATATAATACTCTAGATATTTAAGGGCAATTAATCAAAGCAGAACATATAAAGGTTAATTTGGGCTTCATTACATTAAGCATGTTGATCTATAGTTTATTCAAGTGTATTACTGTGGCTGTTAAACTGTAGGTTAGAGTTGTGAATAAATAGATATAGGTTACATTCAGGGCCGGCCCAAGACATAATACCGCCTGGGGCGAGGTTTAAAATGCCGCCCCCCCTGCCGACGCCGGCGGGGGGCGTCATTTTAAACTTCGCCGACGCCATTATCTACCCACCCTCCCTATTATCTACCCTATCCCCCCCTTTGTACGTACCTTTAAACAGTCCTGCGGCGAGTCTCCCTGCTCTGCCACGGTGCCGGCTTGTAATGCTTGTAATTATATTACAGATACATTTTAAAGCATTACAAGCCGGCACCGAGACCGAGCTAGAGGGCTCACAGAGGAGAGAGAGGGGCGCCAAGCGGGTAAGCGAAAACCACTCGGCGCCCCTCACCTCCGCTTCAAAAAAAAAAAACAAAAAAAAAAAACCGCTGGGGGCGGCAAAGTGCCCCACTCTGCTCCATTGTAGGGCCGGCCCTGGTTACATTTAAACAATGTTCATTTTACACATGCACTAGTATGGATTGTACATTGTCTCAGAAGAGCAAGGAAATTTTCTCCTTCTGTACCAATATGTCTTAACATGTGTTAATCTTATTGTCAATTTTAAATTGTCTTTGTTAAATATAGGTCCACCTAGAATAAAGCATAGAATAAAGTATGCTTTTCTTCATATTTAATCACAGTATTTGATTGTTCCTAACACAACAAACTTCATTAAACCTTTACAGCTTTATTTATTAATTTTGTATACATTTTTGGTGTTTTATCATAATACAAACCATCCTTTACTTTAATGTTCCTTTTGCAGGATAAATATAGTTAGTGAGATTTAAATGTCAGAGACTGACTTTTAGAAGTGCTGCACAGTAAAGATATAATGTTGATAACAGAAGCATCTTAATATTTAAACAAGGCTCTTAGAATGACCTGATGTTATATGAAATGTTAATGCACATTGAAGGTAGGAATGCTGTAAAATATATCTATGTGTTGTTGTATACTTACACGTGTTCCTGGTATGTTGTGGACAAATACAACACCTGACAAGCACCTGGCAACAGCAGTTACCGTATGTCCTGACGACTGGTTTCCCAACCATTTTTTGCAACTGCTGGCAATTGTGCATTAACACGTGCAAAGAAACAGAGCCACAGTGGTATCTAATGTGACAACAAACTGCCTTTACATAATGTGAGTTTTGTGACAGCCTTTGTGTTCTGTGGCACATATATCGTTTGAAAATGACAAACATTTCTAACACAAAATGTTTGCTTTTTCCCATTAATTAATGCTGCTTTTTTATTTTACTTTATTACGATTTTGTAGCAAAAACACAAATCTTGTCATTGTTAACTTGTGCTTCACAGAGCATGGGTTAATGGATATGGCTCAGTTAGTTAAAAATGTGTTCACACCTTTCCCTGTGGAGCCAGAGCCCAATATAAAACTCAATTACCCAAGCTGGGCATTGTTAGCTTTCAAAGGAAGATGGTTCCTGTGGAAGGGTGAAGGGCCAGATATTCCGACTGCATCCTAGTGCAGAGTGGAGAGGTCAACCGATGGACACACCAGAGTAAAATGTCCAAAATATGGGTGCATAATTTTTGGATCCCAACATACATTTCATCACTATGCCTGCTATGAGCTTGCTTCAGGAAGACAAAACATGCCATGTAGGGGTTAACCTAAACAGGAGTTATGGGAAGGTGTCATTTTGCCACCTGAAGTTGGGTATGTAAAGTTTGGTATGTCAATGATCACCGATACAGACAAGCCCTGGATACTAAGAGGAAGGGCTGCATGACTAGGCCTATATTAACTAGAAGCGTGCTGGCCAGGTTTTAAAGGGTCATTTAAGGGACATCCTATGGGGTCCCACATCCTCGTATGGGTGGGGTTTGGGTGGCTATTTAGGGGACCGTTTTCCCGCCACTGATCAGAAATCTGTTAATCAGAGTGACAAACCAAAGAATTTCCCGCCCTCACTCCCCAATTTTAATCTGTTGTAACTGTATGTAGTGTACGGCAGAATTTTGAGATAGGTATGCTGAATTTACAATTGGTTGTTATGCCAACATTTCATATTCAATTGGTTTTCTCCACGGGTTCAGTCCCTGGGGGAACTTTCGAAGGGTAGGGTGTTCCGACCCAACGGTCTCCGTTTGGAATTTGGCGGGATATCCCTACAAGATGTTATTTGGTTATGGTTTTACATGTTATTAATGCATAACCTATCTCTTGTTTTATTAATATATTAATATATTTTCTTGCACTTGTCACAGTAATAAAGCACTGTGGCCTTACACTTTTTCCAACGACCTCATGTCTCCTGTGTTTTATTTCATGTCTTTTCGCTGTATGTTAATATATATAGTGCCTGAGTCATGGAGAAATATGACAGTCCTGATATTCTATTTGTACAGTGTATCATAGGGTTCCTGTGGCCCACTTTATAATATCAGGCATTATTGGGAAAATGTATATTGGTGGTTACTGAAGCTTTTCAAGGGTTTAAAATCCTAAAAAAAAATAACTTGGTGCTGCTAGTTTTTACACTGGGAATTGGGGATTACCGGTTTGGGTAAGTGATGATTGATTTGTGCCCTGCGGGGAAAGTGACAAACGCATCAGAAGTCTGGTTGACATTAACCCTTTCCCACGGGCTGGCTGATCCGTGATTGTCTCTCTGTGACATTATTTTTTTGTTTTACTTTATATTTAGTCTATATGAAGTGAATACATATGGGTAATATTTAGCAATACAGACATGCATTGTTTCACTGATCAAAATGTATTGGCTCAAAAATGAAACATTTGGCAGTGCAGAATAAATATGCTTGATCATAAAAAATGTATTTACTTTATGATTTTTGCAGCCAAATCCCATCATTATTTCACGGCACTACTAAAAACTATGTCATACAGAGTGCTGAGTGATAATGTTTATCAAAAAGTTATTAAAAGTAACTGTTTTGAAATACGAAGTAAGTCATATTGTTTTGTATAGACATTCTAGGCCTATATTATTCTATCAAATAGAATGACTTGAGGAACAATTAAATAAACACCACTATAATGCTAAAGCAATTCAAGGTTAAATGGGGAGCTCCCACCATACTTTTATACCTTTTTTTTGCTATTCTTTTATTTGAGAATTTATTTTAGAATTATATTACCAGTCCTGATAATATAATTGTACAATGTATCACGGGGTTCCCGTGGCCCACTTTATAATATCATCCTGGATGTGGCCCCCCTCTCCTCATGTGGCCCCAGGTTGGCTGTCTTGTGTATAAAATGGAAGAGACAAAGGGAGGTAATTGGTAATTGAACATCAAGAGGTCATAACGACTAATGAGATTCCCACAGAATTCCTGTAGCACCAATTACATCACACATGATGCACTGCATGTCATAATCACCACAAATGGCATGAAATGTCATTACACAAGCGACATAATGTCGCACAAATAGCAAAATGTTCCTTTATTTCTGATATCAGCTCAGGCTAATTCTGCCCCTTAGCCTCTTAAGTCTGGTTAGGAAAGGTAAATTCATGCACAAAAATGTCATTAGATTGCATCATATAAATAAATAAAAAATACAACATACAAATAAAATATAATAAAACAATAATATAAATTTATTATTGTAAAATCAATTCTATAAACTAGCTTTAGAAATTAGCTCCAAAGCTGAATTAGACAAACCAAAAGAAACAAGGATTGTATTTGTGTGTCAAAAGGCCTTCCTACTTACTGTATAGTGACACGTTTAAAAAAGCCTTTAGATAAAAAGCACAATTCAAGTAGGATCTTGCAACTGTTCTGTTAATGACCCACAAAATCTAGGTCTATTAGCACCAAAGAGCATTACATGATAAGGTCACAACTTGTGTGTGTCAGAACAATGCGCCTCTAGGGATACAGTCATCCTGTTAAAAATAAACAACATCAAATCTACACATGAGACTCTGTTTATGTTCTATTCTAGGTACAAGAAAACATAAGATGATTTGTGACAGTAAAAGTCAGGAAAAAAATCTTTGAAGATACATACAAAACTGCAGTGATGTATTAATCTCCAGCCGGCCCCCTCAGGGCTCTGTGTTTAAAAGACACGCACGCCATTTTACTGCATGCTTTGGAGTCTGTGCCCGCTCCCCCCAGTCCGTAGTGTAAATGGGCTGTCTGAAGAGATCAGAGATCTCTTTCGTAACTAGTCCACTGAGCAGCAGTGCACTGGCATGGCCTGACCTCTCAAAAGAGTGATCTGTCTCCCAGTTATGCAGTAGAGGTACTGCCCCCCCTGGACATGCCATCCTAGGCCTATACCTGGTATGCCCATATTTTTTTTTCTTTTGATTTGGCCAAAATAGATATCTCATATTTTAGGAGACAACAAACGAGAGTCCTCTTTCATGGGTATTACCTTTCCCCATTAATGTGCCCTGTTCCCTTCTGAAGTTTAAAACGATGGTATAATTTACATAAAACTTGTTTTTTGACGCTAACATTTTTTAACCCCGGTCACTATCATTAATAGAATAATTAAATAACCAAAATGTCATTGACATTGTACAAAATGCTACATTATTACTGCATGTACTGCTAATTTCTCCCGCTCCCAGCTTTTCACTTTACTGTACATACTCTGCCTCTCAACCACAAACCCCTATATAGATCCCCTATCTTTGGGATACCCACTAGACAGTCCTTAACCTGCGTACTATAAAACGCCACATAAAACACTCACAGTTCTCCATTTTGGAGGCTATTCACAGTGAAACATGTGGATTATTTATTCTAATGTCGCCATATTACACTACAGAACAGGAATAACAGGGAAATAATCTCCTCTTAAATTGACTTGACCTTGCACATGAAATCATTTGATGGGTACTTAGCCCATGCAGTGCTTTATTACACACAGTTGTGATCATCTGAATAAGCTTATTATATTGCAAGATTGCAAACTCAGATTTTACATAAATCCTTCTACAAAAGAGGATCAATGATAAAGTCAAGAGCTTAATAAGCATTTACTTACCTTCAGATTTGTAACAGATTGTTGTGTTTTAGAGTCCCTTGTGATATATGATGCTGGTGCAAATTGGATCAAATCCTTGTTGGCTTGCTACTAATACATTCAAATATACCCCTCACCATCGGCAGAATTAACCCCTTCGTGACAAAGGCTGATTTTACTTTTTGTACCCTTCGTGACAATGGCCGTTTTAACATTTCTGCGCTGCTCGTGTTTAGTTGTAATTTTCTTCTTTCCCGTTTGCTGAACCCACACACATTAGATATTGTTTTTTTCAGGACAAGAAGGGCTTTCTTTAGATGACATTGTTTTGATTGTATCATATTATTTACTACTAAAAAAAGTATAAAATATGGTGAAAAATTTAGAAAAAAATGACTGTTTCTAACTTTTAGTTGAAAAATCTTTTACTCATCTATAAAAGGTAATGAAAAAACCATTATGGGGCAATAAGTACAGGTAGCGTTTTGCTATTTCAAAGCCATTTTTTCCAAATCTGGTAATTCTTCCCCCCATGTGCCATTTCGGGTATCTTTGAACCCGGCCAATGCAATTTACCCCATCAAATCATATATTTTTGAAAACTAGACACCCCAGGGTATTCCAAATGCTAGTATTTTAACTATTTCCATGCACCATATCTACCACCAGTTTTTGTCAAACTTTGTGGTAGTCATTTTTTTGCATTTGTTTTGTCACACACATTTTACTTCAGGTATGAATTAAAAGATTCTCGTTTATGTCACTATCACAAAACACCCCAATATGTGTTCAGCAACATCTCCTGAGTACAGCGATACCTCACATGAATGATTTTGCCTGGCCGTTTGGGGACAAAAGGGCCACATTTGGGGCATGCGCATTTTTCAATGTTGAACTTTGGCATTTGGGGATCCACTGCCTATGCCCTATTTGGTACATCTTTGAGTCGGGCCATTTCAGTGTGCCCAATAAACCCATATATTTTTGAAAACTAGACACCCCAGGGTATTTCAAATGCTAGTATTTTAACTCTTTCCATGCACCATATCTACCACCAGTCTTTGTCAAACTTTGTGGTAGTCATTTTTTTGCATTTGGTTTTCCACACACATTTTACTTCAGGTATGAATTAAAAAGTTCTCGTATATGTCACTATCACAAAACACCCCAATATGTGTTCAGCAACATCTCCTGAGTACAGCGATACCTCACATGAATGATTTTGCCTGGCCGTTTGGGGGCAAAAGGGCCACATTTGGGGCATGCGCATTTTTCAATGTTGAACTTTGGCATTTGGGGATCCACTGCCCATGCCCTATTTGGTACATCTTTGAGCCGGGCCATTTCAGTGTGCCCAACAAAACCATATATTTTTCAAAACTAGACACCACAGGGTATTTTAAATGCTGGTATTTTAACTCTTTGCATGCACACATTTTACCACCAGCATGTTTTCAAAGTTTGCAGTATTATTTTTGTGTGTGTATTTTTCCCACACACACCTACTTTATGTATGAATTTACAGCTCCTGGTATATGCCGCTGTCACACGACACCCCATAATGTGTTCAGCAACATCTCCTGAGTGCAGTGATATCCCACATGCATGGGTGTGTCATTTTTGTGGGAACTAAAAGGCCACATTTGGTACGTGTGCATTTTTCTAATTGGAAATTAGGTGTGTGGCCATCCTTCCCCCGGTGTTAATTGGGACGTTGTTGAACCTGGCCAATTCAATTTACCCCATCAAATCATACCTTTTTTAAAAGTAGACACCCCACGGGCATTTAATATGCCAGTATTTTAACTCTTTCCATGCGAGAATTGTTTTAAGCTAATATGCTAATTTTAGGACTTGCTCACAAAAATATATTTTTTATATATATATATATTTTTTTGTCTTTTTAAAAAAAAAAAATTAACTTTTTTTCAACTTGGAGGTTCCCCTGATAGTGACATCAGTGGGAAATGATTTTTACATTTTACTAGTTTTTTACTATTTTTTTTCTAATTATTATTAATTTTATTTTATTTTTTAATTTATTTTTACTAATCACACTGTGATTAGAAAGTTGGGTTCCATTGACTTGCATGGTGAATGCAGTACCTGTATTCAACCTGCAAGTGGAGCCAAAGTTCTCTAGATGGTCTGGACCATCTAGCGAACTTTTAAAATTTGTTGGTTCCTGTTACAGGGCAGCGGCCATCTTGCTTGATGGCGAAGATCATCGGCAGCTGCGGCTGTGACCGCTCTCCGGAGCGGTCACAGCCCATCGAAAGGTAAGTGTTTGGTGTCGCTGGATGCCTCCTGATCGAGGCATTCCAGCGACACCATTTAAGTTTAGGAGGCGATCGTCGATCGCCTCCTAAACGCTTTTAAAACGGGCGTCCGCCGCCATACAAAGTATGGCGGATGTTGACGCCCCGTGGAGGGGCCAGAGATGGCCCCTTCGTTCCGATCGCGGCGTTGCTGAATGCCTCGAGGTCGAGGCATTCAGCAACGTTTTTTGGGTGCAGAAAGCGAAAACAGATCGCTTTCTGCACCCGTTTAACCCCTTCGAGACAAAGGCTGATTTTACTTTTTGTACCCTTTGTGACAATGGCCTTTTTAACATTTCTGCGCTGCTTGTGTTTAGCTGTAATTTTCTTCTTTCCCGTTTACTGAACCCACACACATTAGATATTGTTTTTTTCAGGACAAGAAGGGCTTTCTTTAGATGACATTGTTTTGATTGTATCATATTATTTACTATTAAAAAAATTATAAAATATGGTGAAAAATTTAGAAAAAAATGACTGTTTCTAACTTTTAGTTGAAAAATCTTTTACTCATCTATAAAAGGTAATGAAAAAACCTGCTAAATAGATTCTACTATTTGTCCTGAGTTTAGAAATACCCAATGTTTTTATGTTTTTTTGCTTTTTTCTACCCATTATGGGGCAATAAGTACAGGTAGCGTTTTGCTATTTCAAAGCCATTTTTTCCAAATCTGGTAATTCTTCCCCCCATGTGCCATTTCGGGTATCTTTGAACCCGGCCAATGCAATTTACCCCATCAAGTCATATATTTTTGAAAACTAGACAGCCCAGGGTATTCCAAATGCTAGTATTTTAACTCTTTCCATGCACCATATCTACCACCAGTCTTTGTCAAACTTTATGGTAGTCATTTTTTTGCATTTGTTTTGTCATACACATTTTACTTCAGGTATGAATTAAAATGTTCTAGTTTATGTCACTATCACAAAACACCCCAATATGTGTTCAGCAACATCTCCTGAGCGCAGCGATACCCCACATGAATGATTTTGCCTGGCTGTTTGGGGGCAAAAGGGCCACATTTGGGGCATGCGCATTTTTCAATGTTGAACTTTGGCATTTGGGGATCCACTGCCCATGCCCTATTTGGTACATCTTTGAGCCGGGCCATTTCAGTGTGCCCAATAAACCCATATATTTTTGAAAACTAGACACCCCAGGGTATTTCAAATGCTAGTATTTTAACTCTTTCCATGCACCATATCTACCACCAGTCTTTGTCAAACTTTGTGGTAGTCATTTTTTTGCATTTGGTTTTCCACACACATTTTAATTCAGGTATGAATTAAAATGTTCTCGTATATGTCACTATCACAAAACACCCCAATATGTGTTCAGCAACATCTCCTGAGTACAGCGATACCTCACATGAATGATTTTGCCTGGCTGTTTTGGGGCAAAAGGGCCACATTTGGGGCATGCGCTTTTTTCAATGTTGAACTTTGGCATTTGGGATCCACTGCCCATGCCCTATTTGGTACATCTTTGAGCCAGGCCATTTCAGTGTGCCCAACAAAACCATATATTTTTCAAAACTAGACACCACAGGGTATTTTAAATGCTGGTATTTTAACTCTTTGCATGCACATATTTTACCACCAGCATTTTTTCAAAGTTTGCAGTAATATTTTTGTGTGTGTATTTTTCCCACACACACCTACTTTATGTATGAATTTACAGCTCCTGGTATATGCCGCTGTCACACGACACCCCATAATGTGTTCAGCAACATCTCCTGAGTGCAGTGATACCCCACATGCATGGGTGTGTCATTTTTTGGGGGCCACATTTGGTACGTGTGCATTTTTCTAATTGGAAATTAGATGTGTGGCCATCCTTCCCCCCGTGTTAATTGGGACGTTGTTGAACCCGGCCCATTCAATTTACCCCATCAAATCATACATTTTTTAAAAGTAGACACCCCACGGGCATTTAATATGCCAGTATTTTAACTCTTTCCATGCGAGAATTGTTTTAAGCTAATATGCTAATTTTAGGACTTGCTCACAAAAATATATTTTTTATATATATATATTTTTTTTTTATAAAAATTTAACATTTTTTTTCAACTTGGAGGTTCCCCTGATAGTGACATCAGTGGGAAATGATTTTTACATTTTACTGTTTTTTTACTATTTTTTTCTAATTATTATTAATTTTATTTTATTTTTTAATTTATTTTTACTAATCACACTGTGATTAGAAAGCTGGGCTCCATTGACTTGCATGGTGAATGCAGTACCTGTATTCAACCTGCAAGTGGAGCCAAAGTTCTCTAGATGGTCTGGACTATCTAGCGAACTTTTAAAATTTGTGGTTCCTGTTACAGGACGGCGGCCATCTTCCTTGATGGCGAAGATTGCCGGCAGCTGCGGCTGTGACCGCTCTCCGGAGCGGTCACAGCCCATCAAAAGGTTAGTGTTTGGTGTCGCTGGATGCCTCCTGATCGAGGCATTCCAGCGACACCATTTAAGTTTAGGAGGCGATCGTCGATCGCCTCCTAAACGCTTTTAAAACGGGCGTCCGCCGCCATACAAAGTATGGCGGATGTTGACGCCCCGTGGAGGGGCCAGAGATGGCCCCTTCGTGCCGATCGCGGCGTTGCTGAATGCCTCGAGGTCGAGGCATTCAGCAACGCTTTTTGGGTGCAGAAAGCGATAGTAGATCGCTTTCTGCACCCGTTTAAAGACGTGCCGGTCCTGGCACGTCAATTGTCGTAAAGCACATGCTTTTCCGTGCCGTGCCAGGACCGGCAATTGTCATTAAGGGGTTAAAGACGTGCCGGTCCTGGCACGTCAATTGTCGTAAAGCACATGCTTTTCCGTGTCGTGCCAGGACCGGCAATTGTCGTTAAGGGGTTAAACATGAAACAGTAAGAATGCAAATAATAATAAAGTCAATAGGACTCCATCATGGAAATAAGTGGACAAAATCAAATCCATCATGTTCCATCCATGTTGGGCAAACACTGTTCGCAACACGCTAACCTCTTTAATGAAGCTCTTGTCAGGGGACATAAACAAAAAAACATAACAGACATTTTTGCTAAATACAAGGGTGGACAACATAGATCTCAATCTTTTGTGAATTTATAATGCAACTAATGTTTTATTACACTTTTTGTATATCTAATTACATCCTGTTTTTATTGTAAGTTGGTTTTGACTACCTTATTCTGACTACCGTCTAGACTTCCCGAAATCTGACCGCGCTCATTCCAAGGAATGCATGTAACAATAAAAGGTCCAGGGGCAGCAACAGATGATTGTCTTGCCCGCTCAGGCCGAAGAATTGTTAACCTCAAGTAAGAGGTTAGGTGATCTCTGATGGAAAATAATCAAGCCCTCTTATTTTTTATATATATTTTTTCTGGAAGCAAAGAGCGATTGACACAGGTCCTATATTGATCGTTTAATTCTCAATGCACATTGTAACAGTAAGAAGAATGAAAGGGCTGGTTTCCCCTCCATACTTTACTCCTCTTAGTGTTTAACATACTGGCAGGTTAAACTATGAAATAGTTCATGTGATATCAAATATTTCATAAGAAAGGCTACAGGTTTGTAAAACTTTATGATATGTTTTATACAGGTTTATAATTATCTGTTCATCAGATAATTATTGAGAGATTTTGAATTATTCCCAAGCAAGCTAATTACATTTTTGGTAACTCACCAATTATTATTATTATTATTATTATTATTATTATTATTATAATTTTTAGTAGTATAATTATTATTATTATTATTGAATTGCTTTGTTAATACCACCATCGTATTCTACAGTGCTAGAAATGAAAAAGAAAGGCCAAATATTTGCAGTAAGATACTGCATCTACATATAAAGTTTTTCCAGTTCATTTTGTCATGGAAAAAAATAATAATACACAATGGTTTGTATATCTATGTACCAATTAGAAATGTGTTAGTCCATTATTTAGAAAACACACTTCATTATGTCAAATTACCTATTGCCCTAAATACAGCATTGCCTGCAAAATCCATAGATGTGATCTTGGATGGGAATGAGGTATATTTACAAGGAAATAAACTAAAAGAAAGTAACACATGTATATGTCTTGCTCTTGATTCACTGCTCAGTTTCCATGTTTTTTTAGTTTTCAGTGTATGACTGGGGGTATTTAGCACACCCATAGCATAAAAATATTTTAATAAAACATACTGTCATCTAATAGTAAGTCTTAAGTCTATATGTAGAATATAGAGTTTGATTAAAGGGACAGCACACTATCCCTTTAATGTTGGCGCATAGAAATAATGACATTCAGGATAAAAATGAACCTCTAGTTTACAACAAAACTTTAAAAGAGCTGCATGAGAAAAAAAGAAAATTAGACCGCTTTGCTCAATATGAATTGAAAAAATGTAACAATTCTGGTTATTTTTTTAAATAAAAAAAAATTGAAGTCAATACAAAAGTTATGCTCGCTCTGATATAATGGAAAACTGAATACCGTAATTGTTCGCTCAGTAAGCTTACATAATACCGCACGTCTGACTGCATGATGACTTTTTTACATCTCAATCAAATAAACAGGGATGAGTCGACCTTCAATACAGCCTTTTTTCTTTACCAACGTAGCAAACCAAATGAACTACGATGATGTATTGCCTACAGTGAGTAATGGAATAACACATAGGTTTTATCTCTTTCACATAGCCTGCATTATTTATTGGGCCTGACAAACCAAAGTAATCATTTCCTTAAATAAAATAACATAGCCTAGCTGAAAAAAAAGTCAATATAAATCCTGTGAAGAGTAACATCAATTAACCTGCTGACATAAGGGAAATAAGCTTCTTGTGAATGCACTTATTAATGATTGTGGGTCGAG
Source organism: Spea hammondii (assembly GCA_029215755.1). Taxonomy (NCBI): domain Eukaryota; kingdom Metazoa; phylum Chordata; class Amphibia; order Anura; family Pelobatidae; genus Spea; species Spea hammondii. Next base: position 67,792,260 of record JARDYJ010000002.1, on the reverse strand, counting down.
TATATCTTGGTTACCCCCTTGTACCTAGGAAGCTGTTCCAATAGGTCCATAATAAAGTGCCTCTTGATTACTAGCTAAAGGCTGTGCGCAATAAAATCTGGACAGCAAATAAATTCTATGCTAAGTACATTCAATTATGGCGCGCAATATAATACACATTCCACTGTTTGCATTACAAAACAACTAATCAATATCGTTTTAATGAGAAAACATATAACGAAGCACCTTGCATTTACAGAGAAGCTGTTTCTATTTAGATAAGAAGCTGGTAGTAACAATATACTGTTGTAATTTTTAAATCCTTGGAACCGAGGTTCCTGAAATCTTAAAGAGGAAGGTGTTTTAATGTTCATACTCATCTACTGTATTTCCCCATCCCAGTGGTGCCCCTGTGCCATTAGCATGCAAGTCTAGACATGCCAGGTGTTAGAAAGAGAAGGGGCTTCATGGAAAATCAATGGAGGTTACGTACAAAATATGATTTTGGGGCAAAATTCTTAATATTGGTCCTCATTGTGGCAGGAAATCCATAGCAACCATTGGAATTGGATAATTCCAATGGTTGCTATGGTGTTATGACTTCACTCTTTAAATCATAACTCCTTAAGGTTTAATGCAAGTTTTTCAATAGCACAGATCCATCTGCGTATGTTTACAGCATTCTGATTTACTGTTCGGTAGACCTATGCCTATACTAGTGGTAATTCAACATAAAATATACTTACAAGACTTTAGATAAATTGACAAAGTAAAACAGCAAATTATCATAATGTCCCCATGGTCACACTTTTTATCCTAGCATACTTAATAAAAATAGTATTTTGAAAAAAGAGGTAGAATGTTGAAAAATAGGAGAGACATAATGTAAGCTATTATGTATTGTTCAAAAGATGTATTGTTCTAAATGGATTAAAGTGTTTGTGGGGTAATCTCTCTGATGCAGAGCAGCCTAGACATGACAACACATTTACCATCTAAAATGTTACAATAATAAGAAGGTACTCCAGCACAGGGGGTAACCAATATCAGTTTTTCATCTCCTCAAAATCAAGATCATGATATTTCATGGGCATTTACATTTACGGCACTACATTTACATTACATTTCTGGCACTATAGTTTCTGGTTTCATCATAATGGTGAGAAGAAAGTTCTGTTGTCCCCAGTGAACTGAACTATGATAGAACATAACATAGAGAGAAGCTCTGTCAACTTCATTGAGGCTTTTAGCGTATCTTTTATACTTCTCTGTGGTGTTTTTACTCATTGAACACATAGCAAATACAGAAAAAAACACTATACATAGACTACCACTGGGTATTTTATTTTATCAATGATTGGTAACCTTTAAAGATGCTAAATCAACTGGATGAAGTAAAAAATGTTTAGAAGTGTTACAAAGAAAGTCCATGGCTTTTTACCAACAATACCTAGATTATTTCAATTCAAGGAGTTAAAGTCAAATGGACTACACATTTAAGTAGGAGTTTCTATAGCCTGTTTGAAACATTGTCTATTAAATCATATTATATATTCATATAAACATTAAATCAGGACTGTATCACTCCTCTCTCTGTTTTTATAACTTTTATAACTCTATTAGTATTGTTAAATAAATCCTGGAACCTTAGCTGTGTCTTCTGGACCAGCCGGTGTGAGATGGCCAATAAATGTATTTTGTCTACTACCACTGAACAAAATAGAAAATAAAAATTGTTCATCCAATAATTTGCTTAGTGGTGTCCTGGTAAGTTTGGGTCACAAGCTGGTTTATATTAGCTAAAATGAGATTTCTGGAAAAGCTTTCAGGAAAGGGAAAAAATGTATACAACTAATTTTTTGGCAATCTTGGTCCCAGGTGGAAAGTACTATGGCATTATTTACATCCCACATGTATGTGTTAAAATAGATCTTGATGACATTTTATTGGCTTGTTATGTGGACCCAGAGGCCCTGTAATAACCCGATTTTGATAAAATGTATTTAAAAGCCGAATACAATTGATCCTTTGTAACATCCTAATATTAAGATATTACCATATCATTGATCACACACACCAACAAATTAGATATTTGCCCTGAAAAAAAATAATTTTATTTAAAAAAAAACACAAAACAATTAGCCTTTATATAATAAATAAGTACTGATTTCTAGAGCCTTTCCTGCAAAATCCAGATATTTCCCTGGTCTGCACATCCGTAACACACAAAGACAATGTCGTGTGCTTGAATCCTACAGAGTACCATTAAGTAGAATAGCATGCTGTTTGGACACAAACTTTGGAAATATCCTAGTTTTTTTAGTTAGGAGACCATTTGTTGATTGACCTTACCTTTCACCCACATAGCTATGCCTAAAAAAGTTAACGTAGTCTTTGTTCCAGGACAGAACACCAAAACATCTTTGCAGGTGTCCTAAAGGACACTTGTTATTCAAAATATAAGAATAACCTAAAAACATTTAATTGTTACAAATACATTGTGCTTACAGGTGGGATGTCTATGCATGTCCACATTTTGAAATGTAATGCTACGCAGAGAAGAATGAGTATTGTGGGTGGAGATGAGTTTGTGGGGAACTCTAGTAAGACATTTTCTCAACTATACTCTTACAAGCCTGGACCTGCTGCTTTTCATATGTTGTGTTTCTATTTACTATTTGTGGAACCTCTTTATACATACATTGGAAAACAAACACAAATTATAAATGCTGTAAATTACCAGCCTTAAATACATTTTCCACTTGACTTACATGGTTGGTCCAAAGGATCTAGTGGTTATTGTTGATAAAGTGAGAACGTCGTGCTACTTTTTTTACTACTAGATACAGTATGCCCTGGGCAACTTTACAAATTATCTTATTGGGTCAATGGCCTTCCTTGTGCACCACAGCTCTCAATGGACCAGTTGGGTAGATCAGAGATCTCCCTTTAAACTGACCCATTTATAATCCAGAGGGCTTTTCAGACCTCTTTAGTAGCTTTTTAGTGTGACCCAAGGCTGAGTGTTGGCATATGACATCATGTCCGAGACCTCTGCACAAAGAACAAACACTGTGGAGGATAAAGCATGGTACGTCCTGAGGGCAGGGACACTCACAAATACATCACTGCCTATATGTGAATGTTAGAGTTAATCAAGGGAGCTACAGTGTCATAATGGGAAAACTCACTCGTTCCACTTGCAGCCATATTTTATAGGTTTTTTCAGTATGCTGATTACACTGAATGTGTAGTCTTTTTCCTACAGCCGCTAGTACAATGTATAAGCAGAGTTCTGTCCCCTGCATAGTGGCGTCTTGTTATTTTTAATACCGTTAACTTCTAGTTAATATAATATTGTGAGCCTTTTGCGACACAAACTCCAGTGCCACCAGAATTAACATACCTTTTACGTTTACATAACAAAATATTTTTTTTTAAGTAGAAATCTTTGCGGCAGAGTTTCTCATTGTCATCATTTTACGGACGGCAAAGCTGATGATATGCACTTTCCTTCTAGTCACGCAGTACACTACGCACCAGATTGTATCATTCTTACAATATATTCACAAGCAGGTTCCAATTTAAATTGGCTCCAAACATAAGCATGTTATTGAAGTAAACCTTCAAAGGGATGGTACATGGATGACAGCATCTGTTTCTGTCAATAAGAATTCAATCATAACCACAAAGAGCAGGGCACAAACATGTGAGAATCAAAACCAAACAAAACTGCGGGACACTGATATTGTAAAGGTATTCTTTGGCTAGGGTTGATATACTTATGAAAATGAAAACAGGTTGTATTCTCTTCCTTTTGTAGGTTATGCTTCTTTTTGCTACTGAATATGGTATGTCATTCAGTTTTGTGACCCCTAATCCTGCAGATGTGACCCTTTAATAGAGGTGGGCATGAAAGCATCAGCTAAGCGATCTACAAAAGCTTCCTTCATATACTCCCTTTTGGGGCCTCAATATCTGAAAGGGAAGTCTTGTTCATCTTGTACGCAGACTAAGTGAAATAAGCCAAGGTCTGGCTTGGCCCATGGCCCCTTCACTCGTGGCTGGCTCGCCAAACATATGGATTACTATGCATTGCTCAATCTAGGGTCACTATCGATCAAAAAGTGCTTTAAACAGTAATTGTCTGTATGTGTCATAAAATGTATTTATTCAAACAGATTTTGGGCTTTAGTTTTGGGGATATTTGATTTAAAGGGAAGAGATTATTTATTTCTGTGTCCTGATTTTGCATTAAGCCATATTGTTTTTTTCCCTTCTGTTGTAATGCAAGATTACTACCACTCGTAGAAGAACCTGATTAACTAGAGGCATGTACAACGTATTAGCCGGCTTGGAAATTCTGCTACTATATTTTACCGTAGTCTAGAAACTCAATCTAGTGGCCCCTTAATCAGAGTGGCACTTCCAAAAACAAACAGGGTCAATGTGACTTAAGTCCTACATCCCTAAATGCTGAACCTAAACCTGAAACCTTAAATATCTAAACTCTGGAGGAACTCTCTGGCAATCCCTGGTTCCACAACAAATTCTTCTGACATGTAGGAGCTGAGGAGGCCACTGTGTCAGGAAAATGACATTTTCGCAGCCTGTAGCTGAGTTTCTCGCATCTTGTTTTACTTGAGGAAATGCATCAGCAAGGAAAGCATTGAAAAATGCCCCTTTAAATTCATTAATCTATTTATAATCTTCCTTCATAGAAAAGAAAACAGTACAATAAACAATACGCAATACAGAAAAAAATGATAAAATGAACTGCAATAAATGGTTTTAATCATTTGGTAATAAGCAAAATCTATTAATCTTCTGCAGTAGCTTGTTTAACAAATTACACATTTATCCTAATGCTGTAGTGCTATTATGAGCTTTAGGATTAGATGATTATTTCTTGATTTTCTTGACTAATACTGCTGGTAAAACAAATAAGCTTTTTGTTAAGTGGCATATTATGCATATTATTTTACGATCGTTTTTAAAAAACCCAATCCTTCTCAAAAAACACCTATGCAAAGACTAATTTAATCCTCATTTCATTTTGTCTACATTTTGGTTTGGTGTATATATAGGTGAATAATAGGCGAACAAAAACATTTTTCAGATTTTTCTATTATTTTATATTATGGGATAGGATTATCTCAAACTAGGTATCTATGAAAAGATCATTTTGTCCTAAAAAAACATAGTTTTCCCATGGTAAAATGTAAGCTGTTTATAAGGTTGTCATATAAATCTGCCTTTAGGAAAATCAACAAAAATTGGGCTGGCCTCCAGAGTATTATAAGAGCCTGGGGAATGGTGTGATCTGATCATGAGAATGGTTGGTAACAAATAATTGCAGATATAATTAATGTCAGATTCAAAGGACCCACTACTAGACCAAGAAGCCTCAAGATCTTTAACCCCTTCGTGACAAAGGCTGATTTTACTTTTTGTACCCTTCGTGACAATGGCCGTTTTAACATTTCTGCGCTGCTCGTGTTTAGCTGTAATTTTCTTCTTTCCCGTTTACTGAACCCACACACATTATATATTGTTTTCTTCAGGACAAGAAGGGCTTAGATGACATTGTTTTGATTGTATCATATTATTTACTATTAAAAAAAGTATAAATATGGTGAAAAATTTAGAATAAAATCTAATTTTAGTTGAAAAATCTTTTACTCATCTATAAAAGGTAGTGAAAAAACCTGCTAAATAGATTCTACTATTTGTCCTGAGTTTAGAAATACCCAATGATTTTATGTTTTTTTTTGCTTTTTTCTACACATTATGGGGCAATAAGTACAGGTAGCGTCTTGCTATTTCAAAGCCATTTTTTCCAAATCTGGTAATTCTTCCCCCCATGTGCCATTTCGGGTATATTTGAAGCCGGACAATGCAATTTACCCCATCAAGTCATATATTTTTGAAAACTAGACAGCCCAGGGTATTCCAAATGCTAGTATTTTAACCCTTTCCAAGCACTAATTCTACCATCAGCCTTTGTCAAACTTTATGGTAGTAATTTTTTTTGCATTTGTTTTTTCACACACATTTTACTTTAGGTATGAATAAAGAGGTTCTGGTATATGTCACTATCATAAAACACCCCAATATGTGTTTAGCAACATCTCCTGAGTACAGCGATACCTCACATGAATGATTTTGCCTGGCTGTTTGGGGGCAAAAGGGTCACATTTGGGGCATGCGCATTTTCAATGTTGAACTTTGGCATTTGGGGATCCACTGCCCATGCCCTATTTGGTACATCTTTGAGCCGGGCCATTTTAGTATGCCCAATAAAGCCATATATTTTTGAAAACTAGACACCCCAGGGTATTTCAAATGCTAGTATTTTAACTCTTTCCATGCACCATATCTACCACCAGTCTTTGTCAAACTTTGTGGTAGTCATTTTTTTGCATTTGTTTTGTCACACATATTTTACTTCAGGTATGAATTAAAAGGTTCTCGTATATGTCACTATCACAAAACACCCCAATATGTGTTCGGCAACATCTCCTGAGTACAGCGATACCTCACATGAATGATTTTTCCTGGCTGTTTGGGGGCAAAAGGGCCACATTTGGGACATGCGCATTTTTCAATGTTGAACTTTGGCATATGGGGATCCACTGCCCATGCCCTATTTGGTACATCTTTGAGCCGGGCCATTTCAGTGTGCCCAACAAAACCATATATTTTTGAAAACTAGACACCCCAGGGTATTTTAAATGCTGGTATTTTAACTCTTTGCATGCACACATTTTACCACCAGAATTTTTTCAAAGTTTGCAGTAGTATTCTTTTGTGTGTATTTTTCCCACACACACCTATGTAATGCATGAATTTACAGCTCCTGGTATATGCCGCTGTCACACAACACCCCAATATGTGTTCAGCAACATCTCCTGAGTACAGTGATACCCCACATGCATGGGTTTGTCATTTTTTGGGGGAACTAAAAGGCCACATTTGGTACGTGTACATTTTTCTAATTGGAAATTAGATGTGTGGCCATCCTTCCCCCCGTGTTAATTGGGACATTGTTGAACCCGGCCAATTCAATTTACCCCATCAAATCATACATTTTTTTAAAGTAGACACCCCATGGGCATTTAATATGCCAATATGTTAACTCTTTCCATGCGAGAATTGTTTTAAGCTAATGTGCTAATTTTAGGACTTGCTCACAAAAATATATTTTTTACATATATATTTTATTTTTTTTTGCCTTTTTTAAAAAAAATGTAAAAAACATTTTGCAACTTGAAGGTTCCCCTGGTCTGGAGACCGTCTAGCGAACTTTTTCATCTTTATTATTTTTTTTCCCGGGCCGCCGCCATCTTGCTGATGGCGAAGATCACCGGCAGCTGCGGCTGTGACCGCTCTCCGGAGCGGTCACAGTCCATCTAGAGGTAAGTGTTTGGTGTCGCTGGATGCCTCCTGATCGAGGCATTCCAGCGACACCATTTAAGTTTAGGAGGCGATCGTTGATCGCCTCCTAAACGCTTTTAAAACGGGCGTTGTTGACGCCCCGGGGAGGGGCCAGAGATGGCCCCTGGTGCCGATCGTGGCGTTGCTGAATGCCTCGATGTCGAGGCATTACAGCAACGCCATTTGGGTGCAGAAAGCGAATGTAGATTGCTTTCTGCACCCGTTTAAAGACGTGCCGGTTCTGGCACGTCATTTGTCGTAAACGACTTGTTTTTCCGTGTCGTGCCAGAACCGGCAATTGTCATTAAGGGGTTAATAGAGGAGCTCTTATATCTGTTTCTGAGAGGAAACACATCCTACCCGCTTAGCGATACTCTGAAAGCAGTACCAAGAATATCTGCGAATATGTCCCAGATGCACCAAAAATCACAGGCCATTGCTATGGAACACTCCATAAAGTTGCCATTACTCGGCATATCTACTCACTCAAGCATAAGTACAACTACTGCCAGGGTTGATCTCTTTGGCAGCATACCTGGGAGATTTCAAACTATACTGATGGTAGAGGCAAGACACAATAGCATACGTCCCAACAGTTCTGGCTTCCATGGGATAGTTTTTGTCCAGCTGTCCAGGGTGGCTGCCCCACTGTCCCACTTTTGCAGGCAGTGGAAAGCATGGGCTGGTTGGAGAGATCATCAGATCTCCCTTGACCGGCCCAAGGAAGAGAACAATCAATGGAGCACTGTGCTGTTGTACCCTGCCCACTTAGGGGCTGGTCCTACCCCTCTCCGACTTGTCACACCTACCAACACATGTGTCCTGATTTGGACACCAGAAATGTACAGTAATTCAGTCAGCAATTGACAAGGTGCAAAATCATTCACCAACACTGCAACACCGCTATAATATTTAGCTCGTCATCCATAGGTTTGTCCAGGGCTGTAACTGTTTCTTCATTATAGCCAAAACAAGTCAGTTACCCAATGACAAAACACATCAGTTACCTAGGTAGGGTAAGTACATCACTGCAGTTACCTCAATTAAAATAACCAGTTACCTTCTAAGTATCATTAACCAGGTATTGATGTAGAACCGGTCCTGTGTCTGGTCTCCTAGCCTTTCCTTATGCTATGCATGTAGTAAGGAATATCCTGGCCCTCAGTGCTAGGACACTTACATCTGGAGCTGCCAGCTGTCCCAATATTCAGAACATTGTTGGAGACAACCAACAGCTGTGATGTAAACTTGGTTGTCTGTCATGGTACATTCTGTACTATTCCAGCTATCTATGTTACCCTCCACCTTGAAAATGCTAACAACACTGTCATAATCCATTGTCATGTTGACTCCAAGTAGGAAATGATATATTGTTCATCTACTCCCTAAAAACAGCAGAACACATTGTACTCTATGTAATCAAAGAATACCCCCAGGCTTCAAATGCTTCTGTGAACAATCTGAAAATGATTTGTACCATTTACAGCCAGAATTCATTTTAATTTTCAAAAAGAAAATCTTGCAGACAGTTTAGAATATTTAATATGTTATAAATCCATTCTTTATTTGTTTGGGTTCCGGCGCTTACCATCCATATCAAGTATGTTATTTGCTCTGATACGCATTTAATGTTTAGACAGTGTATCATTTGGCCTGAAGAAGTGGGAACATTCCCTAGAGAAAAGTCTTTACACACAAACCAATGCTGTTCACTTGTACAGAGAAGTCTTATACACGCACCAAGACATCTTTAAAACAATATTGATTTTAACATCACAGCACATCATACAACAAGGCACAATTACATTTTGCTGAATGCTGGCACTGTATGAAAAAAATGATAATAAATTTACATTGGGGAGGAATGAGGAGCACACTGATACATGTTTTCCAGTAGGGCGGTGTGACCCTATTAAAGTGCCCCAGTAGCTTCCATCATTTTGGACCTGTCTGTCTAGGAGTGATGTGATTTATTTTCTTGTGTAAGCGCGCGTCTGTGAAAACTGTGAGCTGTGTTCTTGTGTGCGCTGTGCAGGTGTCTTCCTGACAGGCATCTTCTGCACGGGCCTGGAATGAAACACTTGAAATGGCTGCACAAGCGCACTCATGTGTGGTCTTTTTCTGGTGAATCTGTATCCTGAAGCTGGGTTTGACACCTTGCCTGTTTGACTACTCTCAGCCCTGCAATTTTGTACTGTGCTGACATGCGCTCTTTACCTTACCCGCTTAGTGTACCAAACCTGGCATTGGCTGACTAACTGTCCTGTGTACTTGTACTGGCATTATAAGCTACCTGTCCTGTGCATATATCTGTGGCATCACCTATACAGAGGTATCTGGCTTCCCCAGCAAGTGCTTTGCTATCTTTAGTACCTATAGTATTTGTCTTTACTTGAGCCTCCACACCATTGGGATCATCAAAGTCCCCGGTATCCTATCTTGGGGCTCAACCCCTTTTTGGTAGGTGTATCAGCATCAATAACTCCTGTGGTGTGTGCTCTAGGTTCTGGCATCGTGACATCCTGTCAATGTCATCATTGATATGAGTGCTGTGAACTGTGTGCTTGTGTGCTGTGAGTTGTGAGTAATGTTGTGTGCCTGTGAGTAATGTGAGTTAATGCAAGTTGTGTAGTGTCGTGGGTGCATACCAGTGAGCATTGTGAGTTCTTGTGGGTATCTTTGAGTGCTGTGCATTGTGTCCATCTCCGACTGTCAGGCCGAAAATGGATGTATAGGTATTTATGCATTATTTCATTAAATATAATGGTGGCATGAATTATTTTTAATTATCAAGTACATTTCCAAACATGCAGTCCCGATAGACTTTTAAACTTTACATTTTTAATTTGTACATAATTATCCACTCACAACTCATTTGGTTTTCCTCCATTCCTGAAGTTGCCAGGGACTACTATATTAGCTTATTTAAAGAGGTGGAATACATTTACAGGGACACATGATCGTTAAAATCAATAACAACATCATCAGTAAAATCACAAAAAAAAGTGTGACCTGGAGACCCAGGGAAGCACCGCCATACTCTGAGACTCTGGGTAAACCTCCAGACTTCACAGGCATGAGCAAAACATAATTAAAGAATTCCTAGTCACCCTGATTTGTCCTGAGAAACATTACATATAATAACTGCATGAAACATCCCACTATTCCGCTATGTTGAAATATGTAGTGGAGACTAAGCTGTGTCAGTGTAGGGTGACAGCATTGATTGTTTCTTGGAGGCATAGTCGCATGACATATGTTAATCTGTTTTCTCTTTCATTCTTATTTACATTAAGGATTTCTATTTTGTATATTCAGGAAGATCAAGCAAAGGCAAACAGTACAGTGACCTTACAAAAGCTCTGGAACGACACAGAGATAAATGAAGGCTTGTGCTGAGCAGGGCAGCTGGGGATTTATGCATTCGAAAAAAAGGCCTGCTCCACACTGACTATTGGCAGAGTTGCAGATAATCACACTGTAATAGCAAATGTGCTCCATTATTTAAAATGTGCATAAATCTGCCTTAACATTGGCATACAGCTCTGTTTTCGTAGGTTACCTACATTTAAAAATGATCTAGACCCTCCTGCCTTCTGCTGAGATGAGAAGTCATTGTATTACAGCATGTGAGCAAAATTGCCTGTGCTGGAACTGCTATTAAACCACTAGTAAAACACTTGCAAGAATGATAGATTTGTTTGAACAAGAGCGGAATGTATAATTAATGGAAAGACGTAGGTAGCATTTTTTTTCCTTTCTACTTGGAGTGTTCTTGGATCCCAGTATTGGTGCCTTTTTTTATGCCTCTGGATTTTCCAAACATAACAAAAATGTTTAAAGGGACACTTCATCCATCATATGTACTCAGGGCCGGCCCGACAATGGAGCCGAGTGGGGCAACCACTCCAGGCGGCACCTTTTTTTTTTTAAAGCCAAGAAGAGAGAGAGTGAGGGGCGCCGAGTGGTTTTATCTTACCAAGTTGTCAGTACCCGCTCGGCGCCCCTCACTCTATCCTCTGCGAGCCCTCTAGCTCGGTCTCGGTGCCGGCTTGTAATGTTGAGCGCCGGAAGATGAGGTCATTTCCGGCGCTCAGCATTACAAGCCGAGACCAAGCACGGAGACTCACCGCAGGACTGCTGAAAGGTAAGTATGGGGGGGGAGAGGAAAGGTATATAATGGGGGGGGCGGCAGGGAGAGGAAGGGTAGATAATTAAGGGTAGATAATGGTGGGGGCAGCATTTTAAACTTCGCCCCAGGCCGGCCCTGTATGTACTTTAATGCATATGATAGCTGCCACCATTATTTTTCGTGGCCTTCCCTTTACAAATACATGGGGGGGATTCTACCGAATCCCCGTTTGTATTTGCCCCTGCTCTTGCCTCCTAGCTATTTTCAATTTACAAGATGTGTTCAGCCAAACACATCTCTGTCCATGTAACATACTTACCCCATGTCAGCTCCAACGCTGGCTTGAGTAACGATGAGGGCAGGTGTCTTCTTTAGATTAGAACAAGAGCACTTTCCTGCTACTGACTGGCTGCTTCAAGAATTATCACAGCGACGGCGGACAATCGCAACTGCAGCTGCAGGGCTGCAGTTTCTACATCACCTAAGTGTGTTTCTAGTTATTGTTTCTGAAGTACTTAAATATGCATTCTTCTTCAGAAGAAAGGGACAGCAAACTGTCTACATGAAAAATAATTAATACATAGGAGAGCACAGGGGCATTGTATTAGGTACAAGGTTGTAGGACCAGGGGGTGGCAGGGCCAGGGAGCGACAGGACCGGGGGGCGGCAGGAACAGGGGGCGGCAGGAACAGGGGGCGGCAGTCCTCCTGCTATAAAACATGGTTTTCCATGTATTACTATTTCTTTATACTAAATGACGGGTCAAGTGTAAAAATATGATACTTGAAAAAGTCCTGAAAAATCATTATATAATTTGTAAGGGTGCGATACATAATAAAGAGAGGATTCGTCACTGACAATTTTGGTAATTCCTTTTGTGATACTACCTCTTTAAAAGTGAAATATGTAGCCATGAATAATATCACTTGTTACTTATTTTCACAGGAAAAGTTCCAAAAACAAATACAATAAAAAAATGTTAACATCTTGTAAAAGAAAACACCCCAAAATAACTTCATTAAATCAAGTTTGCGATAGCAGTGCTCAGTTAGCTGTAGTCTGTTAGGAAATGCATGTCATTATTCTTCACTTGTTTTGGTAATCATTTTTTCTTTATAATAAGGAAAGCAAATCTGTCATTCACGCAATTATTTTGGGACTACAGTAGATTTATATCATTGTCTAACAGGCAGCTGATATTGGAAAACTGCAACATGTTGTCACTGCCAGAGGCAAGAATTCAGTTTTTACTCAGTTTCTGCTTTATGTGTGTGATATTATTTGGAACACGAGTGCACTCTGAGAAGCAAGGGTTTAATTCATCAAAGTCCTTCAGATCTTTGACAGATACAAATTTAGTCAAACCTCTTTAGGCAAAAAAAAGATACACATGGTGTTAGAAAACAGATCCTGACACAAGGAGCCAGAAGCAAAACAAATACTTCTCAAGCAGTTTATTTTAAGGATGTTGATTTATGTCTAATAGACTATCGCCATGGCCAATTCATAAATACTATATTTACAGATAACATCTTGCTCAAGACAAAACAACAAGTGAAAAAAACCACAATATGTGTGTGAAAACACATAATTCTCACACTAGGTATTTTGGGAATGAAAAACCTGGAGACTATGACTTCCATTACCGTACTGTATTGCTCAAGGGTGACGACAAGAACAACTATCATGTATGTGTATAGGAAGTGGGCCATGTGGGTAAAATGTAACGTGCTTTGGCATGACATTCTCATGTGCCATACAGCTTTACTAAAGCATATTAAAGTAGTTTGTAAGTACATTCATATGCATTCTTTAAGTTGCATGGGAAAAAGAGAGTGCTTCCTTGTAGGAGAAGCTGGTGTTCCAGAGCCGAATACATGGGCCAAACATATCTCTTGCAAATCTAGGAGCTGGGGAGGAGAATGGGGAAATCACAAATGCATTGAGGAGGGATTCTGCTGGCTGATGATGACTGTTAAGCTGATCTTCTTTTATGTACTGTGTAAAGAAAGTGGGATGTAATAATACCGCCAACTCCATGTCACTCTGCTCTTTCTCTGGGCTGCAGGAGCGGCATTTAGCCATGCCCACTCTCTACCCTATTTCCACCTTTATTGGTGGCAAATCCCTCCCCTGCTTATGTTTGCTGAAAACCAATTGGAGATGGACTTACACTACCCGTATGCTGTATCTACTAAGGGTCCTGTTTCTTCAGCGCCCAATAGACACCTGCCCTCCACTCCATAACTAGCATGCAGCCACACTCTCTAACACTATATACAAACACACACTCACGCTAAAATCATACATGCACATACATACTCTAACACACACACATACTTTAACACCATACATACACACTCATGCCACCTCAATCAGAAATCTCCCATGTAACCTGCTTGTAGAGCAATGGTGACTCGGAGTGCTAATCGCCCAAGAAGGCGATTTGCCCCTCAGCTTTGCAGCAAGAGGACTGCTGGACCTGCCACCGAAGTTGGCCTATATCAGACTGTGTTGTTGGTCATCAACAGTAGAAGCTAGACTTATAATGATTATAATAATAACAACAATAAAAAGGAGTGAATGAGTACAAGCACCTCAGCACCTCATTGGCATTTCAATCATTGATACAGTGGCCATAACATATAATGGTGTCGGAAGCCAATATTTCTGTGAAAGTAAAATCAATATGCGCCAGCAGGAAGTTACAAAAAATAAAACATGACAGAATTGGTAGATTAGCAATAGGTTCACCAACCTGCTAAACCTGATGGATTTCTATGCCAGAACCCACAACACAGCCTATTCATAATAACCCACAAAATACCACCGGTTGTCATCAGGCAGTATTGAAAAAGTAAAAAAATGGTGCGTCTGCCCTAAAACATGTCAATCTGTCAGTGGCACTAAAGAGCAGAATCATAAGCTGGATGAAACAGTAAGGACATGACTGGACAAGTTTGATCTGTTTCATTGATTATTTATGCTCACACATCTTAGAGACAGAAGGCAGCTGAGGGATATCCACATCAAGCAGACAAAACGAACAGATATGTTAACATATGTTAAAATAAATGATGACTCAATAACCATACTTGTTTCAAAGTAGGCTTTTAGAGATACATAGCAAATAAAATGTATCATAGCATATTATTTATAGTATATATATATATATATATATATATATATATGCGAGACAGAGATCAGAAATACATCAAATATATATAATGTTACATGCAAAGAAAGTAAAGAGACCATCATGAATATCTTAAGAACACCGAAACAGTTAACATCTTATAGATTTCATTTAGAGTAATATATAACAGCTTAATTAAGTGCTTGTAATTTTGCTCATCTGTTTAACTCAATGGGAGCTCTTTCTGTGCATGCACGCAGGGGATCTCATTAAACCCCCTTGGAAATCCAGCCAGCACTGGAGCTGTGCATTTGCACTGCTGAGCCTCTACTGCAAAGAAAATAACTGGGTTAGTGCCATTTTCTAAACAGGTGATACATTCGATAGAATTGCCTGCATGAAAAAGAGAAGATAAGGGGCACAATTTTTAAGAGACATGAATGCATATTAAAGTACTTACTTTAAAATAAGTTTATGTTTCTTAAAGGTGCTTGGAGCAATAAACTGTCCCTTTAGGTAATACATTTGTAATGTTGGTGGGGGGGGGGTAAAACAACACCAGGATATGATTAGTAGTATATTACAGAGACATATCGTATGCATTGGTCTCTGATGAATAGCTCTGCCAAAGGCCTGCAATGTCATTAAAAGAACAGTCACATACATTAACGTATGTATCTGTATGTGTTATTTCCAGGGCCGTGGCTAGGCGAGTGCACGAGGTGCATGGGATGCACGGCACCCAGGCGGCACGGAGCAGAGGAGAGAGGGGCGCTGTGACAAAGTTTTAAGCAACCGCTCGGCACACTTCTGTCTCCTTTGTTAACACCATAAACATGAAATTTGTTGATCTGTGATGAATCAATGTTCATATTCTGATGGGCCAACCTTTCATAGTTTCTTTAAGCTGGTTCTTTTATATACTTAAACTGGCCCTTAATAAAGTATAATTATTGGACACATCATTATTGGTGTAAAAACTAGGAAAGCTTAAACCAAGGCCTTAAAACGTGATATTAATATACTGATGTGATATTGGGAGTTATGCTGTACCACCATCATTTTCTGGCTCAGTATATAGTAATGGGAGTTAGGATGGGGGGGCATCAAAAAGATTTTTGCACCCAGGCGTCAGTGACTTAGGTTCGGCCCTGGATATTTTATAATTATTTTAAGTCCCTCAGCCTCCTTCGTACCTTGCAGAGGGTTTACATTATGCCAAAGGTACCAACTGGGTGCAACACATTCAACACTGTCAGATAGTAACTGCCTTATTCACCTGGCACTTAGACTGTCCCTGTGTAAAAAAGGCACTGGGAATGTGTATTATTATGTGGGTTCAATTAATCTGGGAGTGTGATCTTCCCACACCCAGTTAATAGAGTAATGTCTCCATAAATGTTTAACAAACAGGAAACACATGGGTTAACTTGTAACTAATTAGCAGCAAGTAGAAAAAAAGAGAATGTGTGAACAAAAAATGCTACTTCTAGTACCCTATTGTATTGTATTAAACACTTACATACACAAACAAAAGTTTATTTTTTTTAATTACAGTGTACATGGAGTGAAAAACCCCTATTATATAATCCTCTAATCTCATACGCAAACAAAGTTCTGTACAAAGTAATGAGTTTGTATATAACACATAATGCATGAATGCACAGAAGAGCCGAGACTGCCAAGTTTAAACAATTTTCTTCCTAAAATAATGCCTGCTTTATTTTATATACTTTACAAACCTGTCTTGAACACTTAGGCAACAGGTTTCTTTTAATTACATGTATTTGTGGAAATGAAATTTGTTCCCGTAATAATATGCTCCGGCGGCAATAGTCAAGACGTATTAATGTGTTTTTTCTTAATTGAGATATATTTTTAACTAAGCAGAGCATACACGCGGAGTTTCCATTTGAAATGCAATTTGCTGTTTCTCGTGCTCACAAATATTTTGCTTGGCACCAACACTTAATTTAACAAGAGAGTTTATATAAGCATGACATTGAACTGGGACAGGGTCAAATGTATAAACCTTACAGCCAGACAAATAACACTTACAAAGGAGGACTGCAGCTGTGTACGTACATGGTTACAAACATTGGCACATACATTGTGTTGGGGCAAGACTAATAAGATATAACCCGTTGGCTAAAAAAAAGGATGCATGTGTCATACTCATAACCCCGACCAGAAGATCTCCACTGAAACAAAGAACACCATACCCAAAAGACACTGGGTTGTCAGTGCATCAGTGGTCTAGATTCCTCCAGCTGGTGATTACATTTTTTATGTAAGGAAGAAAGGGGTAAGGGTTTACGAGTGACCAGGAAGCACCCTAAAACTATCAAGAGAGGAACAGAGAGGAACCAGTTACTGTAAAGACTTGAATTGACCAGAAAACAAGATATCAGGTAGACACTTTGACGTGGTCATACAGTAGATATTCATGAAGAATCCCTCACCAGACCTATTCCAAATAACTCCGTTCAGCATAACAGCAATGCCTTATCAGAATTGGCTACGGTGTGGTAGAGACGGGCAACCAAAATACATATCCATAATGGAAGAGAACTACTTTATCAGGAGATCAATATAAAATGTGATGTTGTTGCATATCATTTTCTACCACCTCTTGACCTGCTAACACACTCAGGAGCATGATATCTACCACAAATACCTAATGCTAGCTTGAGGAACATGAAAAAGTCATGATCTCCTTCAATAATTCCTTTAAAAATGCATAATGTGGGACGTATGTCTCTCCAAGGAACAAATTAGCCAAACCAAATGTGGTGTCTGCTTTTAACAGTTGTAACCACTCACATAGTAGGCCATGCTGCCTGAAATGCTTCCTGCTTGGTGCAAATAAGTGAAGGTCTGACAGACAATCATGGGTCTGACGCATTGATAATATCGCTTGTTGTGTGTAGGATCCCCAGACATATTTTACATTTCCTTTTTCCACAGACCACTCTATCCATAGGGCACTGTTCTAATTCTCGTAAAAGTTATACTCAAACATATGTACCCATATGATAGTGAATGATCAAATGAATAATTTCTAGAGACATGCAAACTAGGCTTGGGCTCCCTGTTTCGTAATTAGGATCCAGCAGCAGTGTTACAAAATCTGCTTTCCTGCATGCCAAAGATAACAGAGAATCTCTCTCAAACAAGCAGTCATGGCTTTAAGTGATTGATACCCCATAGAGGGGCAGTAATACTAAAAATGAAAATCTTTATTTGCTGCAGTTCTCATGCTGAGCAATCTCATTTTGCTCAGCATGGAGCTGCCACCGATTTAATATATTCCCTCCTACTGAAACAGGCGTTCTGAAAAAATTATTTGGTGGCAAAATACATTCAATATTGAACGGTCACTTCATTTACATAACTGTCATCTCTAGGCACTTCTACAGAAAAATTACATATTTATTTGTACAGGAAGGAAGAACACATTAAGGGGAAATATACCTTTTGAGAAAAGAAGGAACTCAGATACAAAACAAATGTTACTGCTGGGGTTAATAGACCTTTGAAAGCCTAACTTATTCATGATCTCTCTACATAAAATACTAAGGTCCCATTGTTACTCTGTATGAACAGTTCAGGACATACTGGGATTGCATTTATAAAGTTTAATCCTGTGGCAAAGTGGTAATCAGAAACATATAGGTTTACAAATTTGGAACTTACCTCTAGACTTCCTCTTAATATATTTTCTTCATAGACATGATATATTTGGTTAAGAAGCTTCATTTAAACATAGATGTAGTTCGGTCCATGGGCCACACAAATGAGTTTGGGAACCTTTTAGAAAATTGATTTTGGATCATTCGTTGAGTTTTTAGTTTGCTTCCTATGGATCAGTGTAAAACGGAATCAGTATAGCCTGAACTTGATGGACATGTGTGCTTGTTGAGCCTCAAATTACACGACCCACATGTATTAACAACTTTGATGTTATGCTGCTGTTTTCATTTTCTACAGCAATGAAATCCTGTAACTCCAAAGTTCTCAATGACAAATTATTTCAGTGCATAACTAATGACATCAGTAGTTTGAAACCAGATTTATCATACACTATATGGACAGTTGGGACACCTGACCATTACACCAACAGGGACTCTAATTACATTAATATGTAGTTGCCCCCCACCTTTCCTGCTATAACAGACTTCCACTCTTCTGGGAAGCCTTTCCACATAATTTTGGAGTGTTTACGTGGACATTTTTGCCCATTTATCCAGTAGAACATTTATGAGGTCAGGCATGGATGTTGGACGAGAAGGCCTGGCTCGCAATTTCGGTTCCAGTTCATCCCAAATGTGTTCGAAAAGGTTGAGGTCAGGGCTCTATGCAGAGAGTCAGGTTCCTCCACACAAAACTCATCCAACCATGACTTTATGCACCGGGGTACAGCCTTCCCAAAACTGTTCCCACAAAGTTGGAAGCCTAGCATTGTCCAAAAATGTCTTGGTGTGTCCCCTTTAGCCCGGACAATGTTAGGCTTCCAACTTTGAACAGTTTGAGGAAGACCCTTTATTCCAGCATGAGTTGAGTGGAAGCAATTATAGATGCAAAGAGGGGACCAACTACATTTTAATGTCTATGTATTTAGAATGTGATGTCATAAAAGTCCCTGTTGGTATAATGGTTAGGTCTTCCAATACTTTAGTCCATATACTGTATATTATGAAAGGTATGCTAGTACAAATATGTATATAAACAAATTTTACACAGCTGATATATATTATGGTATTTTACTAGTGTAATGTAAAAACAGCATCAACGCTAATCAACAAAAATCAGGTAGCTCACTAGCACCAGCTCCAACTATGGAGCCATGTTTTGAAAAACGGGTGGTGGATGGTTTAACCCCTTAATGACAAAGCTCGTACATGTACGGGCTCAAAATGCATTGTTTTCAATGGGTTTAGGGACCGCCCATTGTCCTTAAGGGGTTAAAGAGTTTGTACTAACCCTGGGTCCCCCAAGGCAGCCCACCCCTATATGTAATCTTTAATGTTTGGCTTAAGTATATTTCTAGTTAATTGACAGGAGTGACGTTCAGCCCCAGGCTAACAAGCACTATGGGGATGTTTAGATGTTTCAAAACACATTGGAGGGCTAATTAATGTATACTGTGGATCTATAATATTAGGAAATTAAGACATGGGGTTAAAAAAGGGGAACGCAACCAAAATTTACAATCAGTTATTACTGATTTCAGCTACTACTAATTACTAGTTACAGCTTGCCTTGTGGACAAGGACAGGCTAATTGAGCAATGATTCAAACTTTGTTTGCAATTAATGCACATATTCATTATAAAACTTGTCACTGTCCTCTCTGTTAGTGAACATTTTTATTAATATGCTGGCAGACACTATATCATCTGCATTTAAACATCCTTAGTGGAGTGTTCTTACTCAACCAAATTGATTCGGGCTCAGATGATACAAATTGGCTCTCAACTGCATTTTATTCAATACTATAGTGTTCTAAAGTAGTGCGTGTACAACTAAAGTCAAAATGGCAGATTGAATTACATATCATTTTGTTGGTACCAAACCAGATTTTAAAATTCTTTGAGAATAATACCCTTCCACAAGATCAAGTTATTTCATATTTTAAAGCACTTCACTAAAAATATCTAGCCATAAAAACTGTTCATTCACAAGCACATAAGCGTATTATCTCCCACTACTCCAGAACATTTAAACATCATATTTTGTCAACATGCCCGAATGATCTTGAGTATAAAAATGCAAAAAGTAGTAAAATGTAGAAAATAAAAGACACAAAGAGGACAAGAAAAAAAATATTTTATGTTAGAATTCATTTCCAGATAAAACTTAACTGCCAGAGACTGAAAAAAAAGCTATAGTGATATATGTACCGGTGATTGTTAACAGGCTGTTAAGTTAGACAGCCAAGAGCGGAATCAGATTAATAGCTGTCATTGTTATTATCTCTAAACCATGTCAAAAACATAAGCGCACAAATCAACAGAGGGTTTCTCTCAGGTTGAGTGAAAGGTATTTTCCTTTTCACATCAATCAACAATTCTTTTGTTTTTGTTACCGTTACATAAATATATACACTTGATATATTTTTTTATTTTACGCCTCCAAAGTACTGGATTAGTCCCGTCATCCCAACTTGTGTGTTTCAGATATCCACAGCTATAAAGCTTGCAAGTATATATATGTTTAAAGGGACACTCCACCCATTATATCCATCTTAATGCATATAGCTGATTGGTCCCTTTAAATTTTCATGTGGTACCCTTTACAAATGCATGGAGGGATTACCCTCCATATGCGTATCCCCTCCGATACTTAGCTCGTAGGAGATGTGCATACCTGGGATGCGCTGCTCCTCCGGTTCTCCGGGTCAAGACCCGAATCCTCCACACGTCTTCACACGCGTCTTCACACACCCTGCTCCCCGCCCATTTTTCCTTTAAATGTGGGTGTTTCCCACTGCCGTCAGCAGGAACGCCCCCGATGACAGTGGGAACGCCCACCGACATCAGCGACAACGCCCACCGACATCAGCGGGAACGCCCACCGACGTCAGCGCTTGCAGTCCTGGCCGCGTCATGCAAGGGAAGGCTCCGGGTAGCCAGAGTCGAGAAGTTCCCAGGTATGGAGATGTGGGATCTATATACTCACGGCCAGACAGCTCCAACTCAAACGAGACTTTGCACGTGCGCAGAAAGCTCGTCCATTGATTTTCGATTTTTCTTTTCCTTGCAATATGGAATTCTCTCCTACACGCTGGTAGCTACAATTTTTTTGCTTTTATTTAGTATAGTTTTTTGGGGGAAAAAGACCTTTGATGTCTAAGTAGCACAATATAAAATAAATGGTGCTCATCCGTTTTAACTCTTTATGTGTCAGGGGAGGAACAATGTGTTCTAGTAGAATCTTGGAAAGAATACTGTTATATGATTAGCTCATGTTGATAAAACATCTAGAGACTAATTAATCATAACTGATAGAAACCACAAAATGAGCAATGTATTATTAACTGAAGGCTTATTATCTTGACACTAAGGTTGGAAGCTTTAAATATGTCTTTAGTCCAATATACTAGCAATATATACAGGATAACACGCAGACAATTTTAGATTGTGTTTTCGTCTTCGACGACCAGAGGCATACACGTTGCGCGTTCCAACCCTCGGGTCTAGAACATGATTAAATGCAGTACCATTTTCAAACGAACGTGAGAATCAAGATATAAATTAGAAATGCATAAAGATTTGCAGCTCATTATAGCACATCATTCTTTTCATGTTCTTGATGTATTATCTGTGCGTTCCAAGAGGAATATTCCAACGGATAACACTTGCTTTTTTCTATCCTTAGCATCATAAGATGCAGAGACATAGACGGAAAGACAAAAACAATGATGTAATCCATATGCCTTCTCCATCCTAAAATTCTCCAGATTCTCCCTCCATATGACAGGCGTTCCTAAGGAAACAAAAGCCCTCCCTTTATCTCCATAGGAACCAATTCAAGACATCTATTTTGAGTAAAGCGGCGTATTAGAGTCTCTTCTCAATAGGGCGCCACAGAGAACCTTTGCAGACTCCAGCAGTTACTGTGCACCCTTATTACCTCAATCACCTCATTATAGAAATCAATTGTCTTCCACTTCACTTCCCTCTGAGACATTAGGTTTGAATGACATCTTCAGTGGTGTCTGTTTGCTGCCTATTATTCAGATAGGAACACATTGCCATACATATCATCCACTGATGAAAAAACACAGTATGTTCTTTAGTTATAGCAAGTACAATTAAAGTAGATTAATTCAACATCATAAATGCATACTTATGGATTCCAAAGAAGAAAATTACTGCTACTTTTCTTTGTGGCACATTAAAAACTAAGTAATCATTTATATCTTATATGAGTGTTAAGAAAGTTTATCTATATATATATATATATATATATATATATATATATATATATATATATTTATATATCTATATATCTGGTAAAAGGAGTCATCTGATTATTTGAAAGTAAGTATGCATAATAATAACTGTGATCATATCAGCCGTGCCCAAGGATTGTGGCATAGGCAGAATGGACAGAGAATGGGGCATAATAACAGTGAGAGAGGGCTAAAATGCTCTGTCCATGCCAATGGTTGGCCAACAGCGTCATGTGTAGTGTACCATATTGCATGTTTATGTGAAATTATAATGCATGCTGTTTCTTTGTGGTTTTCAGCTAGCCTTTAAGGTCGCAAAACCCATATAGGAGGAGTCTAATAAGGGCTCATGTTTTCTACAGGGGGCAAAAAATACCCAAGCATCATAATGTATATCTACTCTTCAAAAGCTTGGGGCCACTTTTTTTTTATAAAAAAAAAAAAAGGAAATTTCTAACTGTTAATTGCAAAAGGGTTTTGTAATGTTCAATTAGTCTTTAAACTTTGATTAGCAAACACAACGTGCCAATGGAACACTGGGGTGATGGTTGCTGATAGAGGGCCTCTGTACGCTTATGAAGATGGTAGTGGTAGTGGTTTCCAGCTACAATGGTCATTTACAACATTAACTGTCTGTGCTGTATTTCTGATCCATTTCATTTTATTTAATGGACAATATTTGTAAAAGTAGTGATAATGCAACAGTTTTCTGTTAACCCTTCAGATGCATCAAGGCCGAGCAACCCACAATTAGCACTAAATATTTTGCTTTTCTATCAGTGCACTGGGTTAATGACACTTCAGTTGGCAGCAATGTGGCTGCCTTCACCGCTGATAATAGAATTAAACAGCACTGGTGCACCTGAAATTACACATCTGAACCCAATAATAAAAGCGCTAACTCCAAGTTTCCATCAATTAACCCTCTCTTCAAAAAAAAAAATATATTTTTTTTTAAAAGCTTTTATGAACAGCCATTTACTCCAGTGCAATATAAAGGTATCAAGAGCTAAACAATAACATCAATCCATTAAAACTATGAAAACAATGGTGATAATACATTTTCCATTCGGTCGGCTATGCTTTTCTGTGCGTGATGGGACACAAATCTGAGCTGTTGTTGGGAAAATTACTTTTTTTTTTAAAACCAGAGAACACTAATGTATTTTACACAGTGTTCCGTAATCATTCAGCTGATAAAAGCCTCTGTTGATTGTGTCCTTTGCAGGCTGCAATGTGGCATCTTTTAGATAGCAGGAGAGCTGCATTAAAGAACAACTAGCTTTCAATTCATGCATCCTCTTATTTCATGTACTAGGAATGTTATGAATATAAAATAACCACATATGGAACATAATTTTTTCAAATACATCCGTTATTCACAAACTTTATGCAAGTAAAGAAATAATATACGGTGACAACAAACTCCAAGACACAGAATAAACACACTGATATCTACTTTACCTGACATGCAATATTCACTAGCTCAGCTATAACCTGATATCAGTTCCCCAACACTTTTAGTTATTTGACTGCAAATAGACAAAGAACAAAAAAAAAACCCAGACACAAAATATTTAAAATACTTTGCTTATTTCCATTATAACTGAATATAATTGATGTTTGTATATTTGGAGAAGTTGACCTATATCAGTGGTTCTCAACCCGTGTATTCTGAGGACCCATATTTGTCTTTGGTCATTAAGTCGTGACCCAAAAATAATTTCATTTCTGAAACATTATATTTTATTCCATAAAACAACTTGTGCAGTATTCCACATATATATATATATATTTTTCTTGAGAAAGGCTCATTGAGAGCCAAAACGTTGGACCTTCACCAAGTCAATAAATGTTATAAAAAGAAGACCCGCTGAGTGCATCAACTTTATTTGCTGTATGTATATATATATATATATATATATATATATATATAAATAATTAGTACACTAAAAAAATATATACTTACCTCAGAAAAGATGAGGGAGTGGAAAGGCTGTCCGCGGGCTGCAGCAGGAAGAGGGGAGGAGCAAGCAGAGAAAAACTTTATTCAGATCCCACTAGGAGCAGACAGCGACCGCAAACCAATCAAGCAACTTGCTTTGCAGTAGGGGAGTAATACTAAAGCACATGCCGGGCCGGAGGCTGCCTGATGGCCCTGATTGTTGCAGCCACGGTCCTGACAGCCTGCGGCTCGTGGATTGCTGCTAGAATGTGTAAGGCAGCCCCAGGAAAGTGAAATTTGTCCCGGTATGCCTCCAGTCAAGCCCTGACACTCCGCGACCCACCGAAGACATGATTTGAGAACCACTGACCTATATAACACATTGAGCAGATAGGGGACACTACCATGAGGTTCTTACTTATGTTATCCAGCAAATGCATGCAGGAAAGCATAGTTTGCCTAAGAATCCTGTGACCAGCCCTGTTCAACGCCAGCTTGTAAGGTACATGCCTCATCTTATTAAACAAAACTACATTTTTGTGGCCTCGTTACATAACTCTAAGGCAAACCTGGTAACTCTCCAGGCCACCACCGGAAAACTCTGGGTTGCGAGAACGTGTTGTGACGCTCTCCACTCCCCCTTAAACAGTGGTTTGTCCTGCGACGTCAGCGGGAACCCCTGTGATGTAAGCGGGACTGCCTCTATAACGTTTCCCGTTTTTTTTTTTATGGACAAAGATGTTCAAATTCCCAGACTCCAGCTTTAAATAAATATTACATAATGTTTGTATGTTAAGATGTACCTATCTTATTATGCTAAATAATAAAATAGTGGCTATAAAACACCATACCAAATATAGGTTCCGAGGCCCAAAGTTCCGAGCACCATAACGTACTGCTCACAGCCTTCTCCTGACCTTTTCGCCTCTGGCTCCTTGTATCCTTGGCATCTTTAGCTTTTTGATGATACACTCCCGATATCTATAAAGCAGCAGCCCCGAATCCATTTTCTTTCTATCTGCCGGTACTCATCTAGCCTATAAAAACTCTCGCCTTCGGATATGCAACAATATAGTAATGTTTTATCATATGCACGACAGAAAAAAAAATCCTTTTTTTTAAATCGCAAAATGTAAACAAAGCTGCTAGACGATGGAAAAAAGATGATTATAATTTGAATGGTGATTAAGTCAATAAGTACAAAGGATAGTTTTATGAAACTGCAAAAATGAGCCCTATTTCTGAAGAGACTAAGAGCTGATGAAAAATGATGTACATGGAGCAGCCATCTGGGTCTGGAATCAGAGGTCTGCAAGGTCCGATGAAGGTCTGTGCAGCGGCCGACACAGACTTCTCCACTAGCAATACTACATTTACAGTTTCAGCACCACCTGAATAAGATCTATAGTGTCAATGTCTATGAAATTGTAGACCTTGACTGAATCAGGGATAAAGGAGGCTTTAGAGTAGGTCTGACTGAGCCTCCATCTGGGGAAGACTTGCAATCCATACTGGATTGGTAAAAAGTGATAATAGGGATTTAGTGATGGTTACTGAGACCTAGTACAATGAACAGAATGATCTGGATGTTGTCCTTCCAGGATACATGTTATACAGAAAGGATTGAGAGGGCAGAAAATGAGGGGTTGTCCTTTATGTAGAAAATATTTAAAAGGTTAATCTTATACAAAGTAATCAGGAGAACATAGAGACAGTTTGCGTAACTTTAGAGTTTGGTGGCAAAGTGGTTGTTCCCCTTGGTGTGATATAGAGACCCCTTGGACATGCAGAGGAGCTCGACTATCTGCTAGTTGACGAAATGAGTAAGATATCAATGCAAGGTGAAGTTATAATTATGCGGACTACATCACTGATGTAGACTGGAAAAAACATACAACTAGGTCAGTCAGGAGTAGAGGCATCCTAAATTCCTTACAGGGACTGCAATTTATAGGGGAGCTAAGATGGAGGCTATGCTGGATTTAGTACTTGTTGGAAAAGAAGCTAACTTTAAAAAACTATAAACAGGCTTGAAATTAGGAAGGTGGAAGCAAATACAAAGCTGAGCTTTGGAGACATTTTCCAGGTTAACAAAAAAAGATGAAAAAAACTTAGTGAAAGAAGAAAACATTAACCAGGAATAATTAAACTAAATAAAAATTAAGTGGGTTATATAAATGACTATAAAGATCTAGCCAACTGCTTACAAAGGAAGATGAAGGTGAGGGACCCTTGTTAGCAAAGAGAAATAGGGTGACGTGTATTTACAGAAAAAGTTCTACTTGAACTCTCCAACGTAAAAACAGACAAGTCCATGGGTCCCAGTTGGATACACCCAAAGATTTTAAAAGAGCTTCCAAGTGTCCTATTAGCAGAAGTAGTACAATACTCAAAGCTAACCGGCAAACGAGCCGATGCATGTCCCGAGAAAGCAGAAAATGGTGCAACAATGTCATACATTTTTTTTTTAAACTTTATTTGCGTCCTTGGACAGCAACAGTGAAAACCCTGGGCAGGATGAGACTTCACACTTGACGCGTTTCGCAATTCTGAGTTCCTGTTTTGGTCAACTATTGTTCTAATGTGTTTTATAAATGTGAAAAAGGGGATAGGGTTAGTGCAAAATGATTATATTCTGATCAAGAACCAGCTTCATTGAATTATATTATTAAGATGATCTATGATCTATATTTTTAATCCTTTTTACAAACATATATTTATATATATAGATTCTCCTCATAGTACATATATTTATCCACCTAAATATAAACATTCATATTTTATCTGTGATAGAAATCTGACGTTTTCTAGCTAGTGCTAGATTAAATTAGAGAAACTACTTTCACGTTGAACGAGAGAATGACACAGCAGAATGTGTAATCTAATGAAAATGAGAAAAGAAAACAATAATTAATCTAAAAGACTTTAAGTATTTCTTTATAACTGATGCCTTCAAGAAATAATTATATATTAAAAAGGATAATTAGTAGAAAAAACAAAATTGATTATACGTCTCCAGCATGATTTATTCTCGGACAATTTAGAGCAATTATTTATGATGGAGTTGATTGTAGATATATGCTGGAAAATTATAATTAAGCTTTAATGTTGATACAGTGTGCTCAACTAATTACAGTCATGGTTACAGAAAACAATTGATCATAGCATGAAAACAGTGATAGCTTTAATTTATTTAACACTTCACTATTTTACTCTATAATAATTCACATTCAAATGATGAATACTTGGTGCGTTAATAAAGGTGACCACCTCACACAGAATCCTTTCTGCTAACAGGCTATGGTTACTTTTACACCATAGATAATAATGACATACTATATAAGTTAAACTGTATATCCCACGACATTTCGTACACATGTACACAAGGGAACACTGAGCCAGTGTCACCTAAAGCTATTATTGATTCTGATTACCAATGCTGTTACGTCTACTTTAAGACAATGTTTAAATTGAGGCACAGATTGATTATTATACAAAAGTAAAAAAAAGGCTGCGCTTAAATAACAGATATGAGATAACCAATAATAGTTAATAAGATGCTATGGTGAGAAACTCTTAAAAGTGCATATAAAAACTCCCCCAACTAAATATGCAATAGTACAAATGTAAAACAGTAAAAAAGAGTATTTCTCTAACCGAGCGCTTATAAAATATTGAATCTATAGTATATAGTTCTCAATATAATGTTCCTGAAAAATATCAGGAGGCACAACTACAAACTAATTTGAATATTTTTTATGTTAAGTTGTCATTAGCCAACATTTTCTCATGGATGACTTCAGCTATAACGTAAACTGCATAAGTTACTTACTCTGTAACAATAGCCACTAACATATGAACTGTGTTATTTCACAACACCTTACTGTCAACACCATAAAACAGCGTTGAGGTGATTAATATTCATTGTGGGAACTTCCCAGGTTTGACCCGCAGTCTCAGAGGGAAGCACTGCTTCCCAGGTTTTCTGGGTCACTTTCCCGTTTCTCTGAGCAGGAAAGCAGAGTTTGGGGCTGCCCACTCTCAAACCAATTCATCCTTACTAACCTCCTGCCCACACTATGTGTGGCTAGCACCATCTCACAGATAGCTAGGTCTGCCTACTCATTAAGCCATAACCCCAGAAGAGCGAAAGCCCTGGGTGGTCTACCCAGGGAAGTTCCCTTGTTTGTTAATATTATATAAAAAAAATAGTCTTAAAACAAATGATAATACGTATGTACTCTTCATGCAGTAATGAAAATGAACCACACGACAGCAAATCTATTTGTAAAGATGAATAGAAACTCACTACTTTCTATGAAACTCTAATCAGAATGATTTAGACATCATCCAAACTTTACGTCTTCTGTTATTTGCAACTCATAGAAGCATTTTATCCTCAAAAGTTTACTAGTTTATGTATATGATAAGAAGCATAAGCTAAACAATCCGTAAGTACAATTCAAATGAAATGTTAGACAGTTAAAATACACTCTGTACAATGATTTTCATTAATATTAAAAATGCTGGAATTACCACGCTACAAAATCTAATTTATAAAACAAAAGCGTACCCATGGATTGCAAAAACACACTCTGCACACACCAATCCATTGTTAATTTGAATAAATTAAAAAGGTGCTAGATAAAATATATAATTTGGTTAAAAGATGTAAACGATTGTCAAAACGAGTCTACTTGTCTTAAGCCTGCTGCATCAAATGAGTGTTTTAATAGCAGAAATATTATTATAATATTCACTGATCAGGATATAAATAATTCTCAACTGTCATATTGCTTAAGTAATTGCAAGAAAGCCAAGTGCCCTACATGACACACTCACAATCCAGCAGCAGGAGTGCAGGGATTAATATTTATTAACTTTTAAACTGTCTAACATTCTAGCATAGCTTTGTCATTTTCATTTGTGTGATTGAAACGGGAAAAATGACAGTCGGCAGCATATATTTAAAATCACTATGTGCTGGTAGACATTTTCGTGACACGTTTAACACTTTATTGCAACCTTAGAAACACGCGTAACCTTTCTGCTACTGATAATTTCAGTTATGAATGGATATGGCCGTTGCCAACAATATCTTCTAAAATTGGGTTATTAAAACGGGAGATTTTCACGGCACTGGCATGAACGAGATAAAAGCTGTTATATAATTAAGTGCCAATTATTAGGAATAAAATAGGAATGGCAAGGTGATCACAGGTAGTTCTTTTCTATTAAAACTTACCACGGATGTAACATGTTCTAATTTATTTAGGAGGCCTTTCTAATTGCCCGTTAAGGCTAGGGAAAAGATGCTTAAGTAAAAAAATAAAAAAAATGAAATGTTCAACAACGTCCAACGGAGGGACAATTATAGAAGACAATTGCGGCCATTTCTGTGTTGATCTAGATCACACTAAGCTGCAGAGACAACCCCAAAGGGACTAGAATGCAATCACACGCATGACAATCTGGAAATCCCAGAATTATTGTCTCTTAAATCTGTGATGAGTGCTTCAGCTTTCTTTTACATTTTTTAATCATGGATCCGGAAAGATTGCAAATACCCACTGTAGTAAGAGATCAGTGTTTACTTATATTTAAACAATTTCGTTGTAATAGGTTTATTACAAGCTATGTAGCAGAAATATTTTCTCAATTATATTTTAGCTTAATAAGAAAGCTTTTTGCTGCCACAACAGGTCATTTTTGTCATGTATTCCAGTACTGTGCAAGAACTATTATTATAAAGTTTTTTTCAAGGAAAATGGCACCATAGGATAATTTCATACAAAAGAATAATTTGTGAGTACAATTTTTTGAACCTTTGAGTTGTTCAGTAAATTTTATTCAGCAAATAAATATGCTCGGTTTGCGGTGTTTGTGCTCTCCCTTTCTTAATACAACCTCTAAAAAAATCCACAAAATCTTGCTTTTTTCACAGACTGACAGGCAACATGTTCCCAATGGCAAACACACAGAGGGCAAAGGACTACTGTGATGGTTTGCTCAAAGGTTCTAGCTGCTAATACTGCATAAAGTGTTTTAGATACTAATTAGCATGTGATAGGTTCTTCCATACGAATATTATTGTTGTGTATTTATTTGTGACTGTCAGGCGTATTGACTAGAAGTCAAATTGAATTGAAATAGCAGTCGAGTGACTGAGGAAAATTTAAGCAACATCTGCAGTAACTTGTAGATTCACTAAAGTCATTCGTTTACAAGAGGTTCAACTGAATTGAGTTGAAATCAACTTGCCTCCTTAGAAGTGAGTTAACCCAGAACTCTTGGTAAATTAAACAGACTTTTGTAGAACTTGTCTAAATAGTGCTCAGTCACAACAGTTGTAATACTTTAAAGTTATGACTCAACTCAACAGTATCTCAACTTTTAGTAAGCAAGTTTGTTCAAGTTTGGTGTGTTGAGTGATGTGAAGTTAGAAGTATTTAGTATCATATATGGATATAAAGGGTTTTATTCTGTAATTAAGTGGAAAACAAACAATGGTAGCGAGTGGCAGAATTCTCTAAAAGTGCACCATTCACGGAGTCTTGAGTTTAACCACCCGCT
Organism: Spea hammondii; assembly: GCA_029215755.1. NCBI lineage: Eukaryota > Metazoa > Chordata > Amphibia > Anura > Pelobatidae > Spea > Spea hammondii. The sequence continues at coordinate 67,761,102 of JARDYJ010000002.1, read as the reverse complement.
AATGGCTTAATTTACAACTACAGCTCACATAAAGCCATCAGAATTTCAGTAGGCTTCTACTGCCTCAATCCCAGGCAAATTTCCTCTATGAGAAGGGACACATTGGCAAATCTGAGAACTTCTCAGGGTGAGCTATATGAAGAGCCAAGCCAGCCTTTAGCAGACAGAGGTGTAAGAGTGGACCTGGACAGTAAGTAGGCATTGTCAAATACCACTTTGGAGAAAGAAAAAACTTACCTGGAGACATGCAGAAGCTCTTGTTGCATGCCACTGACATATATGGCTTCAAGGGATAATGAATTAGAGTTGTGGTATATATACAGTATATATATACTATACAGTATATATATATGCTAGTGCCACTACTAGAGTTAAATGTATTGAATTTAACTAATTATGGTAATGTTAAAATAATATGTGATAAATATAAGGCTTCCTTAACTAGAACATATCTGTGAAAGATCTTTGATATATTCCTCCACTTAGAAATAGCCTTCAATCACATTACAAGATCTTCACTCATGGCAGTATGTTTTATAGGTCTGACTCCCCCGCACTGCATTATTAATATTTTTAATCCAAGCCTGTCATTTATAGAGCATCATTTCTTTTCTACAAACTGGAGATATAATACCTTTTGGAATATTAGTTTTTTTTTTCTTTGCCATAATTTCTAATTTAAAGCTTGGCAGAATACTGTGTACCTGAACCTGCATCACCAACCTACATCCAGGTATTACATTTTAAGATTTGTATGCTTGGATGGGCAAATAATATTAGTCGGTTCAAGGAGGCCATGTCTGCAAACTGCAGAGCTCGCAGAAGTAATAAGAGTAATCGTACACTTGAATAAACTGGGCTGATTAAAATGCCTTGATGTATGTTTACAGCAAACTATTTTAAAGCTTCTCTTGGAAACAAAACCTATCAATATTTAAGTCAGAAGAAGCATGTAAAATGTGCTTCATTTGGTAGGCTGAATCCCATGTCCTAAATCACCATGCACTAGGCCAAAGATAAACCTTCTTCTGCGACTTTCAGACATTTGCCATCTCTTGGCTTTGTTAATATTCAAGCAAATTGGTTGAGAATGTACAAATGTGTGAGACACAGAGATAACTTGGTGGGCTAACATTAAGCTCTATCCATTAGTCTCTTCTAAAACTAGTGGAATTGTTACCTAGAAGAGCCACTGGTACCTTATGTGCCTTATACAAAATCCAGCCCTGGTTACTATTCAACCTATAAGAAAATGTCTCAGTCCAAGAAAATCACCAGCCCAAGTTAGTTGTGATTCACAAACCCACATCCCAAATAAGCTACATGATTGAACTCTTTCAACAAAAGCTCAATGGTCAGACATATAAATACCTGCTAATTCTTATGGTTTACTTATAGTCTCTGGGTGGTTACAGTGTTATCGAGGTAAATGGAGTTGATTACCAGTCATCACAATTGTCTGTACCAAAAACCTGACAAACATATTCAGGAACCCTCAGAGTTTGATTTAGAGTCTATAGGTGAAGCTCTTTCTTCATTCTCTGGACAGGAGACCATAAATTGGTAAGATATGGGTACTGATTACATGAAGTTGTATTATAAAGATAAAGAGTACAAATTGAAGCTCTGGGCAAGAATAAACCTGAAGTATGATAAGTACTTTGCCAATGCCTAGTAATAAACAATGACAGAATCTGTTAGTAGGTGACATTTCTCCCCACTTAAAGAACCCCCTCGAGAAGCCTTTTCGGTTACCTATATACTGTTTTACAGGAGCTGCACCCAGCATTGTCCAGGAAATTGCCCCGTTCTGATCTCCTGGGTGGGTAAGCATTTTGACAGACAGATTTTGTGAGTTTTGAAGTAAGAGATACGAAGTACACACTGGTGACATTGTAGAAAATGCTTGTTTAATACCTTGACAACAGAGTGATGTTCACACAACCTATGAAAGGCATCTACCATTCAATTTTGATTTGCTCATTTTATGCTTCCACGTTTACAGGGTACGTTGACTTAGTTTAGTGTTTAGTGGGTTATTGAAATATATTTATATATAAAAATACCTTATACATACTCATTATAGACCCTCTACAGACAAAAAAAATATTTTGCCTGCGTAGCTGTTTGTTTTATGTCGTGATAGTTTTATTTTATGAAGACTTTAAACCTTAATAAGGTCCAGATTTGAATTGCTAGCTTAATCATGAAGAATAAAATATATATACTTTCTCTATTATTGCTTAAGTTGTAATTGGCTTGTTAAATCATTCCCTAAATACACCGTGGCAATAAAACCAAGCAGAGAAGGCTTTATAGAAACCATCCCCCGCATTATATATCTTTAAGACTTACAGAGGTGAGCAAGATTAGATGTATATATCTTTTTGGCATCTAAAGGGTTATTAAATATAATTAAAGATTAAAACGTGTTGCAACCAAATATTTCCTTTCCAAGTGAATGTAGAATGTAGAGCTAAATTATAGCTGACATGATTTCGGTTAAGGTATGGGTGGCAGAAAGATGATAAATTAAACCTTTTAATTAAATAAACAAATATGACAAGTGCAGCTGCTCCTGCATGTGAGTTGACTCCTCTACTCAACACAACAGGACACAACTAATTGCAAGCACCACATCATGTTGTGTGGGTTGAGGGGAACTTTGTCACATTCTTATGTAGAATATATCCACTCCAGCCATAAGTACAGGGCCAGACTAGGGAATACTTTAAAGCCAGTGGCCACCAAATTACATAAGTGTGGCCGCTGACTTAGTTGTGCAAGTATGGGGTGCCATAAGCCACCTGTGGCCACCTAATCGTAAACCTGAAAAATCCATCTTTATCACAAAGAAGTGGAACCTGCAGTGACCAGTCGTAGTATCTGATGGGAGCCATCTAGACTTTTCGTGCAAGTTTAGGTTGAAATATCTCAAAGCCTAACACATATTTTAGTCTCATTGAAAACAACCTCAGGGAGCTGGAAAGTAAATGCAATGTCAACTATATTTTATTAATATGTGCACCACCTTGGTGCTTTATTTAAGCTAGGAAAATGGGATCTTGCATACTAATCAAAGAAGTCACAGGACCATTAAAGTTTACTCATTCCTATAGGACACATTTAATTGTATGGAATCACAGGCATACCTAGGAATGCTCTAAATGTTAATGTTACCCCTTTATCTGTGCATTGTAAAGTCTGTAATGTTCCACCAACTGTTATAAGCATTAATGTCCTTTTTTAGATTGCATTTCAGAGCTGCATAATTAATTTCTTAATCTTTATTGGCAATGACCTATTTAAAACCTATAATAACTCTTGCCAAAGTGTTGTATTCACTAAAGAGGGAGTTGGCAGGATGGTTTGCACAAGTTATGGTTATAACTCTCTTACTTCACTGTTCATTATCAGGGGTACCTTAAATATTATTGGACTCTGGGCATTTGCTTGTCCCCCCATGTTCCTTAGCATGCAATCATGTCCTCCACGCCAACATAAAAAAAAACACACACAAAAGTACTTGCCACACTGACGCTGCAGATGAGGCGTAGACTGTCATTACAGTCTTCCCTCCTTCTGATCATAATGTAGCTCTGTGTGAGACATCCTCCCGCCACACAAGCAGGGCAGGGGCAGAGCACAATACTATGCTGATCACACAGCAAATAAATGGCGCTGGTCTGGCAAGTGACCTGAAACGGACATGCTCAGGGCCGGCTTTAGGTGCCCCCTCATCACCCTTCTAGTCAGCATAGGACTTGCCAAGGTTCGAGTTGACAAACGTTAGCCTCGAAACCATAATGACTTGGAGAGGATCTTCAAAGAGGAGTGGGACAAAATTACTCTTGACATGTGTGCAAACCTGGTGGCCAACTACAAGAAACGTCTGACCTCTGTGATTGCCAACAAGGGTTTTGCCACCAAGTACTAAGTCATGTTTTGCAAAGGGGTTAAATACTTATTTCAATGAGTAAAATGCAAATCATTTTACAACTTATTGGATTTTTTTGTTATTAAAATTATAGACTGATCATGTCTTTGTCAGTGAGCAAACGTACAAAATCAGCAGGGGATCAAAATTTTTTCCTTCACTGTACATAAACAAATACACACTCATTCACACACTCATTCATTCATTAATTCTCACATACTCATTTATTCACTAATTCCCAAATTACTCTGGACTTACCTCTTTATACCTAGAACTGGAGAATGCTGCTGTCTTTCTCAGTAGGGACAATTGCCCTGTTGCCCACCCGGTATACCCATGGGTTAAAAACTCCAGTGGCATATTCTAGCCAGACCAACTAAGCCTAAGGCATCAGGTCTATTCTGTGGCAGCCTGTCTTCCGTAAAAGAGGGAGCCAATCACCCTATTGGGCTATCAGGTTCCCTGTAGCGCCACTGCATACTGGGGTAGGTAAAATGGACATCACTGATATCCTCAGCCAACCTATTAACACTACAGAGGACTGTGTTCAGTTGGCCTCCAGTTTTGCCCATCACAGTTTGTCTTTAAAAGGCGGAGTGGGGGAATATGATGACATATCCCGGCAATCAGCATAAAGGTCCATGAAGGGGTCTTATACTGTACTTTTTTCCTGGAAAATTGATGGATTTTAGTGGCATTGGTAAAAGTTCAAGCGTTCCATTGATTAAGGAAACATATCATTTTTTTCACTCAGACGCTAATCCATAGCGAGAGATTGTAAAATATGTAGGTGACAAAGTTCAAATGGATTTTCTGATGCACGTAGCATTAGGAACAAAACTAATAACATTACCACAGCATGTATAGTGTGAAGACTTAGAAAGTAACCAGCGGCTTTTATAGAAACTCTCAGTGGTAGAACTGTCTAATGAACAAGTGGGTTGCTGAACTCCCAGATGTTCTCATGACACAGCAGACTTAATGAAGGCCTTGAAAATACTCAGAAGCTAACAAGATGAAAAATAAACACAAAATCACAGTAGCTTACATGAGAACAAAGATACTGGGTAGGCAGAAGAGTGTCCAGCTGATTACCGTATTTGCTCGATTATAAGACGACCCTGATTATAAGACGACCCCCCAAAATACCAGTAAATGTTAATTCATTAAAACTATTACATTTTTTAATAAAAGCTATGATTGAGAAAAATATTTTTTTGTTTTTATTTCCTTGTATTTTCCAACCTGCCCCCCAGTTACGCACATCTGCCCCCAGGCTTGCCACTCCAATATGGCACTGTGGCCCATGATATGCCTTTTAACCCTCTATATGCCACTGTGCCCCATGATATGCCTTTTAACCCCCTATGTGCCACTCTGCCTCCAGAAATGCCTTATACCCCTATATGCCACTCTGGCATTTAGGGGGTTAAAAGGCATATTATGGGGCAGAGTGGCATATAGGGAGGTTCAGGGGGTTAAAAGGCATTTCATAGAGCACTCTGCCTCCAGAAATGCTCTATGCCCCCATTTAACACTCCCCCCACACACACACACACTTACCGGTGCTTCCAATTTCCTGCTGTATACCGGGCCAGAAGTCTTCCTTCTGTCTCCCCCCCATTTAACACTCCCCCACCCCACACACACTTACCGGTGCTTCCAATTTCCTGCTGTATACCGGTGCCGGTGTGGGGAACTCTGATCTCTGACAGTCGGGGAAGGTCTGCGGGATGGACGCAGACAACCCCCGCTGCTAGCCACACCTCCATCCGGCTGCAGCGGAAGTTGTCTACAGCAGGAAATTGGAAGCACCGGTAAGTGTGGGGGGGGAGTGTTGAATGGGGGGTAGACAGAAGGATCTAGGTCCCCTGCAGCGGTGCGGGGGATCTGGATCTTAGTCTCATAGTCAGACCTCTATTTGAGGTCTGATTATAAGACGACCCCGATTAGAAGACGAGGGGTATTTTTCAGAGCATTTGCTCTGAAAAAAAGCTTGTCTTATAATCGAGCAAATACGGTAATTTGTACCTACTTAAAAAAATTCTGAAGCCTTTATCACACCAACATGTACATTAGAATTTAATATAAAAAAGGTGAACAGAAAAAAGATGCTGTTACTCTGGACAATATCATGTAAACATGCACAGTGATAATTTACAGTAAGTCTTATTGTGCATCACAACATGTCTAGAGCATAGATTCGCAACGTGTTGTAGTTGTATAACCCTTTGAGCTTTTTCTCAAAGGTTCAAGGGAAGCTCCCTTTATAGGTTTCCGTGCAGTCCTGTAATGATGTTTTGGACCAGCCGGTTAATTTATGTGTCAACCGTCCTGCGATAATAAAACACAGTAAACTGTAACCATCACAATAAGTTACAAAGTGTATCACATTAGTCATACAAGTATCTCCTTGTGCTGTAGAGCACTAGTAAAACACATAAACTGAATAATGAATGTGTAACTAAACTTGAATTTGTAAAGAAAATGTGAAGCTACATTTTATTTGAATATAAGGACATTTACTGCCAGTGAATTGTAATTACTTTGTATAATTGTTTAAAATGTAGCTTTTTGCTTACAGATATATACATTTTATTTAAGCGCTGATTGTTGTGCTTGACATCTTTCCAAAAATATTTTATTCATGGGGCCCTGCAAAGCTTTGAATTTCAAAATACTTTTCCATGGATTCTGTTTTTTAAATGACAGAAAATGGGGCACAGTTGCAGCAGGTATATATAATAAAAAGTGCAAAATTTGGTCTTTTGAAGTGTTAGATGGAGAACCTATGAAGTGGCAAGAAAAAAGACAAGCGAACCCTTTGGAATAACCAGCATTTATATATAAATTTTATTGTCTCAAAATATGATATGACGTTCGTTCGAGTTACAATAGTGAACAAACATAATCAGTTTTAACTAATATCACATACATTATTGTATTGTTCTTGTCCACATTGAATACATAATTCAAACATTCACAGTGTTGGTTAGAAAAAGAATGTGAAACCCTAGGCTAATCAATTCAACAAAAGAACTTAGCAAACCTGGAGTCCAATCAATGAAGATTGGAGATGTATTTTAGAGCTACTTTGACAAAAAAAACCACTAGGGCAGCAACAACTAATCGATAAAATTGATAATACCGTATTTGCTCAATTATAAGACGACCCTCCAAAATCTGAATATTAATGTATGAAAAAAGAAAAAGCCTGAATATAAGACGACCCTATAGGAAAAAAGTTTTACCAGTAAATGTTAATTCATGTAAACTATGTGAACATTTTTTTTAAAATAAAAGCTATGATTGAGAAAAATATTTTGTTTTTATTTCCTTTTTTTTTAACCTGACCCCCCCAGTTATGCACATCTTCCCCCTGGCTTGCCACTCTGCCCCAGAAATGCCTTATACCCCCTATATGCCACTGTGCCCCATGATATGCCTTTTAACCCTCTAAATGCCACTGTGCCCCATGATATGCCTTTTGACCCCCTATGTGCCACTCTGCCTCCAGAATTGCCTTATACCCCTATATGCATTTCACTCTGCCTCCAGAAAGGCCTTATGCCCCCCATTTAACACTCCCTCCCCCTCCTTCCTCCAAACCTACCAGAGCTTCTGAGTCCCCGGTGCATAGTCCGTGCAGCGTGTAGAGCTGCGGTTAGCAGCGGGGGTTGTCTGCGTCCATTGCGCAGACTTTCCCCGGCTGTCAGAGATCACGGGAAACTCTGATCTCTGACAGCCGGGGAAGGTCTGCGCAATGGACGCAGACAACCCCCGCTGCTAACCGCACCTCCTCCCGGCTGCAGCGGAAGTTGTGTACGTGAACCGCGTAGAGCTCTACACGCTCCCCAGACTAAGCACCGGGGACTCAGAAGTACTGGTAAGTTGGGGGGGGCAGGAGCATCCAGGTCCTCTGCATCGCTGTGGGGGATCTGAATCTTAGTCTCATAGTCAGTCCTAGTTGAGGTCTGATTATAAGATGACCCCGATTATAAGACGAGGGGTATTTTTCTGAGCATTTGCTCTGGAAAAAACCTTGTCTTATAATCGAGCAAATACGGTAATCGATTATGAAAATCGTTGCCAATCGTTGAATCGATTTTATCAAATAGAAGATGATGTTTTTTTCAGCAAATGCTTTGAAAAATACCCTTCTTCTTATAATCCGGCCTCAAATAGAAGCTGGATAATAACACTAAGATCCAGATCCCCCTCAGCGCTGCAGGGGACTCGGATCCTCCTCTCTGACAGCCGGTGGACATCCTCTGCTTCTGTCTACTTCCGCCGGGGCTTTTATGATGGAGCACCAGTGTGACGTGACCTTCCGGTGCTCCACCATAGAAGCCCTGGCAGAAGTATCGGCCTGCACAGCGGAGGTTGTCTGCGTGCAATGGTTGCCGGCTGCCAGAGAGGAGGATCACCCGCAGGGGACCTGGACCCTCCTCTCTGGCAGCCGGTGGGCGCCTGTGCGATGCGCGCAGACATCCTCCGCTACTGCTGGCACTTCCACTGGGGCTTCTATTATGGAGCACCGGCATCACATGAGCTTCTGGTGCTTAGTCATAGAACCTTCAAAGAAAGTGCCGGCCAGCAGCAGAGGTTGTCTGCGCATATACACCGGCTGCCCCTACTAGACACCAAGGAATCTGGAGCATGGGGGTAAGTCTGGGGGGGTGGGATATCAGGGGCACAGTGGCATATAGGGGTTATAAGGCATATCAGGGGGGCACAGTGGCATATAAGGGGTACAAGGCATATTCGAGGGCAGAGTGGCATATCTGGGGTATAAGGCATATCAGAGGGCACTATGGCATATGGGGGGTATTTTTTTTTCTATGCCCTAAATAAACCATTTAAATATTATTTTTATCTGTTCTTGGTACTGGTGCTTTTTATACGTTTTACTGATTCAATTCAGAGTTAAATTTCTCACTTGATTTGAATAAATGTTTTGATCATTCCAAAAATTAAGTCCACATATTTTAAGCTTTTCAAGGGATTAGACATTACTGTCAGTGCAGTTTTTTTGTGGAAAATTTTAGTGCCACACCTAGGGTAAAATGTTTCTCTTTTACAAACTACTTAAATATTTTGAGCTGGAGTATTTTGTATAGCACAGTACTACCACAACTATCAGATCCACATATAGCGTGTTTTTCCTGTCTTAGTAGGACATTGCTGATTATTCCAACTGTGCAACTGAGCTGTGCAGGCTTCCAGCCTTTAAGCACTGGGTGAATATAAAGCATTGCAGCAAAAAGGTTTTGCCTGGGGGCTGATTTTCCTGCTCTAATGTGTCAGTGGAGCATCAAGGCCGCTCATCTGTTCTCTCTGATTTAGCCTCCTCTGGCGTATTAGGTGAAGTAGCCACTAGGATATATATTGTCTTCTAGGCTCCTTAAGAAAGAAAAGCTGATGTTGCTGGAATGTATTTCTAAACAGTGTAAACCCATTTCTGTTCCTGTCTTGTAAATGTTAGCTCTATCAGCATGTCTCGCTTTAGAAAATACTCAAAAGTGTCATTTTTAATTTATTTCTGTTCGAGGCAACATCTCAGTACGTTATAAGCTTCCTTTTAGATGAGGCGAAATTTGCAGCAGATTTCAAAACATTGCTTTTTCACAAATCAGCCCCAAAAATCTAGAGGTAAGTCATCTTCTTTGAAAGTCACATTTGATCCAAATTGAAGATTTTACCGGATTACCGTTAATACTGAAAAAGTCAACTATATACCAATGACTGATTTAAGTAAACTGAAGATTTTTTTTATTGAAAAATGTGCCATCAGGGAAGATCAGGGAAATGGCATGCTACGAAAATGCCCATATAATTGAACCCCTGACTCGGTGGTTACATGATGATTAGTCTGCAGTAAAGTACTAAGTAAGATTACAAAGATTCGTCTTTTTGTTAAAAGTGCTATTTCCACAACTCGGTGAGACGGATGAGCCTTACTAACATTCGTCTTGCCTGAAGATACATAATTATGTGTTGAGCTCTCTATGGTAATCAAGTGTATCAACATTATATAACTGGTTACCAAACCCCAACCTTCTTGTAGCATTGAGCATAAACCACTATCTATTACAATCTGCTGTTTCCGCTGTGGAATTCATAGACCTTCCAGAATGAACTCAACAGCCCATGAGAAGGCTTCTGGAAACCACTGGTGCATATCAGGCATTTAGTGAAAAGTCTACCATAAAGCTAAGTACAGTTGCTAGGGGGAGAAACTATCGTGTTATTAGTGTATTTTGAATGTTTAGTAAGAGACTAGATTCTTTTACTATATAATTGAGGCCAAAATTAAAAAATGAAAGAGATATACTAGGTTTCCAAAAATGATATTAGGAGGAAAAAAAATATCTCTATACACATCATTAGCGCACAGTTTTATATTTTAGATTTATGTTGAAATGAAATGAAGGATTAAATTCAGCACTAATTAGATTAATTTTGTGTCGAAATGTTATATGCTTGAGAGATAACAGAAGCGTATAGAGGGATACTCGGAAAATGGTTTCATCGTATTACAGACTTAAGAGATACTTATTATTATTGTTATCTTTTATTTCTATAGTGCCAAAAATTTCAGTAGTGCTTCTTACAATACAATACATATATTCAAGGGGTATAACAAAACTAGAATTGACAGACTAAGACAAACCGATACATTAGGCGGAGAGAGCCCTGCTCCCAAGCAAAAGGTTTTATAACACAGAACTACCATGTTCACATGAACATGTGTATCTGTTACACACTAATAGAGGAGACCACTTGCCACAAAAATATGTATACTTTCCTAAGTCTTAAAAAGCTTTAAAGGTGATGTGCCACTCATTTCTTAGAAAATTGAGCAAATAACAATTAGCAGATCCTTTCTTTATTGTCTACAAATGTTTAATTATTTAGAAATACGTGATGATATATACGGTAGTTTGCAATGGCAAATGATTGTGTGACACATAAGAATTTAAAAATGATGAATGAGGCAAAAAGTTACAGTTGTTACATTCAGCAGAGCAGGTAGACCCTCAACTTTAATTGTGGACCTACATGGACATTTTCTATGCACAAATAAACAAGTGAAAAGACACTATCTTGTTGCATGTGGGTCATCCTCTATGTCACCGTTTCAGGGGGGGGCAGCCGATGTTCTCTTATTATACTCTAAGGTATAATATTCTAAGCACTCAGGTTAGTTCTTACACCATAACTGCATCTATTCTATCCTTTTTTTAATCAGGAATGGATTATGCTTGTGAGAATGTTGTTTGCCAGATGGATTTTGTACATCTATATTTTTGGACCATTTAGCCAAGCAAGACTCCCCAGGCTGAAAGTTGCCAGCTCCCTCATCCCTGGAACACCAGCAGGACAGGTGCATTATTTCACAGGTCTATTAAGACAGAGTTTGGATTCTTAGAACAGGCACCACCAAGAAGCTTGGATGGGAAACAACATCGCAGTGAATGTAACTGTAAAAAATATCACATAAAAAGAACCCACTGTCACTGTCCCGGCTCCGGACGCAGCCGGGAGTGTCTCCGTCCCGGCTCCGGACGCAGCCGGGAGTGTCTCTGTCCCGGCTCCGGACGCCGCCGGGAGGAGGTCTGGCCGCGGGTCCCGTACGCCGGCCGTTCGGGACGGCGGTCGGTCCTCCGCCCGCGGCACTAGTAGCGGGCGAAGGGTTGTCCGCGGGTCCCGGGAAAACACCCTCCCGGACAGCGGACGACCCTCCGCCCGAGGTAGTAGGACACGGGGAGGCTTCGGCCCCGGGAACAGTAGTTCCCGGAGCCAGTATACTTACCCGTCCTCCGGTCGTCGGTCCGCCTCCCGGGCACGCTGCACGTTGCAGGAGGATTGATGGACGGCTGGGGGGCGTGGTTTTGGTCCTGGTCTGGGAGGGGCTTGTGGAATGGCGCCAGTTTTAAAAGCCGGCTGTGCCTTTCACAAGCACCCTGTTGTGGTCTTCAGTTCGTGTATCTAGCTCGTGCATCTTGTTCCTGTTTTTGACCTTCGGCTTGCCTGACTCTCCCTTGCTCCACGATTCGGTACCTTTGCTTGTTATCTCTGGTTCAGACCCCTGGCTCGTCTGACTACCTGCTCCGTGTATCAGACCCCTGGCTCGTCCGACTACCCGCTCCGTGTATCAGACCCCTGGCTCGTCCGACTACCCGCTCCGTGTATCAGACCCCTGGCTCGTCCGACTATCCTGCTTTGTGCTCCTGTCTCGTGCTGTGCCTTGCCGCGGCTGCTGCCGCTCAGAGTCTATCTCCAGCTGGTGGGAGGTTGTCCACTGTTGGGATCATCTAAGTCCTGGACTGCTGCTGCCGGGAATTCCCCTCTCAGTAGCGGTAGTTTGGGCGGAAGAACTTCTGCGGGGACGACCTTCCTTAATAGTCCAGCGAGACAGTGACACCCACACTTATTAGCCAATTACATATGGATTCCTTGCTGCAAGGCCATTTTATCTGCCCCCAATACTATACTAAATGTTCTTCTGTATATTCTCTTTGTGATAACACATATTCTCTCTATTTACAGTTCCACAAATATTCATTGCCTAACAACTGGTGAAAACATATGTTTTTCTCTGATTTCTCTTAGCTGGCATTTATATAAATAGATCAAACATCACTGTCACCCTTTAAATGCTGGTTCAGGGAGTACCTTCCAATTTGACAGTACATTATATATATATAGCATCCTATTATAATGACACATTGAGATTCTTGAAAGACACTCTCCTCCTCTGCAATTAGCTTACACAATAAAAAGTGGTTATCTAGTTGTTGACCTGAAATCCTTCAGGCAACATAGCATTTCTTTAATTGTGTGAACACTTACAATACGGGATGAAAGTATTATTATAATCACTGTATAATACCATTCCTTATCAAGTTAAAATGATTAAATACACTTAGCAGGAAAGAATGACCTCTAATTTTCCTGTCTATGACATTTAACAAATGCATAACTAGAGTCCAGGATTTATCTATTAACATTGCCTGACATGAGACAAAATGAGGGAAAGGTGCAATTTGCTGGTAGAGAGCCATGTAGATATTTAAAAGTAAGGAAGGGATCAGATAAGGTGATTCATTTGTGATGATAATACTACAAACATGGAGGTTTAGAGCAGAAAAGAACCCTTTGACCCATCTAGTCCATCCGTGTTTCTATAAGACCTCAAATAGTATGAAGTCTTTGGCCTTTCCTTATGTTCAGGGTATGTTTGTGCTCATTCCTGTGAACTTTCCATGTTTTCCCCAGAAATTGTAATATAACTAGATTAGCAGATTAGCAGACCTCCAGGGCTGCCCTCGACCTGTGGCTTCATTGAGATGGTGCTATAATGCATCAGGGAAAAAAAAATGTATGCATTGGTAGTGTGTGCTTTATGCAGGTATAAGAGTGCAACACACTATTGATGTTGCCTGCATTGTCTGCTTCTGTTCTTATGTTCTGGCTGTATTCCTAGCTTTCTTAACTCCCCTTACTGTTTTAATGTTTCTGCTGGAAGGCTGTTCCACTTATCCACCACCTTCTCAGTGAAGGACTACATTGTAATGATTTCTAAGCCACTGGCTGTGCCATGAGTGAAAACCAGTTTTCACATGTGTCACATTACCAGCTCTGAAATTATAACAGACTAAGGTTGGACGCTGAAATTTTCCTAAACCTTTTCATCCACCGAATTTTCCACAATGCTTTAAATCAATATTCTTCAAGTTGTTTTTCCATGACCCAGTTCAGCAATATCAACAATATACATTTACTACCCTATAGGTGAGGGTGGGTAGCTTTTCGCAATGGGGCAAGCCCAACCAAACAGCACACTAATATTGTGACACAAACCTGGATGACAGTAAGCAGGTTCATTTTATCCTTACTTATATTTCATTATCCCAGAAATTATTTGTACCAACAATTAAATGTTAAATGCTGTCATACAGCATAGTTCCATGACCCAGAGATCCAATAATGGGTCCTTACCTCAAATTTGTTGAATCATCACAACAAAAATTGGACAGGTTAATTTAGGGTTAATATTTTAAATACTCTCAAAGTTAGTAACCATTTAGCTCACGCACATTATTTTAACCATATAAAACATCCTGAAAACAATACATTTGACATCTTTATTTGGATACCGTGTATTTTAATCTACACACATCATATATAATTATTCCGTATTCTAAAATGTAATATGTAGAATTTTAAAATAATCTTTAATGGGATTCCAAAAATAATTTTCAATTGTCCCTTATGATTTCAAAACTGAAAGAGCAAGCAAGCAGGTAAAATATTCATGTTCAATGGCATACTATTTTGGCTGTGGTGGTAATATTATACTGGTAATTGTTATTGTTACTGTTAATGATATAGGTAGCAAACTGAAACAGTAGAAATATGAAGATGACCGTCATTCTAGGGAACATGTATTATTATTATTATTATTATTATCATTTTTATTTACATTAAACTGCATAAACTGCAGAAAGTTTAAAAATATTACTGTGAACCAGCAAATTTTAGCTGAGATGTCACTCTAACGGGTATTCAGTTTCCTAGACAACAGCAACCACCAGAGGAGATGCATGTAAAGATGGATGGCTTGTTGTAGAACGGGGGATTCTAAACGATTATAGGCCATGAAATAGCTATGTAATGGAGATCTAAACTATGTGCCACGTACTACAACTCAGTAACAATAAGATGCCACTTTCATATATAGGAGCAGTGAAATGTTTACAGGATTTAAGCCCAGAGCATGCAGCGACAGCTTATGGAGGAATAAAAACAAGCAGCACATTTTATATTCTTTAAACACTTAAGCTTGATTATGATTGATGAAAAAGGCCAACTTTGTGGCGCTACAATTAAGAAACGCAATCACAGGAGAAAAAGCAAAAAGGGTCTTATGAAGCAGCTTATGATATATCCAGCCATCAGAAAAAAATACACTGCAGAATTAGTGTTTTAATTATTTATGTTGTGCCTGTACATTTTTTATCTCATATATATTCAGTAAAAAAAAAAGTAAACATAATGTCCATCTAGCAGCGAGGAAATGAAAAAGATAAAGAAATATATTCACACATTTTATTACTAAACAAATCTTATCAGATGTGAAGATGGATGAAAGCTGCTACTTTTTATACCCGATATTATGCAAGATTGGGTTGATACATTCTTGGTGAACTGCATGAAAGGAAACAGATTTTAAAGTTCAATTTATATATATAAAAAAATAATATTAACAGAGGTAAAGCAAGAGGAATACTTCTTTCAAAAACAAGGCAATTTTTAAGTAACCCCAAATGTTTGAACGATAGTGTATTTATTTTCACGTGTAACATGCTAACGTCTTATTAACTCAAACTCATCCAAGGAGCATTTATTTCACCTCAAAAATTATTCGGATTTTAAATTGTGATTAGCTTTCTCATTTCCATCATTGCAATAGAAGACCAATACAGGCAATAACTGTTAACTAATAATAATTCTGACATGGTCATACATTGATCAGTGTAGTTTTCACATTCAGACTAATATTTGCAATTTTAGAAGAAAATATTTTCATACTTATGTTTTAATTAAAACTCTTTCCTCTTGGTTAAATTAAAACCTCACAAAAATAAAATTTGTAGGAATGGTAAATTATTATTATAATTAGTTTTATTAATTTTGTTACAGAATCTTGTAGGTTCACCAAAAGACCCTTCAAACTGGTAATGATTACATTTGCTGTCATCATATACTCTCTCGGGTAGTGAAGATATAGGTGGCCCTGCCTACAGCCCCAATTATGGAATGGTGCACCAGCTTGGACACCTAAAACCTTGGGAGCATGCATAAACTGTATTGTATTCCTTTTCTATACATTACATTGTTACTATAAGAACAATATGTCTGTGTCAAAATACGCACTTACTTGTGTAACATCACATTAAAAACCCAAAATGTTGGATAAAACCAAAACAGAGCTAACACACTCATGGTTACATCGAAAAAGGGATTGTATATTCTTATGCTGTTAACATCAGATACTGCTGCTTATACTGTTTTTTTATGTTTTCCACTTTATAGACTAGTATACATCAAAGTGCTGTCAATAGGTTTGGGGTTGCTGTGGAACTACAGTTCCAATGATGGCCAAGTAGGGCGCTCAGCTTGGTAGACTCTCTGATGCTGGCTGTCAGCATCATGGGAGTTATCGTTTTATAAAGGTAGGGAGAGCTGCCTGTTAGTTGCCAATGGTGTAAGCTATTCAGTAAAGCAGCAATCAGTATACATTGTGGTAAAAATCCATAGAGCATTGCATAGTTAGCTACTGTAGTAAAAGACATTAGTTTACCACAGGCCCTCTTGTTTCAGGGTTAGAACCTGCAAAGAACACAGTATTTTAACTCTGTTTCCGAAAATTTCTGTAACAACATCAGAGAATGTACTATATGTTAACAACGCTAAGAACAATAGTATGCCTGCATCAATATTGGATAAACCCACTGATTAATTTATAGCAACATAAAAGATATCTGTGGCTTTGAACCTGGCAGGCAAGTGCAGAAGAAAGACAGCGGGAGGAAGGTCTTGTTCGCCTTTAGCTGTTGCATAAAAGCCAGCTAGAATGTAAACTGGGACAGTAAGCCGCTTTCATGACAGCGTGAACTGGGCAAAGCAGACAAACTGTAATATTTTTCAGATTTCTCTTTGTTCCCGACAGGGAAAGTTATTTTATGTGATTTTTATTAAATTTTCAGTGGTTTATATAAAAATCTTTATAAATTTCATTTTTGATGTGGAAACCGACTGTAATTTGCTTTTTTTCTGTTTATTTGTAAATCAGAGCTGGGTTGCTTTAGAGCCAACCTTAATAGGGGGTCAGGATTGGTCTCCTGAGGCCTCCTGTGGTGCTGTGGAGCACTGCTTGCTATTTAAAGCTCTGTCATGTTGGATTGGGTTGGTAGGATTATGTTGGATTGGGGTATTGTTGCCATGGAAGGTGGTATCTCTTTGCAGGTGGATCAGTGTCTTTATGCTGTCTCAGTATACCTACTTAGTATTTGGGGCTGTGTGCTTTCAGTGAATTGTTGTTGTAGGTTTGCATAATTATTCAGGACTAATATCAGCATGTCTACGATTGGCAGTATATAAATGAATGCCTACTGGCAAAGCCCATTCATATTTCAAAACACCGTACAGGACATACCAAGTAGTGGATCTCAAAACAATATGGTGTTACTGAAACAAAAGATCAAGCGTGCCCTCCCTAGACCTAGCATTCATATTCTATCACATTGAAAAGAACACCATGGAAATAGTTAATAGTTAAGTGAAACCATGCAAAGAATTGTATATGAGAACTCTGTTTCTATTGAATAGCAGTATTCTATTCTGCTGTGCAAACTGTGTGTTTGAAACTCTATTAGGATAGTAACAGTCAATTTATTCATTCATCTGACCTTTACTTTCCACAATGTAATTAACTGTAATTTATAGAGAAAGTGAAACATATAGTACATATTGTCAATCATAACTCCTGAATTAGCCATTGAACTTTAATGGATAGAGTGTAATGTCAAGTTTATTTAATAAAACAGACCACTTTATTTCCTAATGTTAGACCTGTCCAGATCTAAAGCCAAATAAAAAGCATTTATTATTGACTTAGTAACAAGCTCTCAGACACGATGACATTGTGAAACACATGAAGATGACCCTACATCTCCCAACGCTAATACCTATTGACAACGAACAGTGGATGTGGATGTCTTCAAAGTGATATCGACAAAGGCCGGGACACCTAGACGCTGTAGGAAATGATGTCCAACTTGGACACTTGAGACATATGTGTACATTTTTACACTGAAGAAGATAGCCTGTAGCATTCCAGATGTCTATAAAGCTTTTCCCATGATATTTAGCAAGCCTTGACATTTTTAAAAAAAGCTGGAAAGCTACAGGCGGGCTACTATTAGATAGCACAACAGATGTCCCCAGACGTATTATATGAATTATAATATGCAAAGCTGCTTTATTAAATATTGAGCATTAACTACAGTGCAATCCAAAAAAACATAGCACAGGCTAGCAAAACATTGGGGATCTCGTAAAGTATCTCTCCTTTGTCTAATCTTTGTAGGAAACCTGGTACTGTGTTGTATATGGACGATCTTTAATTTGTATTTTTTACCATTTGAATATTATAAAAGTGAAGTGAATTGAGCAGCTATTAGCAAGCAACTTGAATTATCATGTACATTAAAAACTTTACTTATTAATGTGCTTTACTTAAAAATGTTTTTGTTTTTACCAAATCTTGAAATACTTCTATTTAGTGTCACACCCAACTACAAATTGCATACTGATTCTCCCATATCGGTTGATAATAGGATGGAGTTGTTCCATCGTGACAGCTCATATTTATTTAAAACATTCAGTCGTCTTTAAGAATTGTGTTTGTTAAAAACAGTTTCAGAAATGAATGTAAAAGGCAAAGCCCTGTATTAACTCAAGCATTTGCAAAGCATTACACCCCAATCTGGCATTCAAATCATGAGGCTGACATGTTTATAGTAAGAAAAAGGTCAACTTGTTGTATTTCAATGCACATATTGCAATTACCATAAAAAGCTTGTGATCCATACAATCTCATTCAGCAAGCACAAATATGGTTATTAACATTGTATCCTTTGATACAAGAAGTATCTTGAAACCTTTTTTACAAGAGCTTAACAGAATTTAAGACTGTAAGAATTAGCATTCTGAACGTATACCATGATTTGCAGATATTTCGAATAATATTATTCTTTTAGAAGAGTTGAGATTGGATAAATTACGTACATTGCTGAAGCACATTATTATTAACAGCCACCAGACTACTGTAATTTATGTGATCAGTGTGTATATATTTTAAGAATAATAAAAAAAAAAAACCACATGATGAGAAGTGAGTGAGAAATTGTGTGATGGTGCTTAAGAGGATTGATGGAGCTGGTGTAGAGGTTGAGTAAGGTTATGTAGGGTTCAAAGCAAAGTCTGCATATATCAACACAAAAAGAATGTAGAAAATATACCCCCTCAAAAGATTGCCTGCCTTCCTAATTGTGTCTCTCTCAAGATATTATCATACCGGTGAACTTCCCAGGGTAGACTACCTGAAGCTCTCCCTCTGCTTTATGACAAGGCAGGCTTTATGTGGAGGCTGGGCTAGTTTCAGATATCTTTTAGTGGGTGTCGAGAGAGAGAGGAAAGTACGCAGAGAGTAGAAGGGAGTAAACATGGTTAAATGCCCCTTTCTTGCACAGAGGAAGAAGAAAGTAAAAAACAAGCTTTACCTAAGCACTCTGGGTCAAACCTAAATAGATGTCACCTCATAGATTTCTGGTCCCCTATAGGCTCCAGGAGCCCTGTGACTGGGTCCCCCATGACCACCAAAGTGCTTCACAGATAAACTGGCTCAAGGCTGGGGCTAAGCTACCCAAAGCTTCTGGGGAGCTGCTTAGTGGAGGGACAGGGGAAGTCCTACATGGGGTAAGGCTAGCATGCAAAGAAGGGGAGCAGGCATTAGGAGGGTAGCAGGCATGTCTAGAGAAAGGGAAAACTGACTCAGAGGTTCAGGGAAGCATCACTTGAGCCAGAGACATTCCAAGGTATGCGAATTAAGGAACAATGAACTTGACATAATAATGTAATAAAAATAAATACTTTTATTCATATTATATATTTAATTCCATGTTTGTCAATCTACCCTAACGTGCCCTGGACTGTGGATATGTTTGTACCTTCAGCCGATTAAATATGTAAAAGCTGAAAATTCTTTTAAGTGAACAAAAGTACCCATCAAAGCAGAATGTACAACACAACTGTTAAATGAACTACATAATCACTGTATTGGAAATGAAAAGATCCTTTGTGCAGCACAGTTTCACTGCAATCACTGATCTACTGAACTATTTGTTTGCATGAACTTTCATCTTGCTACAGGCTTTTATCAATAGATAAAATGTAATTGGATTTGACAGGGAAGAGTATTTGAAGTATAAGGAAATCAAATTAAAAACTTTATTTGGTAAATCAAGACTAATTTTATGAGTATGCGATATGTGATGCACTTTATAAAACACTTTATCTGCTGGTGCATGGCAAGAAGACATATTACCCCAGTGTTTCCAGTAAACATTAGCTTTGAGTTAATTTATTGTATAATTTATTTGAGTCAGTACTTTTTGTATAAAGTATTGTCACACATGTTGCCTCATTTAGCTTTGGTAGTACCTTCTTGTTATAAGGATCTTCATGCAGTATAATTTCTCATAAGTATAATCAATAATTTATGATGTAGCTCAAGCTTACCCCACCCACGACACTCACACGGAGAATGTTCATACAACCTTAGACAAACAGACATACATATAGATGGGGAGGGGAGCCAACAAACAGATAAACAGTTATCTTCAGTAATGGTAAATCTTAATGATATACATATAAATAAAAAGAATAGCATGGTCCAGGCAAACAGCGGCAACACAGGGTCTTAATCTGGCACTGGTCACTGTGCATTGTAAAGTGGTAGGAGCTCTGCAAAGGGGCATATAACAAAGTACAAGAAAGCAATGAAGTAATGAAGTGTCCTTACATGATGCCCCTAGGCATTGGCCATAATACATCCCAAATGCGCAGGTTTTCAGCTCATCTTGAAAGCTAATACCACTATTTAATTCTGTGTAAGCGTGTAAACAAAATCATGGATGGGGCAGTGGAGTTTTTTTTTTATCTTGCTCGATATATAATACATATTAAAGTACTTACAAAGTACTGGTTGGACTGTCTGTGACACTATACTGACCATTTCACTGCAGTCAGGTTGGCACTATATTAATCTTTAGAGCCCTGTTAAAACCTACAGTTTTCATCATGTCTAATATTACTAAGGAAAAAACACAGACGAGCAGAGAAAACAGTGAAACACTTATATTAACAGGCAAAACCCTTTTCAGTTTATGTCTCTCAAACTAGCAAAAAGAAAACAAGCACTACTGTCATAAAAAGTATAACATAAAATGTTTTATGTAACAACTTATTTTTATCACTGAAAGTAAATGTATAAGGAAGTGTCTTTAGTTTATTCAAGATTTCCTGTGAGATATACCGTATTTGCTCGATTATAAGACGAGGTTTTTTTCAGAGCAAATGCTCTGAAAAATACCCCTCGTCTTCTAATCGGGGTCGTCTTCTAATCAGACCTCAAATAGAGGTCTGATTAGGAGACTAAGATCCAGATCCCCCGCACCGCTGCAGGGGACCTGGATCCTCCTGTCTCACCCCCCCCCCATCATACACACACTTACCGGTGCTTCCTGCTGTACTGCCGGGGCAGCGGGTTGACGTCTACGCGATTCGCGTAGACAACGTCCGCTGCAGCCGGAAGGAGGTGTGGCTAGCAGCGGGGGTTGTCTGCGTCCGTCGCGTAGACCTTCCCCGACTGTCAGAGATCAGAGTTCCCCGCACCGGAACCGCACCGGTGCGGGGAACTCTGATCTCTGACAGCCGGGGAAAGTATACGCGACGGACGCATACAAACCCCCCCTGCCAACTCCACCTCCTTCCGGCTGCAGCGGAAGGCGACGTCAACCTGCTGCCCCGGCTGGAAGCACCGGTAAGAGAGGGGAGAGAGGGAAGAGAGGGGTGAGAGGGGTGAGAGGGGGGGGGAGAGAGTGTGTGTGTGTGTGTGTTAGTTAAATGGGGGTATAGGGTGTGTGTGTGTGTGTGTTAAATGGGGGCATAGGGCATTTCTGGAGTGGCGTTAAGGGGGCATTTAATAGAGCACTCTGCCTCCTGAAATGCCTTATACCTCCCTATATGCCACTCTGCCCCATAATATGCCTTTTAACCCCCTAAATGCCAGAGTGGCATATAGGGGTATAAGGCATTTCTGGAGGCAGAGTGCTCTATACAATGCCTTTTAACTCCCTTAATGCCACTCTGCCTCCTGGAATGCCTTATACCTCCCTATATGCCACTCTGCCCCATAATATGCATTTTAACCCCCTAAATGCCAGAATGGGATATAGGGGTATAAGGCATTTCTGGAGGCAGAGTGGCACATAGGGGGTCAAAAGGCATACCATGGGGCACAGTGGCATATAGAGGGTTAAAAGGCATATCATGGGCCACAGTGCCATATTGGTGTGGCAAGCCTGGGGGCAGATGTGCGTAACTGGGGGACAGGTTGGAAAATACAAGGAAATAAAAACAAAAAAAATATTTTTCTCAATCATAGCTTTTATTTAAAAAAATAGTTTACATGAATTAACATTTACTGGTAAAACTTTTTTCCTTTAGGGTGGTCTTATATTCAGGCTTTTTCTTTTTTTCCTAAGTTAATATTCAGATTTTGGGGGGTCGTCTTATAATCAGGGTCGTCTTATAATCGAGCAAATACGGTATATGTATTTAGGTATTGTGATCCTGCACCCACACAGGGTACCAAACAGCACGGTCCTCTAGGGTATTAACGCCACATCTCAGTTAGGTAATCACCATCGATTTATTTGTAGTCCACGTATGCAGATATTTACAGGATTACATAGAACACAAATTCGCTACAAACAAAAGCCTAGCTCGTCTGAGCGCTTACTAACATATAACTCCCTCACTACTAAGGGTCTAAACTAACACAAAACATAATCCCACCAACCTCTTTGATGGTCTCTTTTGGGCATAGCAAGCTCTGCTGCTTCCAAACAAAACTCTCTCTCTCCCTCTGTCCAACAGGTCAGGTTATATTGCAGTCAGTGCAGCTAATTACCTGCAGCTGACCAGTGCATTGGAGTCAGCTTAAACTCCTGGCCTGGAACCCGTGTCAGTCCAGGTGCATGTAAACTGCGGGGTGGAGCACCAGCCTGCCCTATATGTCGTATAAAACCCTGCAAAATCGAGGGGGAATGTATACCCCTTCCACGACAACACCCCGCACCTTGTTACATTATATAGATTTTATATATATATATATATATATATAATATATCCTCACCATCTGGCACACTCCGAGACATCCTTGGTTGACATTTAACGCTGTGCAATGTTTGATTCACTGTGTTGATGTGTGAATTGCTACCATTGCCACAACTCACACTGACTCCTTGTAAAATTCTGAAATCACTTAGATGAATTGCTTTTTTTCCCAGGCACAGCGTGTTTTTTTTTCTATTTAGCCTTTAAAGTCGAAAGACGGAAGTCTAGGGGTTTGAAATATTTTTTTAGAAGAGAATTCTTCTAGGTACTCATCCTCAATGTTATGTTCAGTGTATATTTGTTTTGGGAGGTACACCTTTTCATTATTTGGTGACTGATTAGTAGAATTCCCTTACATTATATATATATATATATATATATATATAAATTCCAAAGGTAGTTACCTGGCACCGGGGAGAGAAATTAAGGTTGGTGTGCAATTGTATGTTTTGGACTTTACATATATGTATATATATATATATATATATATTTGAGTATGATATATACAGCATATACACATTGCTATAATGATATGTATAATATTAATATTTGGAGCATGTATTATTACCCCTAGACAAAGACAGCCTGAGGATTTTCTGTTATTGTGCATCTCCCTGATTCTGCATACAGATTGAAAATGCTTTGTTTGCTTTTTTTATTGCCAACAATGTCTTAAGGACATGTGTTTTTTTTAAAGATTATAACAGCTAGGCTAGAAAGCAATCTATGGGTTAATTTATATGCATAAAAATATGAAGACGTCCTATGACACACTGTAGCATAAGGGACATAATAAATGTATATTTTATTTTCATTAAAACTGCACATGGAAATGCTTTTAATACATAGTTAATACATTGTGTAATTAAACGGACTATCGCTAGTCTTAATTAATAGCAAGTCTTCAGTTAATACTCATGGCTTGGATTGAAACACACTGTCTGGGGAGGTCTCAAAAGACTCCCATTTTCTCTTGGGCTTATACAGCAATATCCATTTATCCTATTTAGTTGAGTCTAAATAAATAAAGGTAGGCATCATTGTAGAAATAAAAGATGCAAGAACGAAATATTGGTATCAGCAAATAAGAGGGATGTATTATGGCCAAGAAAAAGGAAAAAAATAAAATTTGAAGGAGACGTCTTGCTGTGAACTGCATTAAAGCGTCTGTACTTTCTTTTAGCTGAATTATCAGATGCAGTGTTTTAATAGATAAAGTAGATTGGATGGATAGATGAATAGATAGAAAAGGTATAGCTCCCACAAACACACTTTGGAAGAAAGGTAGCTCTGAAAGTGTGAGAACTAAATGTTAGCGATATTGTTACATTATCCGTTGTCCATGGTGAAATAAGAAACCATAGGACATATTTATCTAGCTCAATATTTAATTATGTTTGTTTATTACTAATTTTGCGATAGTGATAACATTTATTTTCTTATAAAAATATTATATAGCACTGACCCGGCTGCCTTCCAATAGTGCTTTACACTCTGCGGCTGGTCATAAAAGCCATGATAAACCATTTGTAATGTTTTAATGTCATGGTGTTCATATGGAAACTGGAATAAGAGGTTACAAATTGCTGCCTTGCGAAAGTACAACCTTTTTATTACTTATTTGCAGACAATGTAAATCATTAAAGGGAATTTGTGTTCAGCCCTGAGTTAAAGGTCAGATACTGCATTTCCACTCCGCCCTGACGACAGCATCGTGCCTTCTAATGCACGAGCAACAGGCCTTTTTGCCATTGCAGAGCTGGTCTTAAAAGCCTGACGTGAGAGTTGTGTTGAGAAAATCATTCGAAATCCAGTCTAGCAGGTCTACAGGACAAGATACACGACGAGACAGCTTGCCAGGTCGCTACTCTAATGTACAAGCTGATGAAAAGCAGCTTATGTGGAGGCTCTGTAAACATGCTTTGTTAGCAGAAGCGATGGCGACTTCTGACGCAGACAATGTTATTCATTAGGTGTCCAGTGAAAGGGTGCTGTTTGTCTCTGAACACTTGCTTATCCTCTCAACTGGATTCTAATTACAGCGCCTTGCCTTCAGCAGCACATATTTTAACATCAATTACAATTGTTGAAAGTAAAGGTTTAAATATTGTTATGCAAATTGCAGCAATGTTCAGACAGCAACATATTATCCAAATTCCATAAACGCTTGTAAGAAGATTGACTGCCTCGGTTTAAACCCATCACACACCATCAATCAATTCAGAGAATCGCTCTCGCTACCAAAGGAACTTCCTTAAACTCAGAGCACTTTAAATTTTGTGCCTCAACTCCTTTCCACCAAAAACAGCAAAGTATATGTGCTGCACTATAGGTTTTTACATAAGTTATAGTAGATCACCTGAAATCCCTTTTTTAACATTTACTCTGCATCCAAAACCCCAAAAGCCTATAGAGAAGAGCTTTATATGATATGCACTAACAACTGTGCTTTCACATTTTTTAAGAAACAACTTTGTTCTGTGAAAATATTTTCGATGAGCCAGTTTGAAGTCCTACAAGGTCTCTTCATTTCTAGGGTGTCCACGTGGGGGTCCACAGACCCAGGACTGGACTGACCTACTGGGATATTGTGAAAGTTCCCGGTAGATCACCTTCATTTGAGGGGATCTTGAGGCCGGCCACACGTATAACTGGTGCGGCCATGCACCCAAACAGATCTTTGCCACCAAACAGCCTGCCTGTGCCATTTTTCGGATGGTCTCTATACTCTCCGAGCTGCAGGTATTTCCCACACCTAGCGACTTTAAAGGGGCAGACAAGTGGTCCCAGGGGTTGTCTAGACCCGCTAGAGTCACGGGCCCACTGACAGTGGTGGCCATAGTTATTATGATCCTTTATATATTTATACTTACACTCACTTTCTCTGATCATCTATGCAGTTCACACACTTCCCCTCCCTCTTACGTTTTTTTTTGCTCACAATTTGTTTAGACGAGCTACGGGTTTATTTGTGCTGTTTATTATCTATTATCAAAGCAATTTCTGTGTTTTAGAGAACTACATTTTCAGTAACTAAATTTAACTACATTTTAAAAGGATTAATTTCATACTTACAATATTTTTTTAACATTATTCAAACTAGAATGCTGTCAGTGCTCTCATCTGGTCCCAACTCATTACATGATGTTTTGGGCCAGAGTGATATTGGGTATATATCTTATATCTGAGTAATGTGCTTTTCAAATATACTTCATTGGTTGATGGCAGAGGAGGCCCCTGCCGGCGACCAATAGAGTTGCTTGTGCGGACCTGCTCTTAGCTTTTCTATACATTTCTAGAAATTATATTATATTTTTCTCTCTCTTTTTTTTTTTTAAACCTAGCAAACTTAAGCTGATCAAATCCAGCAGTATTATTTTGTATTTATTTCTTATTAATATAAGTCATGTCCTTGATGTATGCATCAGCAGTTATCTTTTTTCTATAGCAATGATTAGCAAATCAAACCTTGAACATACATTTGACTCAGAATTCTTAAGATGTAAATACTTATAGAGTATGAATTTACAAAAGACCATTCTGATTACTGTGACCTACAAGTCACAACAATCAAACATACATTTGATTCTTTATTACAAGGTGACTTTTTAGCCCAATGATTATTTAATTTAAATCTGAAATATGATTTACATTCATAGAGAGATGAAATATAACTGGTATGCCATGCTAGGTTTTAATTATTTCTTGTAACTGCCTTAATGAAATCTTCAGCTAAGTTTAATGAAATCAGAGTGCACAAATAATACATAAAAATATACAAAATACAAACAGGCATTCAGGAAGAACCTGAGCTTGGCTGATGAAGCCAATGCTAGGTAGCCCAGCTGTGGAAAAATACAAATAAACCATTCCATAGCCAGCAATTTATGTTAATAACAAAAGTCTACATACTACATACTGCCAATGGTTTTGCAGACTTAAGGTCTATCACCCACCAGAGTTGACCTAGCTGACCTAGACCAGAATACATTAATGCTCTAAGGGCACCATTGTAATATAACTCATACAATCATTCCTCCAAATGAGTACTTACCGCAAAGTACTATGATAATAAGGAATTAGACTGACTAATTAGATTAGGGTTAAGACATCAAGATATGACTAGCAAGCAGATTGTTAAAACATAAGCCAACTAGTCCTAGGGTAGCAAATCATGGGAATAGCAGGCACTCTGTGGGTTCATTAGGTGCCAATCTCCCTACTGGGCAATGGGTCTGACAAGTGCAACACAGGTCTTAATGGGTCATATATCAAAGATTCAAGTTGACGGCCCAGTTGTACTATGGGGATCTGTATAGACCTCTGTAGTATTGTTTCTGCGTTAACTAATGACATCATGTTCTGCACTCCGTACAAAGAAGACAAGAATAGAAGGAAGAGATCATCCACAGCTTGGTGAGTCTGAAGGGGCAGCAGGAGGTGCTATACTGGGTCAGGCCTAGGGCACTAACCTCCATATATACTGCAAATTGTTACAGGGAATCAGTATGGTTTCTCCATGGTGTCTTCTGTCAGTAAGCGGATACTAACATTACAGTACTCCATAACAGGATAAGGAGAGTTAACATTAACCTCATCTGCTAAAATAACAGCAACACACTCTCAGAGAAGGTAAGTGCGGATAGCATGGTGACTTAAAGTAGCATTACTCAATTTTGTATTCTATAATTTCAAAATGTTAAAATTATGCCTTGGAACAGTGCACTCTGATTAAGTGCTTGCAGTGTACATACAAATGATAAACATACACACACACACACACACACACATATACACACATATGTGTATATATATATATATATACACACACAACATAGCACATTAACGCCCTCCCATATTCCTTTAGCTCACCTTTCCTAGTCCCTCTCCTGCAATACTTTTACTAGTGTGGCTGGTCCATCTCTAAAAATGGCACTTTTATTCCCTTATTACCCCTAGATTGTAAACTCATTTGATCAGGGCCCTCCTCACCTGTTGTTTCTGTTAGTCAATTAGTTATGTTATATACTACTTGTTATGTCCTGTCTACCCATTGTACAGCGCACGGAATTTGATGGCGCTATATAAAACAATAAATAATAATAATATATATATATATATATATATATATACACACAAAAGTACAAATTTAACAGGCATACATAAGCAGATGGTGAGTGGGACTTCTAAAATATCTGGAAATAGATTTAAATTATTTCCATGTGCCTAACCAAAGCTATTTGTGCATTCCATTCTTGTAATGTAATGACTAATTAGAGAGGGGATGCTGATAATATCATAAAACAAGGGATGTAAAAAAAAATTGGCCAACATTAAGGAAACTAACTTATGTTAGAATGCACCAACCATTAAAAGGCATTAGCATTTGTGAACTGTTTTATTAAAGGAAAATACATTTTACCGTACAACTTGAGAATATTTGAAAGGTCATATCACAAACATATTTGATTTGTTTTCTATGTTTTAAATATTTGAAATAGCATGCATCTTAAAGAAGGACATTGCTTTTTTTGGTCCACAAATCCTTCTGTGCCTATTGTTTCCCCTGATGTCCTTCTTTTTTAAGAGCTCAAAATAATGTTAAGTGGATATAAGTGTTTCACAGTGTTTTAAAGTACTAAAAGTCACAATAATGTGGTGGCAGCAGAATATATTAAAAAAAACCTGTGGAAATCAGAGATACTTCTAGCTTTATGTATGTATATCTGTTCCCAAGCACATTTGCAATTATGTATTTTTATATGTTGGCATATCTAAAATAGCATCAAATTCCAACAATAACATGCACGTCTTTCAACAGACCCCACCTCATCTTTTTCACAATTGACCAGTGGAATTTTGCCATACTTTATGACTGTCCCAAACAGCTTGTGTCTTTTGGCAAGTTCAGTGTTTCAGTCACACCCATTGCTAACAGTTATAAAACCAAGCGCATAGGCAGCTATCCCCATAGCCAAACATTGGCAGTAGAATTGGTTGTACTGAAGACCTCAGTGACTTTAAATATGGTAGTGTCATAGGAGGCCAGTATTGCCCTGCATGATTTTGTCCACTATTATTGTGAATTGAATTGTAAACATCTGAGAGTAACAACAGCTTAGTCCCAAAGAAGTAGACCATGCACATTCACAGAGTTCCAAACCGCTCCTGGACGCAACATCAACACAAGCACTGTGCGCCAGGAGCTTAATGTTAATTGTTATAATTGCGAGGGGGGGGGGCTCCATATTAATGAGCATGTTTTTGGAATGATATGTCCATAGGTGTGATGGTCAAGCGTCCACATACTTTTGGCCCTATAGTGTACACATGCACAAAAACACAGAAACATAAAATGTGTCGGCCCATCCAGTCTCCTCCGTGATCTTATCTTAGATTCAGTATAGCTTTATGTCTATACCATGCATATTTAAATCCCCACACTGTATTTATAGGAGGACTTAAAAATAACTATTAAAACATACCTAAGCATGACACATCTACATTTTGCAGCCAAATTGTGATCATTAGAATGTGGAATGGCAAATTAATGCTAATGTCATATTTTTTTTTAAAAAAATGATCTCACACATCTCCAGGAATGCTACAAAGCACACTGAAGCTCAGAAAACACAATTTCCCTACTGACAAGACCAAATGTCAGTTTTAGTTGCACGCTACAAATTATTTTTGTAATTAATTATTCATTGACAGGAAAAAAAGTGTGACAGAAAAAAAGTAATTATGAAAAAATGGTGTTTG
This sequence comes from Spea hammondii, assembly GCA_029215755.1. Classification (NCBI taxonomy): domain Eukaryota; kingdom Metazoa; phylum Chordata; class Amphibia; order Anura; family Pelobatidae; genus Spea; species Spea hammondii. The sequence goes on along the minus strand of JARDYJ010000002.1, from coordinate 67,731,371 downwards.
TGAGAAAAAAAATGCATTTTTTTTTAGTTTTCAGCTGTGCTTTATCGAATGTGATTATATATATATATGTACATATATTTATGTACAGTATATACTTTATGTATATTAATGAATTTTTCACTATTGCAAACATGGATCTTGTCCTGTAATTGGAAATACAGATTTTCCAATTGAGTGGGGGATGTGGCATCAATGAAGGCCATTTGTAAATCACATATACCAGGCCAACAGTTTGCCCCAACTGGGCCCGTGACCCATGTGCAAAGCTTCAACATGATGTGCCAGCATAAACAGTGAAACAGTGAGCACATGGAAGCACTCGCAGAATTTTTCACAATTCTCAAGGGTGGCGTTTTAGAACAGTTCTGTTAAATTCAGGATGCTTGGAGTTTAGTTTTTAGAGATATAATACTTATAAAAATATTTTAGGGTCAACATTCATCATCAACATTAATTCTTTTAATATAAGGCTGATTCAGCCAAGCGTTTTAGTACCTATCTATCTATCTATCTATCTATCTATCTATTTACCTAATACAATATAGCAACAGAGGTAGAGGTTGCTACAGAAAGCCACAGTAATTAGATACGAGGAGATACTCTGTTCTTTGATCTTCAAGTTCTGCTACTGTGACACGCAGCTCACAAACCTGCCAGGAATCAGAATTGATAACAATGATTATTGCTGAGAAGAACCTGCTAGTTAAGACTGCATGTAAATAATAGTTAGGATTTGCAAGGTACAGCCCCCGAAGAGGTAGCATGATACCATTTAGACGACAAACATTTGGGTTCGCGGTGGAAGAAATTATAGGGTATAACTCTTTACCAAATACCATAGATTTCATGTTCTCTGTAATTTCTTTCATCAGAAACATTGGAAGAGAAATCTGTGAGGTTTTAAAGGAATTGCACACTATAGTTTAACTATGAAACACTTGCGTCATTGTCTCTAAAAGATTGGTACGTCTGGCATAGGTCTTAAACTCCTCGAAATAAAATTGTTGCCGAACAAATGATCGGTAAATAAAGTGTATTTTGTAACTCATGCTCAAAAATAGACTTATAAGAATTATAAGAATTTAGTCATAAGCTATGCAACATCTATAATTGTTTCATTACTAGTATTAGATTTTTACATGATTTAGAATTATTTCTTGGAAGGATCTAGGCAATGTGTGTGTATTCTTGCATTTGGGTATAAAAGTGTTAAATTCGGAACAGACACTTTAATACATAGTTCTACTAATAGCGAAGAGATCAAATTGTTTTGGAAGCAGGGAGAGATTTTGTTCCACCATGTAAAGTAAAATAGTCTTCTTTGGAACAAAACAGAAATAGAAACCTTTATACTCAACAAATTGAAATGTTTAGTGTCAAAATAAACCGCATTAAATGTGCTCGAAGGGACAGATAAAAAGAAACATTATCCTGCTGAATACGTTTAGTCGTAGACCTCTTGCCTTCTTAAGCTCCTTTAGCACTGTGGAGGAGTGGTATAAATAAAGAAACATTATTTACAATGCTTTACATGTCACAGCTTTTCTTGGTCAAGTCACCAGAATGCGGAATCTGCACACACACCACAGGAACTCAGGTGCTTAGCTGTGCCAGGAAGGGCCAGCTCCCCAGTAAATCAAAATAGAAAAAGGCTCCAGGCACTCAAGGGTTCCACTCAGGCAGGTTTATTGAAGGAGAAGGACAACAACGTTTTGACCTCACGATGAGGTCTTTATCAAGTTAACCACACAAGCAAGAGTAAAAGTTTAAATAGCACATATCAATAAATGGATAGCCAATCAAAAGACCGATCTAATCCAACACCAAATGTAGTATAATTGATAATCATGTATTAACATAAGTAAATATTCAAAAGTATACATCCCATAATAAATAAATGAGATACTTGCAGATGTTAAAAGAAACCAGTAACAAATAAATAAATATATTAAGATCCATATGCATTAAATAACCAAAGGGAATATATTAAAAAATACACATAAAGTATGTGCAATCAGTGTATGTAATAGGCACTTACAGAGATTTAACTAGTGCAGTTCCATGTAAAAACAATCAGTGTTAATACTCCAAAAAAGTGTGAATTAAGTCATACCAAACAACCAAATCGGCAAAAGCAAGCTTTTCTTGGTCAAGCAGGAGAGTACTAATTGAGGACAAGGTCCCAACCGTTCCTAATCTATCTAAGCCATTCTGAATCTTCTTTCTCTTGTAATCTTGCAAAAAAAAAACTTGCCCATTATATACCATTCTCCAAAAATGAAAAGATGCCCTCCAGAAAACCCTTTTTATTACATTGCATGGACCTAACATGGATCTACGTTTTATCACGTGTAATTGTATTTGAAGAACTCTGGGGAGCTGTTGACATAGCAATTTGTCCTAGACCATGATGACTCAACAGAGCATACCTGTATATAGTGGCTGAAGCGTTTTCTATTTTAAGAACCCGGTGGCTGTAATGAATAGCTCATAAAAAAAAGATTAACGAAAGGGAGCAGTTTCAGTATTCCGCTGTCTACCACCATTCTGCCAAGATGTGTCTCGACCTTATATTGATCTGAACTTGTTAAGCCTCCATGAGGTCAATTGTCCTCTTTTATGTCAACATTCCATAACAGCAAAACTAGGACACTAATAACCTTAATACGTAGTAATGTGCACGATGGATTTGGCGAGTTTTCATTTATTCTGAATGTATTTATTGCTTGAAAGAAATACGAATATGTGTAAGCAAAGCAAATAGTGGGCTCACTGGATGCAAACACAATCTGTACATGTTTGTTTGGTTTGGTTGACTCAATGAAAAAGCATTTCAGAACAATTTTATATTACTTAAAACTGTATGACAGACAATTATAGTCATATCATTATTTTTCTTTAACCATGAAAAATAACGAATTACAACATGGCAGTTAGACCTTCCTTGTTATGGAAAACATATTCTCCTGAGGAAACAATGCACCTAAGCACTGCCTGCATCCTATCCTCCAAACAAACAGAAATAAAGGTAATTTCTTTTTTTACATGTATGCCCACATACAGGCCAATTCTAAACATACTATAAACTAAATAAAAAGGCTGTTATGCTTTCATATATTGAATAAAAGTGTATTTAAGGAAACAAAATCATAACACTCAACATTTCAGGTGTCCAAAACAAAACTATTTCAGGTATCCAAAACAAACTGTTCCCACAAAGTTGGAAGCATAGCATTGTCCAAAATGTCTTGGTATGACCAAGAGATTTTGGATAATGCTACTCAGCCCTTTTCTTTTCCAGTATGACTGTGTCCCAATGCACAAAGTAAGGTACACAAAGACTTGGTTGGATGAGTTTGGTGTGGAAGAACTTGACTGAACTGCACAGAGCCCCGACCGTAACCCCATCAGGCCACTTTAGGACAAACTGGAACAGAGATTGCGAGCCCTTCCCATCCAATATCAGTGCCTAACCTCACAAATGCTCTGTTGGTGTCATGGTCAGGTGTCCCAATACTTTTGTCCATATAGTATATTCAGGGATGTAACTACCGCTTAACTATGAAGCGGTGTGGTCATGAAAGGGCATGACTAAAGGAGGGGCATGGCCATGAGGGCCCTGTATGGTCACAGTCCAGCCCTGATGCTTAGTGATTATCAATCATCATTGACCTTTGCAGTGCTAGGCTTTATCTGTATCTTCTTGCATATTAATTATTTCAAAAGAGAGATACACATTTTAATAAACATTGTAAATATAAATACAGCAAACTTAACAGACCTAAGATAATGCAAAGTCTACAAAACCATGCTGCACATAGGACCTTTGCCACCCTGCTGGTTTCCACAAGCTGGGTGTCATATTTACTTGAAGTATACCTTGGTGCATAACCCCCAACATTTCAGGTGTAAAATTGCCAACATCTGTGTTGGGCGTGTGTATATGTGGAGGGGGGGTCATGGACAGGCATGGGTCGGGCAAGAGGCAAAACTACCCATCTTTCTTACCGGTAGTGGTCACAAAGGACCTGTGATGAAAGTCTGTGTGGCCCATGACTGCAAAAGCACGACAGCGGGGCAGCTATAATGGACAGCGGGATAGTGCCCATCACATGAAAAACAGGACACTTCGTAGATATGCATTTTTGCCCCATTTGACAACATTAACATTTTACCAGAATAACAACAAATAACTATGTGAGCCCTCCTATGTTTGGAAATAAATGTAAAGTGGCTTATGTTATAGTTGTACCATAACTATACCAATGCCAGTAAAGAAAAGGCATAAAAGCAAACATTTAATTAAAATATATCATAAATATGCAAACAATTAATGTATGTGACAGTTATGTATGCAGAAAAGCAACACACTGATGAGTGCAACTGTGGGCTGTGCATTTTCATTCAAGGATATAAAGAAGTGATTGCGGTATAATAAATTAGATATTCAGTTTCTTCTGTATCTATCTTACATATGTTTTGCTTTATCTCTGGAAATCAATCTACTCTCTCAAATAAATACACCACAAACACTCCAAAAAAGGAATTGAACATGAATAAGATTTTTCTGATTGAATTTTTTTTTCACGTGCTCAATGATGCATGTAGATTAACCTCATCACTACTGGATATATGAATGGCTCTGTTTATCTAGAATGATAAGCACTCAAAATTCAATATGCAATTTCGTTTGCCTACTAAGACGGCGTGGTTGCGGTAAAGTATTTCCGATGTAAAATAGCATGGCTGCTGTGATTTAATCATGTTGCTGCCATCACAGTAAAGATCTTCCTCCTAAGCAGTGCCCTTGAATTTATTTCTACTAGTGATGAGCAACACTTTATCGGCAAGGAGACATCTGCATCTATCCTTATCTGGATCCTTAAGTGATTGCTTTTCATTAAAAATTCCAGAAGCAAGGATGTGGATGCCTTCTAAATGGCCATTTTGCTCTGGACATCCAACCAAAATGACTGCAAAAAGGAGATACATTAAGTTATCAGAGATCTTATCCTCAGTAAGAATCTTTAGGTTTCAAGGACAATTTAATGCAAAAGATTATGAAATTATATCTTTGTAATAGTGTAACTATAGCCACAATTATTAAGATGATATTAAAAATAGCCTTATTTTAATGTTAAGACAATGGTCTACAACAACATGGATTTTTTTGGAAAATATTTTATAAGTTAATCGTTAAGTTAATCTCATTCACTTTTACGCTCTCTAAATATTTCCCTACCTTCTCTGGCGACCACTCTGCCGACCTGGTGAAACATATGCAAAAAAATTGCACTCCTTGCAGTGACATCCTCTCCCAATTCTCCAGTCGGAGGAGATGACTTCACCACAAGTTCCAAAATATTGCTCTCAGTGCATGTGAGGGCAAAATGGCAATGCTTGCGGTGACGTCCTCTCCCCCGATTGGAGGATCGATGAGTGAACATTACAGTAAGCGCCACCATTTTGGTGGAAGTTTCTGTTGGGTTATGTCCACAGCGATGCAACAAAGAAAGACAATAACAGATTGAAATAGAATGGAGAAGAGAAGGGGGAAGATAAAAGATATAGAACATAAAATAGAAGTAGATGTGGAAGATGATGTGGAAGTGGTCGGCAGAGAAGTTAGGGAAACATTTAGAGAGCGTAAGAGAGTGAATGAGAATGCGAGAGAGTGAATGTGGATTCACAAATTTCAGAGAAGGAGGAAAATTCTGAACTTTTTGATCCCTGTGTTGGTCTAGACTTGTTTTAAGAGGCTTCATAAAAAATGGCTAGAATTTACCCACATTCGGTAAATTTGCAATCGTATGAATCCAAAATGCACAAGTCTAACATGTACTCATTCCATTTATGGCATATGACTGGTGCTAAAACTTTAAGGACTGGTGATCAAGGAATATCCTGTATGTCCCTGAATCAAAGACCACATGACAGCCAACTGTTGCATTTTTAATACACTGCTTATTTAAGAAGTTCACTCATAAATTGACTTTTATTATATCATTATGCTATAAATCAAAAGAGAGCTGAACCCAAAGCCATTTTCTTATGCTAATTCTGTTTATTTAATCAGGGCCAATAACTAAGGCAAAGGTCAGTTCAGACTGTAATGATAAAAAATTATTTTACTGACCTAGCTGTGCTAAGTTTAGACACAGGCATTCTTCTTTTGCATTAAATCTATGTGTTCATCATATTAAGTCAGGACAGAGCCTTTCCACTGGTGGATCTGCAAACATGTGGTGAGTTGTAATAGATCCATGTTCTTGATAGCGTTTTTTGGAAGAAAGCTAATGAGGAGATGCTTATATGAACTTTTTGCTAGCTGTCAAATTGACATTTCCAAAGTAGAAATGATTTTGTGCCATCAAATAATAATAATAGTAATAATAATTACTGAAACTTTTACTGATTACTCTATGTTTAGCAAAATAACACTAGCTATGTTTGATTACTATCCATGCTTCATGTCAAATTTAAAATTTAGTCCAATTTAGTACATTTTAAAAGAATTTCAGGATATTAAATATTCCATAGTGTGTTGATGGGCTTAATTCTAGGCTTAATCATAGGCTATCCCTATTATGTCTATTTTGATCTTTCCCAATAAAGTTATGCTTGTTTTAATGATGTGCTACATTATGTCTTTGCTCTCATTTGAATGTGAAGTTTCTTTCATACAGAAACAATATGTGTTGATATGTGTTATAGCATGTAGGATACAATCTAAAAGGAAAAGGCAGATTAATGACCAAGAAACAGATTTAGTATCACCTTTGCTCTCATGCAGTGTTATAGCTTATTGTAGAAGTGAAAGCATCTTTTGAGTGAAGAAAAATAAATCATTATTTAAAAGTCTATTCATTTGTAAGAGTGGAGCTCCTGTTTTAAATAAAATTCTATTTTGAGATCAGGTTAACCCACCTGGGGTGGGGGCAATGTTAATTGGAGGATGTGAAAGTTGATGTTGAGAACTAATACAAATTAACCATGATACGAGATGTTGACGGTGTTCCTGACTCACCATGTTGGTCATTGGATTGAGACAACGGGTTGGAATGAAAAAATGTTACATAGGTTGAGCAATTTATTTGTTGCAGTTTGCTATGATATGTATTATACTGGAAAAAAATCTTATGAGGTATTTACTTTCATTATTATTAACCATGCTACAATGTTGCAAAAAGCTCTGCATCCTTTACAATCCAGCTCTTTAGTCTTTGTTGTGTCTAGTTTTTCTATTTTGCCAATCAACAGTGCTGAGGTCATGATTGATTCTCTGCTGCATTTATAACTTTGTCAAAATAGGTCACATAATGCATAGAACGAATACAGAAAATAAAACATACCTAGGAGCAGGAGCCATCGAACAATGGTTCAAACTCCTCCATATACAAAAATAGTTTCCTTATTACAAAATTATAATCCACTGCATGGCATATAACAGCAGGGGGGAAATGCTCCAGTAGGAGACATGAGAATAAACCCATGACGCGTTTTGCGCTAAACTTAGCATGGCACAGGTCACTTAATTTTACTGCCCCTTATGCAGCAGATCTGGTTTCTTAATGCACACCTGCTGGTTGGATACATGTGGCCACATATTGCGAGAGTGTAAGAGCTCCATGTATCCAGCCGAAGGCTGCAAGTACCATTACATATACTGTATATAAAGTTAATAAGACACAGTGTACGTGTGCTGATGGTGTAGCTCAGTTGGTAAATGCCCTAACTGCAGAGCCTGCTTAGTCAGATTAGTCAGCTGTCAATTTGTTTAAAGTGCTTTGATTCCCACTAAGAGAAAGGTGCTATTTAAATGCTAGTTGTTATGAAAGATTTCCGTAGAACAATACGGGACCTAGAAAGGTACTGCTGAACGTAGTGAAGAATGCCTAAGTGAAGCAAATCCACTAGTACAACTCTAAAAACCATATTATTCCAATATTGTTTCAGTCCTGTTTTGTTTAGGGTATCAACAGTCTCTTGTTCATCACGTGTTATAATTATAGAGGAGCATCAAACATTTCTGGAATGACAAATCTTACTACATGGTTCCCATGATTCCAACAGGGAGCTTTTTAATTTAAGGAAAGCATTTGCCAGCTTAATATAAAATATTAATGTCTCATTTGTGCAACAATTCTTTTTTGAAATTTAAACATTAAGGATACGCTTATACCAAACCATTTTAATTAAAACAATTATAAAACAATTAATTCAGTAAGACTCCTTTGGATTCTTGCCAGCTTTATTGGTTTAATAGATGAAGGCATATCCCTCTTACTTCACTTTAATGAATGCTAACACGTCACAAAAAAATATACACACTGTGTTATTAACTGGTAGTCCATCTGTTTCTGATACCAACCTGTATTTATAATTTTCTTGCATAATAAAGAAATTCATGTTAACTTTTAATCAACTACATTTTTAAAACTGTTCTAACCTATACCATTTTATTTTGATTCTATGAGAGGACAGAATATACTGTTAGCAGGGTACACTCAACTGCATATTGCCATTTCATTTAGCAAGGTAAAAAACACTGTGCGAAAGTTTTAGGCAGATGTGACAAAATGTTCTAAAGTAAGAAATTATTTTTAGCATTTTACAAAATGATAAATGAGTGAACAGATGAAAAAATTAAATTAAATCATCAATGTAATATGTAGGTTGAATTCAATTATTAACTGAAAAAGAAAAGGCTGTGCAGGAGGAACAGCTAAACTCACTAAAAACGTTAGGTTGCTGGAGATGGTTTCAAAAGTCATACCCAGGGAAAGACAGAGTAAAGCAACAAGACACAAAGTATTATGCATCAGCAAGGGCTCTCTCAAGCAGACAGAGCTTCCCAGATGTTCTGTGAAAGCTTTTTTCAAGAAGCACAAAGAAAAGGCCAATTTAGACCAAAGACACGTTGGTTGGCCAAGAAAACTCAGTGCAGCCGATTAAAGACACATCATGCTTACTTCCCTTCAGAAGATGTCCAGCAGTGCCACGAGTTCTGCGTTGGCAGAAAACAGTGGGATCCTGGAACACTACTATCTAGGGAAGTCTGGATAGAATTGGTCTTCATGGAAGAATTGCAGCCAAAAACCCATACTTCTGATGTGGAAACAAGGCCAAGCGACTCAACTATAAAGGTAAAACAGAAACTGGGGTCCAGGAAAATAGCAGGAGGTGATCTGGACTGATAAGTTAAAATTTGAAATGTTTGGCTGCAGTTTGTTCACCAAAGGACTGGAGAGTTCTACAAAAATTAGTGTTTGCAGGCAACAGTGAAGAATGGTGGAGGTTCCTTGTAAGTTTTGGGCTGCAGAATTAATGGTCTCCTCAATGCTAAGAAGTACAGGCAGATACTCATTCATTATCTGATTTCCCCCAAGTTTATTCTGCAGCATGTCAATGACACCAAACATACAGCCAAAGTAATTAACAACTATCTTCAGAATAAAGAGGAACAAGGAGTCCTGGATGTATTTGTATGCCCCCCTACAGAGCCCCGATCTCAACATCTTCAGGTCTGTCTGGGATTACATGAAGAGAGACATAAGAAACTGAGCCTGCCAAAATCCAGAGAAGAGCTGTGGTTAGTTCTCCAAGATGTTTGGAACAACCTACCTGGCGGGTTCCTTAAACTATTATATGCAAGTGTACTTAGAAGAATTGATGCTGTTGTCATGGCAAAGGGTGGCTAGAGCAAATAATGATATGATTTAGAATTTTCTTCTGTTCACTTACTTTGCATTTTGTTAAATTATAAAGACATCTCTATTGAAAATGTCTATTGTAAAAGCATTCCTAACTTGCATCTTTTTTTTTCACACCTGCCTAAAACTTTTCCACAGTACTGTATATTAAAAAACAATTGGTAAAGGAACTTCAATAGCACGATTTGGTCAATAAACAGAATATTTTTCTGTATGTTGTGTTTTACAGTGTATTTAATAGTGTCTGTTTCTCTGTGGACAAACACGATAGTCCTAGTTCAAAGAATTCAAAACTGTGTGATTACAGCAGGCTAAAATCCCGAAAATCCATCTGTTGAAGTTTACAAGCATGTATAACGAGCATGAACACTAATTCCAAGTTGTTCGCACTCTGCAAGTAAACCGACACCCACTTTATTATAGCGAGAGAAAAAAAAGGATTCCTTTAAAGTGATACAAAATGGCTCAGACAAAAAATTTCAAGTGTTCCTGGTACATCTCATATTACGACCTGTTTGATCTGGTGTTTGATACACTTTTATTTGAAAGCAAGCTAAGCGTGAATTCTTTGTTGAATATTTAATAAACGCAAAATTACCTTAGCAGTATAAAGAGGAAAAACAATAAAAGTACTATCCAAACCATTCTTTAATGGAAGTGTTGCTTTGTTTAGCTCTGAAAAGCTTAGCTTCTTGGAGATAGTCATGTGTATGTATATATATATATATATATATATATATATATATATATATATATATATATATATATATATATTGACTATCCAGTCTAAGACTTTGATGAAGCCTGGGACAGGTGCAGGAAATAGACATTTAAAGGAATAATTCAGCCATCATATGTACTTTAATGCATATGATAGCTGCGTGGTATCTTTAAATCGTCATGTACTCCATTTTGTAAATGCACTTTCCTGCAACTGATTAAGCAAGCAGGTAACCAGTGGCAAGATATATTGGATCATTGAGGAAGAAGGAGGTTGCAAATTATGTGTCAGTAGTGCTTAATTGTTACAAGAATGCATATTAAATTACTCACATTCTTCTATAGTAGGGGTGTCAGGGTCATGAGACTATCTTCTTCTTAGAGAAGAAGTTTCCCTGTCCTCCCAGGGCAATTAGAGGCATCCAAGGAAGATCTTTGAGCCAAGTGTGGACTGGATTTGTATGTATTGTCTCTGGGAGATTCTTCCTGAGCCTGGCTTAGCTGTGTCTGACAGGGGTAAGGTAGTAGACATTTAGCCTAGTGAGTCTAGTCCAGGTCAGGCTTAAGTAGACTGAGCTATTTAAAGGTTGCTTGACAGGTCTGCTTACATGCAGTGTTTATTAGATTTTTTTTCATTATTTTTTGGTAGAAGGACACTGGAGAGCTTTAATTTTTTTAGCTGAGCACATGAAAACCATGATTGACTGTCCCACCACACGCTTAAGCCTTCTAGATCTGGAACATATTTGTAATTGGGCACCAAATAATTAGGCAAATGATTAGAGTGTTATGAAAAGGTGCAGGCAGATCAGGCAAGGTTATTTCATACAATCCAGCAGGTTGCATTGTCTATATTCAAACGCAAAATATGTAAATGTGGCATTCTGTAGCTATAACCATAAAATGCTGATTTGCATATGTTGATTGGCATTGCTGTAAGGGTCATTAAATCCTTGCGTATATTAAAAGCTCATTGAAAGATGTAAATGGGAAATCTCCCTAGATAAACTGTGATAAAGTGGAATGAAGTACATACTTTGACCTTTATTCATGTAAAGTGGATTAATTCACTTATACTCATTCAAAATATTGCGGCAGTATTTATGTACCATTCACTTACAATGGAAAGCAGAACAGATAACAGTCAAGAGATATTAAGTATAAATATTACGTAAAAAACGTGATATTTTTCTATAATAGTAAATATTCTATAATAGTAAATGTAAATATTGCATTTATATTAGATTATATCCACTCCTTGTCCAGTATAAAGAAGACATACAATATTAATGCTGATCTATTTTGCAAAGAAAGTATTCAGAGGTGACTGAATTGCCTTGTCAAATGAAATGATGCTAAGATGTAAGCTTGCTGGTAATAGATCATTTGTGAATTGCACACCTAAACCAAAAAAAAAGTGATCTGAAAGATGGACACTGGCGAATGTTGAGTCTCATCCAAGACCTTTACAATAAACAACCCATGATGTGCACCTGCCATACCAGTATGTTATGGGTGCAATTGTTACCTACATAGCTTTTACATGTATTTTTTATCTGGAAGTTAGGTATTATTTTATCAGATCAGAGGAAGAAATCTTCATAACTCAAATCGTCATGAATTCAGTTTAGCATACCTCCCAAATGTCTCTTTCTTCCTTGAGTTTTCCAAAAGCTCAGAATGTTTTGGTATGTATGTGTATTTAGTATGTACTTCCGAGGTTTGTAAAAAGACACGAAAGCAAGGCCAGACCCCCCACGAATAGGAAGACTATTCAGAGCTTTTTGCTCAGGGTTTGACACGGAGAACTTCGGGAGAAGCATCACTTTGGCTCCCCGGCTCAACACCCGAATCCTCTGAGTCGCTGGAGCAGGGTCTTGACAGGGCCCACTTTCTGCCCATTTTCCCTTTAAATGGGGGTGTTTCCTAGTGCCCCCTGACATCAGCGGGAAAGCCCCTTGACAGCAGCGTGAACGTCTGTGGGCAGTCCTGGCACTCCTTAGTGTTTTTAGCTTAATTAAGTATGTAAAACTATGTACCCTACACATATTTTTCTGTTTATCTTTGATGGAATTCTGGAGTTTGAAACAAAGACTATGGCATTTTGGAATGCCTGCATACTAATTTTCATATACAAATATTTAACAATGTTTTTTTTGATCAGCTTAGTGATTGTATCCCATTTTGACAAACATTTTATGTAATGCAAATGGGATTACTTTGCTAGGTTTTCAATAAAATTTAAATAGTCTTCATATTCTTATTAAACTCACTAGTTTTTCTCTGCATCATTTTATATATATATTTTTTTTTTGGTGGTTTTTTTGCTAAATTGATTTTATGTACAATATGAACAAAGTTAAACCAGCTGGCTTAAGTGTTCTCTATGCCCTAAACAAGCATAGTAACATAGTAACATAGTAACATAGTTCATAAGGTTGAAAAAAGACCAAAGTCCATCAAGTTCAACCTATATACATATTGTGTCCCTACTGTGTTGATCCAGAGGAAGGCAAAAAACCCTTATGAAGCAGATGCCAATTGCCCCATACCAGGGGGAAAATTCCTTCCCGACTCCAAATATGGCAATCAGAATAAATCCCTGGATCAACGTTCTGTCCCTATTAATCTAATATCCATAACTTGTAATATTATTGCTTTCAAGAAACACGTCCAGGCTCCTTTTGAACTCTTTTATTGAGTTTACCATCACCACTTCCTCTGGCAGAGAGTTCCATAATCTCACCGCTCTTACTGTAAAGAACCCCCGTCTGTGCTGGTGTAGAAACCTTCTTTCCTCCAGCCGTAGAGGATGTCCCCTTGTTATAGATACAGTCCTGGGTATAAATAGGTCCTGGGAGTGATCTCTGTACTGTCCCCTTATATATTTATACATAGTTATTAAGTCCCCCCTAAGCCGTCTTTTTTCCAAACTAAATAACCCCAATTCTGATAATCTTTCTGGGTACTGTAGTCCTCCCATTCCCCTTATTACTCTGGTTGCCCGTCTTTGAACCCTCTCCAGCTCCACTATATCTTTCTTGTACACTGGTGCCCAGTACTGTACACAGTATTCCATGTGTGGTCTGACTAGTGACTTGTACAGGGGTAGAATTATTTCCTTGTCGTGGGCATCTATGCCCCTTTTGATGCACCCCATGATTTTATTTGCCTTAGCAGCAGCTGCCTGACACTGGTCGCTACAGGTAAATTTACTGTTAACTAAAACTCCTAAGTCCTTTTCCATGTCAGTCGTCCCCAGTGTTTTCCCATTTAATACATATTCCCAGCCTGGATTTTTCTTCCCCATGTGCATAACCTTACATTTATCTGTGTTGAACCTCATCTGCCACATCCCAGCCCAAGCCTCCAACCTATGCAGATCCATTTGTAATCGTGCGCTGTCCTCTATTGTGTTAACCACGTTACAGAGCTTAGTATCGTCTGCAAAGATTGATACTTTACTATGCAATCCCTCTACAAGGTCATTAATAAATATATTAAAAAGAATAGGACCCAAAACTGACCCCTGTGGTACCCCACTAGCAACAGTCACCCACTCAGAGTATGTACCATTAATAACCACCCTCTGTTTCCTATCACTGAGCCAGTTACTTACCCACATACACACATTCTCCCCCAGCCCAAGCATTCTCATTTTATGTACGAGCCTTTTATGTGGCACCGTATCAAATGCTTTGGAAAAATCAAGATATACGACATCCAGCGATTCACCCCGATCCAGTCTTGAGCTCACCTCCTCATAAAAGCTGATCAGGTTAGTTTGACAGGACCGATCCCTTGTAAACCCATGCTGATATGGAGTCATACACTTATTTTCATTGAGATACTCCAAAATAGCATCTCTTAGGAACCCCTCAAACAGTTTACACACAACAGAAGTTAAACTAACAGGCCTATAATTCCCCGGGTCACTTTTTGTCCCCTTTTTGAATATTGGCACAACATTTGCTATGCGCCAGTCCTGGGGAACAGACCCTGTCACTATAGAGTCCTTGAATATTAGAAATAGGGGTCTGTCTATTACATTACTTAACTCCCTTAGAACGCGGGGGTGAATGCCATCTGGACCTGGTGATTTGTCTATTTTGATTTTTTTTAGGCGGCACTGCACTTCTTCCTGGGTTAGACAGGCGACATGTACTGGGGCATTTATCTCATCCTGCTGTATATTACCTGGCATTTCATTTTCCTCTGTGAATACAGCAGAGAAGAATATATTTAATAGATTAGCTTTTTCCTGATCCCCGTCTATAACTTCTCCCTCATTACTTTTTAAGGGGCCAACGCTTTCATTGTTAACCTTTTTACTATTTATATAGTTAAAGAACATTTTGGGGTTTGTTTTACTCTCTTTGGCAATGAGTCTTTCTGTCTCCAATTTTGCTGCTTTTATCTGATTTTTACATATTTTATTTTTTTCCCGATAGCTTTTTAGTGCTTCCTCACTGCCTTCCTGTTTTAGTAGCTTAAATGCCTTTTTTTTGCCATTTATTGCCCCCTTTACATTTTTATTTATCCACATTGGTTTTCTCTTGTTCCTGACTCTTTTATTCCCATACGGTATGTACCTTTCACAGTGAGAATTTAAGATATTCTTAAAAATCTCCCATTGAGCGTCTGTACTCTTGTTTTTGAGGACATTTTCCCAATTTACAGTGTTAAGGGCTTCTCTTAGTTGATCAAACTTTGCCCTCCTAAAGTGCATAGTTCTTGTGGCTCCTCTAAGAGTTCCCTTATTGAAGGACAAGTTATAATGCATCATATTGTGATCACTATTTCCTAGATGTCCCCTGACCTGCACATTAGTTACTCTGTCAGGTCTGTTGGTTAATATTAAGTCCAGTAGGGCGCCCCCTCTGGTCGGGTCCTGTACCATTTGGGACAGATAATTATCCTTACTTATAGTCAGAAACCGGTTTCCTTTATGAGATTCACAGGTCTCGGTTTCCCAGTTTATGTCGGGATAGTTAAAGTCCCCCATAATAACCACCTCATCGTGATTAGCTGCCTTGTTTATTTGCTTTAATTAGCATAATTAAGTTTGCACTTATATTTGTATTTATAAAACATATTATATTAATATGTAAACAGTAATATCAATATTTTTGTAATATAATCAACTGTAAAATGTAGGAATTAGGAAAATGGCCAAAAAAAAAAGACTGACAATATACAGAATGTATTGTGAAATAGTAGTTTATATTAATAGCAATCCCTAGTGATATAACCACCTTCTGTGTGCGCCTAAAATACCCAGGGTGCGCCAGAATCCATTATATTATTTATATCATAAGTTCTAAACAAGGCTTCTGTTGAAAAGTCTCTCTTTATATTTGTATGTGTACAGCAATCATTAATATTTTGCTTTATTTTATAAACAAACATAATAATTACTGCACAAATTAGGAAGATGTTACAAAGGTTATTGCCTAAAAATAGTCTTCCAAAATTCATGAAATTACGAGAAGGTACATGGTACAGTGTTTGCAAACACCGCATCGAGTGAGAAAGTCACATAAACAGGAGTTTGACAATATCAGTAACCTTCTGTACATATTTACTAACGTCAGCTTGACTGGGAGACACACATACTGGAAGCATTTAAAAAAATGTATTTATCTTTTTGGTGATGAAGTTTAAATATGATTATGTGCAGACCGTAATTTGCAGTGTATTGTATACTAACTCAACTTTTATGAAATATTTAAGTTGCTGGTTTAATTGCCCAAGGTAGAAGTTGTGGTAGGTGAACATGTTAGAGCACAAAAGAGTTCATTTTGTTTAATAGAACATTTTTAAAATATTTTTTTAATCTTTGATTGGCCGGTAGTTCAGGTAGTATTTCTGTTAATCGTCATAGATTGTAAACCCCCAAACAGAGTAATTTGCTTTGGATTTTGGCACAAACAGTGAAATTCAAATGACCCTATGTTCTGCTTTGTTAAAAATAGATAACGTTTGTGAATATCTTTAGCCAGAACAGTCTCTAAAATAAGTTTTAAGGATTTAGCATCTGTACTTTACCAACTTTATTTTATTGCAAATGTAACTTGGAATAAGTCTAAATCTAAATAATAAATATTTTATTGGGTCACAGTAACAGAAGTTGCTGTGACCCTATAAAATATTTATTATTCTAGATGAATTTCCTTCACACATAAAATCAGCAAACACACAGTGCTAAGGGGGAAACTGTAGCACTGCATAGTATAAGTAATTAGCTTATAGTCCCATGCATGCACACATTAATGTGTGCAATGAATCTTTGAGGATGTAGTTCACTCAACTCCATATCTGCAAAGGTCTTAACCAACAACTTCTTCATTCACTCCTACAACAGGCCTGTGATAACCAAAAATAAAGGTTGCAGGCCTGTGTCAGATATGGGGATATATTTACTAAAGACGAACTTGACAAGTAAAAAAAATCCATTGTAAAGTATGCCGAAGGAATAATGCTGTTATAATTATAGGTGTCAAGGGGATGGGTTTTTTTTGCATGATACCCTACTAGATCAAAATAGTGTGTAAATATCAATTTCAGTTTATTCCTCTATTTAAAATGACATTAAATTACAATCGATAAATGAGTTGCCTTGTAAGACATCTACAAAGATACAGCTGGAACTGATTGCAGTTTGCATTTTGGTAAATGTATATATTAGGGTTTCTACATACATGATCATTGGTGTTAGAAACTATGAAACATTTTAGATTTAAATTAAAACTTCATTTTTTTGCACCAATTTTTCCGTTAAGTACTTGGAAAGCATGTAAAAACCTAACCTTTAAGAGTAATGAGTATAAAATCGAGTGCTAATTTAGGTGAGTCACAGTTATCGTGTCTGACCCACTTATAAATATGGAAATTGGCATTCTGTGACTTCATGTAAATCAATGTTTCTTTCATCCTTAATGTTGTGTATTATCTAATGTGGTATGCATTGATAATAATGATTTACAAGAAAAGATTTGCAATAAACTACCATTTTATGTATTATATATATTCCCACTCCAGTTAAAACCTAATTGCTAAATTAACCTAAAACTGTAATTTACGATAGTGGTAATTATATTGTACAATATTGTTAAAATAATATCATAAATTATTCTCCATAAAGTGTGCTCTGAAACCAATTAAGAGGCACTATGTACTGTGTGCCTCAGTCTAGGATACCGGTGTAAATATGGTCTATGGCATTCAACTAAATGCATTTCCAGGGCTTTCTCTGGACTGGCTAGAGGCAAAGATGAAACTCACTTTGTAAATGTTTCAATTTAGAGCAGGTCTCTTATACTTTCAGCCTTCGCTCACCTTAATGGATTAGGCAGACAGCGAGAGAGTATTAAAGCAAGGCAGTTTATGCAGACCTGGAATGTGTTCTCCAATAAGATTAACAGATCTAATAGGATTTAAGGTACTATCAAAGCCATTATTATGTACTTTACACAGTGCAAGCTCCAGACGCTTTAACCATTCCGATTTAATCTAATCTAATCAAGAGTTGCCTAGGTATGTTCTGCTCATTTTAGTCCAGTCCTTTTATCTAAACCTCTGTGCTGAGAATAAAGACCCAAAATGAAATTCTTCCAAGTAATTTTAGTTCAATTTGATAAAAGATCAGCATGGTAACTCAATCTGATCCATAATAAAGAAAAGAAATAGATAAAAAAAACGCATTTATTGATTTCAAACCAGAGGACGACACCAAAATAAGTCATTAACGTTACATTTTGTAACATTAAACTAGAAGATACAGTCCCATAATCTTACATTTTCTTTTTTTAATGTAGGTGTACACAATGAAAAAAATGATGCTATGGTGATGCTATGGTGTGTTTTCCTAACATACCTGAGAGTGTAATTATTATTATTATTATTATTATTATTATTATTATTATATTTATATAGAGCCACCAATTTAGGCAGCATTACAATACATATATTCAAAGGGTCTGACAAAACTAGAATTGGCAGACTAGGAAAAACTGAAACATTAGGTAAAGAGTTTTCTCTTTGTGGAACAACATCTTTAAATCATGCCTTATTCAATCTGAACCAGATATATTGTTATTGTGGGATACATTCTTTTGCTTTTATCAAAAGTACAAATACATTTACAAAATTACTGAGGCGGGCATTCTTATGAGACATGGAAACAGGTATCTACTATGCTTTATTATATGATTGGGCTACTGGTTTCATTTAGATTTAGAATAAATAATTCAGTTAAACTATAGCATCTCCCCAGTGTTGTGAAAAATAGCAAGATTATTTATTTAGTAAAACATAATAATAAAGCTGGGGAAGCTGAGACTCGTGACAAAATGGTGGCAAGACTGGTGTACGGTTAATTGTCTGCCCTGTAGATCTTTCTTTGGCTCACCCAGCTGATTAAGCCATATCCAACTGGAGGACAATGATGACCTTGAGTCAGAATAGACACCTTCCTATATGGTGTAATATGTAACTGGACATGTGTGAGTCCATGTCTAATTCATAATGTCGCCATGAAAAAAAACAAAAATACGTGCTACTATGGTGAAATATAGTGAATAATAAGTAAAATAATAAACTAAATAGTACTTCCCAAATATGGACCGCAGCTACCCAAACGACACTCTTCCTCAAAGTGTAAGAATACAAGCGAACGGAAAATGTATGGGGCGCAGGTGCATATAAAGGGGAAAAAAAGAAACAACACAATATAGTGTAGATGGTATGTCCAATATGGTGATCAAGTGGTATATTGCACTCACAAATAAAGAAGGTGATTCCAACCCATCAGTATGGACTATGCAAAAGCTTTAATGTTCTTCATATGAAAATCTAAAAGACAAACTTAAAATAGTGCAGTATCTCAAGGTAAAATACAGGTATACCAGTAAGAATGCACTCACAATTTTTCATGCACAAAATATGCATTTGCAGGCGTTTGGTATAAAAGTCCACCAAAATGTGAAGTATAGTGAAGTCCGATTGAGTCTTTCAACGCGTTTCGCCCCTTGGGCTTCTTCAGGAAATCAATTGGTGAAGATATCAGCAAATATCAGCAATAATCAGCGATCTCTGTGACACATTGAAAAATTGTGAGTGCATTCTTACTGGTATACCTATATTTTACCTTGCGATACTGCACTATTTTAAGTTTGTCTTTTAGATTTTCATATGAAGAACATTAAAGCTTTTACATAGTCCATACTGATGGGTTGGAATCACCTCCTTTATTTGTGAGTGCAATATACCACTTGATCACCATATTGGACGTACCATCTACACTATATTGTGTTGTTTCTTTTTTTCCCTTTATATGCACCTGCGCCCCATACATTTTCCGTTCGCTCTAATTCATAATTTGCAAGGGGCAATTACTTAATGAGGAGGAATGATGATGGCTTCTTCCATGCCATAGACATACGGTGGGTTCCTTAAAATGTATTTATTACTTATTTTTTAAACCGCAACAGAAAAGGTTACATTGATTTATTTGGCATACTTAACTGTAAAATGAAGAATTTTGGAAAAGCGAAGATCAGATTTAAATGCACAGGCTCTTCCTAAACAACCCCCCCACATCTCTTGTTTATCTATTTCTTTCATTGCTTATTATGTTGCAGCCATCAAAGCATTTACCTAAATTCAGCAGTGTGTCTGTGTAGCAAACGTTAACATATTTCTGCTCAACACTGTCACAATTAGTCACTCTATAATGTCATGAAAAGCAATCTGCTCCCATTAAACTCTTCACACACACTCATTATAAAAGCACTTACAGACTGAAGAATGCTTATAATGCTTTATTTAAAAACCCTAAATGTACCCTGCATTCCATACTAGTAAGTTGGATTTGCTGAAGATAACGATATGGACTTTTTTGGCTAGGAACTATGCTCTGCATAAGTCCAAGGAAACAAACTAGTAAGGGTATTTCAACTAAACAACAGTGCTTTTGACTGTATAGTATAGGTGGCCAGGTGGCAATTCTGAGATTCTAGAAAACCACTTGAAACCATGGCTACAATGTTGGTCTCAGCTAGAGAACAATGATCTGGACTGATTAGGTTAAGCGTGTCCAGTTTGTTGTCCTGCTATTTATTAAAGGCTGAATAAATAATAATTTATACTCACCCATTGGTATGGATTAGGTGGATGATTTGTGGATGTGCAGTGTTGCTGACCCATTGGATTTGTGTGAAATATTTGTATTCTTTATATTTGACTAACTAAGGCTGATCTCATACCCATGAAACATTTGGGGCTTCCAGGGGGGAAAGAGGTACAGTGGAACGTGGGTTTCAAAATTGGACTTTACTTATAAAGAGACACTTAGTTTCAGATGCTATGTTGGCCAACACTTATATAGGCGGATATACAGTGGATATAAAAAGTTTACACACCCGGTTAAAATGCCAGGTTCTTGTGATTTTAAACAATTAGCCAAAGATAAATCATGTCAGAACTTTTTCCAGCTTTAATGTGACCTATAACGTGAACAATTCAATTGCAAAACAAGCTGAAATACTTTGTTGAAGCACATTTTGGTTTTATTACAGCAATCAGTCTTGGGTAGGAGTCTATTAGAATGGCACATTTTGACGTGGCAATATTTCTCTTCTTTGCAAAAAGTGCTCCAAATCTGTCATATTGTGAAGACATCTCCTGTGCACAGCCCTCTTCAGATCACCCCACAGATGTTCAATTGGATTCAGGTCCGGGCTCTGGCTGGGCCATTCCAAAACGTTAATCTTCTTCTGGTGAAGCCATGCTTTTGTGGATTTGGATGTGGGCTTTGGGTTGTTGTCGTGCTGAAAGGTGAACTTCCTCTTCATCTTCCTAATGGATGTCTTAAGGTTTTGTGCCAAAATTGCCTGGTATTTGGAACTGTTTTTGTAAACTTCAGCCGGGCTTGGATGTTTTTCTTTGTAAGAAAAGGCCTCCGTCTTGCCACCCTACCCCATAGCCCATTCATATGAAGAATACGGGAGATTGTTGTCGCATGTAGCACACAGCCAGTACTTGCCATAACTTCCTGCAGTTCCTTTAATGTTGCAGTAGGCCTTTTGTAAGCCTCCCTGACCAGTTTTCTTCTCTTCTTTTCATCAATTTTGGAGGAACGTCCAGTTCTTTGTAATGTTTTTGTTGTGCCATATTATCGCCACTTGATGTTGACTGTCTTTACTGTGTTCCATGGTATATATAATGCTTTGGAAATTATTTTATACCCTTCAACTGACTGATATCTTTCAACAATGAGATCCCTCTGATGCTTTGGAAGCTCTCTGCGGACCATGGCTTTTGCTCTGAGATGCAACTAAACAAATGTCAGGTAAATCCTACTAGAACAGCTGAACTTTGTGATTAATCAGAGTCACGTTAAATCATGGCAGGTGTGTAATGACTTCTATTTAACATGAGTTTGAATGTG
Organism: Spea hammondii; assembly: GCA_029215755.1. Lineage (NCBI taxonomy): Eukaryota > Metazoa > Chordata > Amphibia > Anura > Pelobatidae > Spea > Spea hammondii. The sequence continues at coordinate 67,709,489 of JARDYJ010000002.1, read as the reverse complement.
ATTGGTTAAGTCTGAACACAGCCACAACCCCAGTTATAGGAGGGTGTGCACACTTATGCAACCAGGTTATTGTGAGGTTTTTTAAAAAACCCCCCTCAAAGATTTCAGTTTGTTTTAGAATTGAATTGTTCATGTTATAGGTCACATTAAAGGTGGAAAAAGTTCTGACATGGTTTATCTTTGTCTCATTCTCTAACATTACAAGAACCTGACATTTTAAAAGGGGCGTGTAGACTTTTTATATCCACTGTAATTGGAAAGCTCTTTTTGGTAGGAATGTTCCTTTGCTTGTTATAATTCCTTTGCTTGTTATAACTAGTGGCACCAGGAGCTCTTTTTATATTTAACCCCCCCGATAATCATCTCAAAATAGCATCCTATATTTAACCTTAAACTATAATACATGAAATACCAAAACAATAAAATAATTCTCCATATAGGGTGTTTTTTGCTTTACTCATAATTATAGCTAACCAATTTTACAAAGTACTTTTCAGTATTAATAGAGAGACAAAACAATTAGAAATTCAGTTTACTGAATCCAGATTTATAACTATGAGTAATCCATTGTATGGATAATTTCAGCTCTCTAGGTCTCCCTAGTAATAAGACATTTTGTGTATTGGCTTATTTAGAAAAGCTGACAACATATGCAGTGTTACTATTGAATAAGTAGTCTTTCATTTATGTGTGTTTAAAATATTCATCGAATCAGTAGAATTTGGCAGTTTTGCTCTTAAAAATAATCCAGCAATGTTGCCTGCTAGTAAATAATTACAGAACTCATTAGTCTTAATGCCACATAATTGGGATAACTGCGAGCGCTCCCAATACTGAGATTTATAGGAGGCAGGAGAAAGTGTGGTTGTGTTAAGGGTTTGAGCAAGCAAAAATATTAATACAGAGAATATAGCTTTGTTATCTGTAAAAAGATTACTTTTCGGGGAAAAAACCCAAAAATGTTTCATTGTGCTCTTCTAAATGGTATAGAGTTTCCCTAAATCACTGAATGTAATAACATTACTTATTATTTCCTTTTTTTATTCTAACGGGGAAACATTCCACATTTAGCAACATTCACGATCAATTTATAACTGTTTGTTTGTCTTTTTTTTCTAGTGTGTGCCAAGAAATTACAGACTACATCTGTACTTAAATCTTCCATATCAGCATTGACACGGCTAGAACAGGATTTGTCGATTTAAATATGATCACAAAACTGGCATTAGAAGGATTTCAAAACTGACTTTGTGAGCATTTATATTCAATGACATATATAACATGGAATCGTGATTCGATGAACGCTTAAAAATGTTTTACTGCTGCTGAATAAATCAGCTTTTGGCTCTGGCAAAGCAACGATCCTTAACTAAGCCCCAAAGTTTGATTTCTCATATAACCTCATAAAAATCACAGCTTTCCATTAAAGAATGAGCATCAGACTCTCTGACACACTCCATAATGGAATACATATGAGTCCTGACATGTTCACTGTAGCAGAAGGCAATAACTCTTTATTATGGTTTTTTTTTTAATATTTACAAAAGTCTATATTAAATATTCAGTGTTACAGACAATAAAACTGATAAGCACTTCCTGAGCCATATAGTAACTTATGGACCACATAGGTAAGGAGTGCTGCAAGTAGAAATAAAGTTTTCTTCTATTAATGCCTATTGACAGTGCCGATTATATTATATATTATTTATTTATATAATAATAAAATAATATAAAATATATATAGTGACATTCTTCATTTGTTCACCTACTACTAACTCAAATCCTTAGTGATAGTAATAAACGTTTTCATTGCTTTTTAAGACAGCTTTTTACTAGGAAAGAAAAGAAAAGGGCAGTGCTGCATGTAATATCGCCTTAAAGTTTCATAAAGACGAAACTATGTTGAAAACAGATCCATCTATTTTGGGTATGAACTGCAACCGTACCAAGTCATTCAGATATTAATGTTTTGTTTAGTCAAATAATAATAAAATATATATGTTTCAAGGTTAGACAAAATACAGGTTTATGTAACATCCAAATAAATAGTTTCAATTATCTGTATAGCTGGGAAGACCAAACCGGCACCTGAGACAAATATAAATGATGTCCCTTTGTGTCTCTCAATCGACCAGTGTTCTTACGGAAGATAAACAAAGCTTCTCTGTTATACAATGCCATCTAATTGAGGCTTTTAAATGTCAATATTTAATACTCAGATAAAACAGTAGCCTTCTTCCAAATTAGATTTTAAAGCAATGAGGCCATTAATAAAATATGTTTTTAAGCTTCTGTACAGACAATAAATACATACAACCAATTACCTTTTCTAGAGGTCATACTTGTTTTGTAAATTGCTACTGTCATACAACAGAACTTTTCCCATGGCTCAACTGATGTTTGAATGCACATGCCTATCGTGGCTACTGTGCACAAGGAACAAAATGCAATATTTATTATTTTTTTCAATAAAAAAGAGCACTGTATCTGGACCCCCTTCTGTCTTTTTTTGTTTTCTTTCTCCTGGTTCTACTTTTTGTTTTCTCTTAATTACATTATGTACTTTTCTTTTCCAGAGTATCACAACCATCTCCTTTTACCTTTACGTGATGAACATTTTCTCAAATATTTATGCTTAAATAAAGTTGAAATGAAATGTCAAGGACAGTAGACCATTTATTTCCATAGATAAATGGATGTGGTTATTTTAATGTATCAGTACTGATATGCCAGAAACCAAGTCATGCTTAGTTTACAACTAGGGTTGGTCATGGCTTTTCCCCCAATATAATGTTTATATTGCTTTTGGAAACATAACCATCGCTAGCAGGTGATGCATACCTCACCCAGCTGTATATTGTTATACAGTATGCCTGCTTCGCATATGACTCAGAAAAGAAAGAACATTTTCAATGGGCAAAATTCTAGATTTTACATTTTGTAGTTTTAGGATCCACACATTCTACAATGTCACCTTCAGATGCATGGTTAACCAACTCTCATATCTGCCCTCCAAATAATGAAGTGATTTATTATGTATAGCTGTGTACCGATTGAAAATAATAGACCATTAGTTATCATAGCAATGGAGTTTTTTTTCTTTTTTTTTTTCATAATATCTCATTATGATTGGCATCACAGGTACTGTTTTGGATATTAGAGACTCTTCTTGATAACTGATTTTATAATAAGACTTTGCACTAGGCACTAAGAGCAGCTTTGTAATAGACACTTTTTAATAGAAAATAGTTTTCTATTCTAATTAAATATAAGTATAATTAGGCATGTTTTACAATCAGGAGATTATTGAATATTTAAGGAGAGCAAACCATTTTGACACCCTGATTTCACTATGTATTATGAAGGGCCAACCAAAGTGAGCATCTACTGAAAAAAGGAGCTGACCTTGCATAATGCATAGATAATGTAGTTCTTGAAATCATTTTTACCACTTTAACTTTGCATTATAAAGGGCCAGCTCAGCTCTTCTTGGAGGACAGACTTACTGGGATTTGCCTTTTTTTTTATAATGCATAAAAAATGTCAAGAATGAAAATGTTTAACAAACACTCAGCAAATTCCCAGATTAGCATATAGAGATAAAGGTCACAATCACAACAAGCTGACACTGTGATCCATAAATAATGCAATGTACCTACACATTTTACCTTTTTCATAGTTTAAGCCCTTAAGGACAATGGGCAGTCCCTAAACCCATTGAAAACAATGCATTTTGAGCCCGTACATGTACAGGCTTTGTCATTAAGGGGTTAAAATTAAACTTGCTCACTAGGGTTACCAATTGCCAATTTGCAAGCACTCATCAACTAACTTTCTTTTCTCCATTATAAAATATCTTTTATTATGGATTTTTTAAATATTTACTTAAATACTAAATTCTAAGTTAATTTTTAAATCAGTTATTATATCATAGTGTTTTCTGTAAATAGACCTACTTTAAGAAAACATTGATTTTTTAAAAATACCTTTTCATTTATAACGTTTTATCATTTTAGTTGTATAAGCTACTGAAAAGAATATTGAAATATTTTTTGTAAAGTTAGCGTAAATGCTTTTTGGGAACCTATAGTGATGTCCTTAACCGTGATATGTTATTGGGAACATATAGTGATGTCCTAATAGTGATGTCCAAAACTCTCATGTATTTTTGAACAATGCCAAATCAATGACAAAGTGTGTATGTGTGTGTAGATTAACATGCAGGAAACAATAACTTCTTTTTTTTTTTTAAATCCTTTATTAGAAAAAAACAATTATGAAAAAATTTCAAACAATTGAAACAAATGTAAGTCTTTTAAAGTTTGACATACTAATGCACAAATAGTTACATTTAGAAGCAACAAATCCCAAGGCAAATAAGGGATATTGCAGGTAGTTTGCAGGTATGCATTTTATAGCTCTTCAAAATATGATGCCACTGTTTAAATCAATAAATAATAGTAAATGGAAATAGCACAAATAGCATAAATAGAAGCCCGGGAGAAACCAGTGACTTCCACAGATCTCAATTGGTGATTGGTGTGCTTGTATGGACAATTGTTGCCAAAAAACTGGACATATGTCTGGGCAGGTTTAGTGTAACAGAGAACAAAGAAAATAGGGTATTCAAGTATCTGTCACTTCTATCAGGCACATCCATCATCTGTAAATTACCGTATTTGCTCGATTATAAGACGAGGTTTTTTCAAGAGCAAATGCTCTGAAAAATACCCCTCGTCTTATAATCAGGGTCGTCTTATAATAAGACCTCAAATAGGTCTGATTATGAGACTAAGATCCAGATCCCCCGCAGCGATGCAGGGGACCTAGATCCTCCTGTGTTATGCCCCCCCCCAACTTACCGTTGCTTCTGAGTCCCCGGTGCTTAGTCCGGGCAGCGTGTAGAGCTCTACGCGATTCGCGTGGAGCTCTACATGCTGCCCGGACTAAGCACCGGGGGCTCAGATGCAGGGGACCTGGATCCTCCTGTGTTATGCGCCCCCCCCCAACTCAGAAGCACCTGTAAGTTTGGATGAGGGAGGGGGAGTGTTAAATGGGGGGGTGTAGGCCATTTCTGGAAGCAGAGTGCTCTGTGAAATGCCTTTTAACCCCTTTAATGCCACTCTGCCTCCTGAAATGCCTTTTACCTCCCTATATGCCACTCTGCCCCATAATATGCCTTTTAACCCACTAAATGCCAGAGTGGCATATAGGGGTATAAGGCATTTCTGAAGGCAGAGTGGCACATAGGGGGTCAAAAGGCATATCATGGGGCACAGTGGCATATAGAGGGTTAAAAGGCGTATCATGGGGCACAGTGGGATTTAGAGGGTTAAAAGGCATATCATGGGGCACAGTGGCATATATGGTGTATAAGGCATTTCTGGGGCAGAGTGGCAAGCCTGGGGGCAGATGAAAAAAACATTCATGACAATCTACATGTATGCACTAACATTGTTTAAGAACATACATTGGTTACTCCCAATATGATGTTCCAAAAATTCATATTAATTGTGGTATTCCTTGGCTAACCACTTACCTTAACCTGTGCTTTTCTATGTACATATTTATATATAAATCACCAAAATACTAAATAAATACTAAAAAACAAAAAAATTGAGGATTAAAAAAATGTTCTACTGTGTGGCTTGAAATCCGTTATCTTGCTTTTTGCCACATTTCCCCTAGTTAGAAAAAAATAAAACAGACAGGAGAGGTGCATAAGAGGTCATAAACATTTAATGATCCAATAATTGTTATATCAGAATAATCACTGTTCGTAATTAACTTCCTTTGTTGCTCATTCATCTGATATTTTCGGCAGCCTTTAATAGTTTCTCGTGACAATCAGCATTTCTTTAGCATCTCGTAAAATGAAGCCTTTAAAGTGAGGCAGAGAAGAGATGATCCCATAAATCACAGCTATTTCCTTTCTCTCTCTGAAGTGTGCCTTCAATGATAGACTCTCATCCGCTATTTTCTGCTTCCCGTTTTAATTGCTCCTTAACTACTGAAATTCACTTCATGTTAAAATTTTGGAAATCAGTGAGAGGATAAAAACTTAGGAAGCCAGTCAGAATAGGGCACCCAGGGATACATTGTATCATGTACACGTTCTGCATGTGACAAAGGGTGCTACATTGGAGAAACTGGGCTTAAGCTGCACCTTAGAATGAACCTGCACCGAAGCTCCATCAAAAACCATGAGGAAGAAAAATATTGCACCCCGGTAGGACATCATTTCACACAGAACAATCACTCCCTCCAAAACCTAAAAATTAAAGTACTCAAAGGAAATTTCAGAAACTCTCAGGAAAGAAAAACATTTGAGATGAAAATGATTACACATTTTAACACCATAAAAGAGGGACTTAATGTGGATTCTGGTTTCCTTACACACTACCAGAACTTCATATGAACTTCATCTAAACATCCAATGTCTAATTCCTGTTATTATCTTTGATGTTTTACTGTGGTTATTGGTTCCCTAAATTTATTTGTTCTGTCCCTGGGTTATCTCTCTACCTCTCTGCATTTCTCACCTCCAGACCTATTATTTACGACACCCCACTCAACCCCCCCCCTTCTCTTATACCATCACTTGTTTTAAGTTGTAACCTCTATCATGTTGATTAGTATTGCTTCGGACCTGATGAAGAGAGGATAACTCTCGAAAGCTTGTCTTTTTAATATTATGTTAGTCCAATAAAAAAGGTATCACTGCATACTCTGCAATACTCTATTTTTTGACATTATATATATATATATATATATATATATTACCTGGCATGAAAGCTAAAATGCATGTCAAAGATATTTTGTTATGTACTGATGGGATAAGTATTCAGAAAATTAAACAGGAATCACAGAATGAAAAATAGAATCAGAGCAACCATGATCATTTGGAAAACAGCTGGTGTGTTGTTTCATTGTAAAATTGCAATTAAGTTCAGGTTGCTGCCTTTCCCATCTAATTATCTACATTATGCTTGAGCCCATGGTATCTTTTTTCCCCTTTCAGTACACATTAATAACTATATGCCCTAAAAGGAGAGAGAAATTCGATTTAGTTAGTGTAATATAAATGTGACCATACTTAGCCGCACACACTCTTTGTGTCTGGTCTTTGTCTGCAGCTTACTGAATAATGATTACTTATTATATGTCTGGGTTTTGGAGTTTGTTATATCCGGATGATGATCTATCAATGCTTATGCAAGTAAATACCAAAGCAAAAAGAACACAACAAAAGACTGCTGATTCTGCTGACTTATGGGACATCACCATATACCTCACCTTGATTAAATGCCCTTTAATACAACTGTTAAATTACATGCAAGGCTGTATGTTGACTTCTCAAGGGTGCCTAGCTGTGAAAATTGTGTCTATAAAGCTTGACTATATAAAATCACCAAACATGAAATGAATGTACACTTATCAATACACAAAAAATAAATAAAAGTAATGATACATAAAATGTCGGTAGGGAGTCTCCCAGCATCCCCTCTCACTAAATTTAGTGCAAGCAGAACCAGGACATACAGTATGTACAGTACTAGGAGTTTTCAGCCACTGAAAACACTGTGAAAATAACACACACATGACAAAAAATATTGGCAGCAATGTTCTTAAAACTGACACCTCGTAGTTTTCCATATAAACCATTGTACTTTTTCAAAGGCCATTAACCTAATTTATAGTAAACCTTGTCCTTGGGTCTGAATAGTGGACTTGTTGGAGTCACCAAACCATTGAAGATCAGCATTTCATCTCCAAAATGCATCTAAAGTGACCAAAATACATCAAACAATATATAACTCTGGAAAGTGGGATTATCTATGATTCCTAATGCAATGCTGTCCACCATTTCACTTATACCTTTTGTAGTAATCTTAATCATATCATGTCTCATATGTGGAGTTGCAGTCAAAACCTAACTCCCGTAACTAGATCAGTGGGAAACATGACCTTGATATTGTTATGTCTCTGCTTTATGAGCTTTTACAGCTGACCACACATTAATTATGAGATATGTATAGACAGTGGTCTTTTACAAGCAGAGATTATGATCCTTTTATAGTTATGATATAAATGATGTAAATTAGAATTATAACTAATGGTGTTTCCCAATACTTTGCGGATATGCTGATATATAAATTACATTAAAATGTAATAAAAATGTAATTAATGCTGCTGTACACTGATGACATCAATTCAATTTTCAACTTCAATTTTTTTTAAGTTTTCAAGTTAAAATCTGAAAACATATGGCTAGTTGGTGATTCAAGTTTGAATCTTAAACAAAAAACTAAGAAGACAAACACCCTCATGCATAAACATAACAGTAGCAGCAATACGTGCAGCGAAATGTTTTGTCGGTGATGGTCAAGAAGTCACAGATGACCTCTTAATGAGTAGTCCCCTGCTGATACATCACAATTAGTCATTTTTTAGCTCTTACTAGGCCTGACATCTGGAGAGAAAATATGGGAATATGTAAGATTATTCTGAAGTACTTAAAAAAGGGTGATCTTGTAATTGTTTTGTAATTCTCTCTTAAAATATCAATGACATGATAACATTTTTAACCCCTTAAGGACCCATTGAAAACAATGCATTTTGAGCCCAGACATGTACGGGCTTTGTCATTAAGGGGTTAAATATGGGATGTATTTAATACAACAGCACAAATATATATTTTTTATTGCAGACATTGCCAAATATAAAAAGAGCGATCACATTAAAGGTATGCCACATATAGGTTTTGGGATACAATACCTCTGCTTTAAACAACAGATTAGCAGTATCGTTGTTTTCAGAATAACTTGTGATGCCTGAAATGATTTATTTGTAAAACTACAGCATAAAATATATCTCACCTGACTTTTCACCTGACATTTAAATAATGCAGGTCTCCAAGGTTAAGATGCCTGCCGGAGGAAGGTTTGTTTACGAACACAGTAATGGTGTCTTAGAAATGATTACAGATCTTATTATGTCTGTCTAACAAGGATAGACTTAAAAAACAATTGACAGATAGCTTGTGTGCCAGTGGCATGGACAGGTGGCAGCTGGGATTACGGTAATTCCAGTCCCAATGGAAAAACGCAACGGGAAGGTCCACGGCAGGTGAACCAGCAGTGTTTCTTACGAGGAAACTGTAACAGTAAGATGAACGACCTTTTAATAAGGACAAAAAGCATGCTAGTAATAATGGAAGGGATTTATTTTGGCTTTTAAATAAACTGTAGTATTTTAGCACACATTCACTTGAATCTTTTCCAGTCTTCCCTCTTTAATATGAATAATCATTAGAATATGCTTTAAAAAGTCATCCAAATAAGGACTGTGCATCAAGCTGTAATCCATTAAAGGGCAGCAGGCAAGCCTCTGGTACAGCTGTGGATCTACACTTATATCTCTAGATATGATTTCAGCAATCTATTATGATCTAGCACTTTGGTAAAGGAATGACAATACGTTTCACTTAAAAATCTTAGTTTGAGTATGAATTCAGAAACAAAAGTTCTTAACACCCAGGTGCAGCACAGCCAATAAAAAATAACCCAAAATAAGTGCGCACTCACGGGACTTGAGTAATGATAGAAAATCATCTTGATGAAGGTCTAATATCTGGACCTAAACATTATGTTTTGTTCATGAGAAACACTGCTGGTTCACATGCCTTGCACCTCCGCTGTGCATTTTTCCATAGGGACTGTAATTTATTAAGTTCGACAGAACATCCTTAATGCTTTGGTCCAAATATCGGACCTTTATCAAGATGTAATCTAAAATGTGCAAAGACACTAAGATTGATTGTAATAACTTAATGCTGGGTAATGTTGCTTGTACTGTAGGTATGTAGCCTTCTAGATACAACCACTGTACAAGGGGGCTGCTGCCAGGCAATACCAAATATTTTCTGAAGGCAAATATTTCACATACTTTTTCATTTCTTCGAGGCTTTGTTTCAATTTACTGGCTGATTATGGTGTTAGTCAGTATCAAGACCCATACTTATACAACTGATTAAATGGCATATTTTAATTGATCCGTATAACCATTTAGGGAGAAAAGTTGTCTTGGAACAAAACTTACACCTGTAGAACAAACTGTTCTGTTTAAACACTGGAACACATCATTATATTGGCACAGCCACTGCCTAAATTACAACTGTCGTACTTAAAATAGTTTTCAAAGGGAATCATTTTTATTTCACTCAAATAGCTCTAGAGAGTGTTCCTTAAGACATTCCAAGTGTAATACTAAACGCTATTTAGCAAAGCACTATGTATTGGTTGTTGCACAATAGATTCCCCGCTCACAGCAAGATTTCCCATACTTACGTGGTGTGCTTTACAATTCATTCCGCAACTCGATATATAAAAATGCACGGAGCAGATGGAAGATCCAGGCAAAGATCAAGAGTGGAAAATGCTCTGTTTTCCTCTAAATCTCGTCATGTTTCCTCACTCGTTTACGGAACAATTGATTTTGCATGAGTGAAGTATTTCTGCTTGGCAATCAATAGCAAAATAAAGACAATTGATTAAAAATTATGTTTACAAACCCGGCGGATTTGTAAGGAACATTCGCGACGCTGCCTAGGCTTTCAGAATATAAAACAGCCAAGTCAGATCCATTAATGAGCAGATGACTACAACAAATCAAAGGCAGCTCAAAACTGGCATTTTATTACTTTTGGGAGGAAAAAAACAGCATTTTGGGTTAAAATATTAAACGTGACACATTATTTCAATTTAATTGAGAGATCATGAGAGTTTGCAGGACAGTTGTGTTTCAGCTCCTTGACTTCTGTATTCATTATGCAGGGCTATCAGGTTTTTCCAGCGATAAGCCTAAACTGTCCTTGTATAATGATTAATTAAAAGGATAAAATCTCACTGATTTAACAATATACTATACAGGGCCGACTAAGCTTCTCATACAGTAGAAGCTCACATTTAGTGAATATACCTCATTATGCTGTTTTCTTTCTTAAAACAGTTCTAGTTTTTTCATAATAGTTATTTATATGTTCTAGCTGTGTTATATTTGCCTGATTTACAATACAAACATCCTAACTCTTTGTCCTTCAGCCTTGTGTGTAGAATGACTTAGTCGTAATCACCAGCCAGTCATTCTCACTAATGAGGGTATCCAAAGGAAACAAATTCACTGTTCAAGTAGGACTTCATAAACATTGCCATAAAAAAGAAGTTCAGTGTAGAGAAAGCCCTGGATAAGATAGTATAAGAGGAAGGGCGCCATGATCAGGCCTGAATTTTGGTATTGGACGCAGGCTGCCCTTTGGGTGACCCCAGATGGGAGGGGGAGTTATTTTGTCCTTTACTTGACCCTAGGAGGACAGTGTGGATGACAACAAGGGTGGAGTCAGATTCTTGATAGGCGAACTTACGGTAGCAACAGAGGTAGATAAAACAAATAAGTCTATATATACAACTGTTGCCTGAGGGTGATGTGCAGTTTTTAACAAACTTATAGGAAGCTGAGAAGGTCTGTTTAGGGAGAAATTCCCGCCCTCCCCAAAGAATTTGTTTTATTTAAAAAAAAAATAAAAAAAACCAAAAAACTATTTACATTATCATTGATGTTTTTAGTATGTTGGCGTGCTTATTGGGAATTATTGGACAGTTTGTTGTTCAAGTTGGTTGTATATTGCGGGATACCCATCTCAGGTATGGGTCCGCGTTGGTTCAAGTGTACGGTGTGGGTCTTTCCTGCGGACGTTTGGAAGAAATAGCCCCGTGGTATACTTGTTGTAAACATGTTAATGTATTTATACAATTGATACATTGTTTGATATTCAATAAAGGTGTGTCACAGTTTGTTGCTGAAAAATAAAATAAACGCTGTGGCCTTTACACATTCCAAAAAGAAAAAGTTGTTATGGTCATTTGTTTTATGAATTAAGAAAAATGTATGCGTGTGTATGGGTGTGAGCTCTGAGTCGTACCAATAAGCAGTGCCTGGATCATGTTTGAACAGAGAAAGTCACCCAAAATATCACACAACTGACAAAAATGGTAGCCTCTGGTTCTGCAGATAAAGGAAGTTTATTCGAGTAGAATGAAATAAAACCAAGTTTGTGTCAACGCTCCCTTGCATTGCTGCACATGGCATTGTATTCTATGCTCAAGAGTATTGTTTTCGCTGGACTTGTCCTTGAATGACCATGTAAGTCAAATACATCACCAAGGTTGTATTATACAACAGAAGAGATGTGCACGTAATCTTACATACATTTACGGTTGATTGTCAAAGTGCAGTCATGTTACAAAGAAACAACATTGCTAATGCAACTAAAATATTATTCATAGAATACTACACTACAAATGCATATTGATACCAGGATTCACCAGCCTTTTCAACATGAAATCTATCATGATTTTTTTAAATACTGCAAAACCTGATCGGGCTTTAAAAGCAATTGTTTAACAAAATTACTCAAGTTTAGTATTCTAGACCCTGTGAAGGGCAAAATTTGATTATATGGGTTTATTGTGAATAGAGAGAGCTCACATACTTTGCATTAGTAAGTGCTAAACCCAATGATCTCCAGCTTCAAGAATACCTTGGATGGTCCTGCATAAAGCATATTCAATCAGTGAGATTGCTTGAAAGTCACCTTACTAGTTAAACAATACATTATGCAGGGCCAACTCATCCACTGTACAGAGAAATTAGCCAGAAATGACAGTGGATTTAAGGAGTTGAAACCACAACTCTTCTGAAAAACCCTATGCCAACATTTCCTAAGTGGGTTGTTTGCTGGTTATGCAGGGAGTGGACAATTACCAGATCTACAAAAGCTCAGAACCTTCTGGGAATCACTTAATCTTACAAGAAAGCAGGTACCGCGAGTAATCATGTGTTTCTTAAAATATAAATGTGTTCATTAATGTATGTCTTAAAAATAGATTTTTCGTAAAAAGTAAACAAACTAAATATAAGTAGTTAGAATCTCAAGTCAGTTTCAACCATCAGCACACAGGCTATATATGTAGCTGTCTACATTTATTACATTACCAGCAAATTAGGATTAACATAACAAAATGTGTGCTTAAAAACAGCATCCTATCTTGAATACTTCAAAAACACTACAAATTTGCCTCTCAAAGTTTACATTTTGGCCAGCACCAGGTGCACGCACGTGTTTTCATTTTTCTATACCATACTGCTATTCCAGCACATTGTGAAACTGCAATAGCCCATCCCACATTTTAATTGCGGGAATCCTTAACATTTACATTACATTACATTATATTACATCAGGAAAAATGGCAGACTAGATGGGCCAAATTAGTCTTATCTGCCTGCATTGTCTATGTTTCCATGTGACACAGGAAAAACACAATCAGGGCCAGGATACAATGATCCAGAACTGGAGGCTAGGACAATGAGGCATTAAAAGACGACTGATTACAAAAATGCCTTGAGCTGGGGGTAAGCAGTCCACAATGACAACGGTCCTGGGGGAACTAGAGCCTTCCAGTGGCGATTTGGACAGCTATGCAACCTACCAAGTTCAGAGTTACTGGTTTAAATACTGAGGTTTCTGACAGTGGGTAATTCCTGTATACAGTCAGTAAAAAAATATGGCTGAATTGCAATGTGTATCTGAAACCAATAGGTGCGAGTTTTTAGTAAGGATACTACCAATAAAAAAATTAATATGTCTAAAACTTCAGAGACTACCCTGTGATATGACCCAAATTATAATTAATTTGGATGTTTGTTTTCATGGGAAAAAAGTATCTGATTATCTAAACAAAAATCTACAACACTTGTGTTTGGAATCTAACTACATGTGTGTAAGCAGTATGGCCTCCATAAAAAAATATCGTGGGGAGTCAAGAAATAGTTTATGTCGTACTTTGAATTGTAGTTAACACTGGAGAGAATGCAGATGGGGGCTGATAAATGAATGAATGACTGTTCACTGATGAATGAATGAATCACTAATTCATTATTGGCAACTGTGCCACTAAAGACACTGGATCACTTGGGTCTGCTGAACTGTGTACTTAAACAGATGCAGCTTCCAGATACAACTTGAACGCACTGCCAAGTACGGTACTAATGTCAAAGCATATTTTTTATTTATTTTGCTACCATGTACTTCTGATGTCACTGGACAGTAACATAGCTCCACTGCATCTCCATTTCGCTATCATGTTAGGAACATGTTGGAGTGCCTGCATGAGTGAGGTAGAGAGGCTTAATAGGGTTTTATACAAGTGATTATGGTGCAAATTTTCAAAAAAAAAAAAAAGGTCATATCACCATACATAATGTTCTTGCTGATTGGATAATTTAATTTGTTGCTATGGTGATAAGCATAAATGTGAACATCTAGGTTATGTAGCACCAGACTTCTAGTGTTCTATGCGCTACAAAAAAATGTAAGAATTGGACCAATCAATGTTTTGTTAAAAATAAATAATTAAATGAAAACCAGTTTTTTTTCGAGGTACAAGTATACCTGGGATTAAACTGGCCATTGAGTGAGTTTATTGCTGAACATAACCTCGTTATTACATTTTCACTATGAAAATATTTGAATTAGAATACACTGGACAATACATAAAATAGAAAGTACATCACAGTTTAATCGACAGCTGCTTGTAGGGGACTTACATTCCAGTTCAAGTCGCCCAAGACATTGCTTTAAACTAAAATTTTAGCATCATCAAACAGACTTTTCCACAACCATCTGTTGTTAAAAATGAAATTCTGTGGTTGCGGCTGTTGAGGCTCCTTTACTATAAGTAATATTTACGAGTCAATACATTTTGAAGGAGGGCTTTATAATCCATGGATTTAATTGTGTTAATACATTGATTTCATACTGAAGACTTCCTCGTACCTTTGGAGAGAAAATGGATTTTACTTCTTCCATTTGCATTGAAATTATTAACATTAATGTTATTTTAATATGCTTGATTCTTACCCTTTTTTTCTCTTCCCATTACTGTTGGAATCACCTTTTCGCTCGTAAATGGAAACTAGATTCCAGTTGTAATGTTTCTTTATTTATACATTTAGCACTTTCAACGGGTAATAGCTATTTTTAGAGCTATTTGCTCCTTAATAAACAGAAATATTTATACCAAAGGAGCCTGACACATCTGAAACACACAATACTACAATAAGCATCATAATTTTTGTGAACCGTGTTAAAACCCAAAGCTACTAAGGCATATTTGTAACCCAGGGCTGATAATTTTTTATACACCCTTCCTTCTAGACGACACCGGTGCTTGAACGATGTTACCCAGGGGTGTGGGCTTCCCTGTACATACCACTCTTTGTCTCCCAGGGGCCACTACCTCTAGGTTCAGAGTCGGTTCACACATACTCACACTAACACAATACACTAACACATACACACACACAAACACCATACGCTCAAATGCTAATAACATACGCAAACACTTAAACCCCATACACTTGCAGGCAGACACTCTAAAACCATACATGTGTACATACACACACACACTCACTTTCTTTGCCTGCTTGTGCACTTGTATATCTATCTTGACATTTACAAAATAAAGAAGGATACATATATATATATATATATATATATATATATATATATATATAAATTCAACCTCCTTCTGTTTCTGGATTATGCTGAGTGCTAAACATCTATTGTTACGACTTTTTACTTCCAAGGACATAGGCATTTATGATTCTCCAGTCCAATACCTCATTTGGAGAAACAGAGGCTTGAATATTTTTCTCCCTTTTATTAAACGAATTTCCAATCTGAGATGAATAAATCTTGCTGCGCTTGCCAAGTGAAACAAAGAGTGAGAGAGAAAAAAAAAGAATGGAGTGATTCAGGAAATGTGCATCCAAAAGGAATTTATCAACGTCTCGTCATTTGCATACTTGGCAAACAATGCGTGATGATGAATACGCCAAGTTGCCAGAACAGGTATATCACTCCACGGTTTGTGTTACCTCTAGGGGTGTTGATTTTGTTATAGTTTAATTACATTTGTCTGACATACTGTTTACTTGTTGTAAATTGACTCCATTAAGGAATTATAAAAAATATATGTATGACAGACACTTGCTATAAATTATCCATCTCCTTGCTGGTGTTCTGCACATTTGTTTAAAATGTATTAGGTTCTAATGTCATTAGACATCTGTTAAACTGATGATTAATGATACTGTTAACTCTTTGTGTGTACCATGGAAATGCACAGTGCTATATTCACCTTGCTCCTCAGGCATAAAATAGTTAATTTGTTTTTCCATGGTAACATTTCTGTTAATACCACTGTTAAAGCTGTTTGATTGTGGGGTATCCCTAAAACAAATTAGATTTGCATTTTCAGCTTAGAAAACAGCAAAAAAAAGAAGGTTTATATCCACGTAGGGACCCTTCCTTGGTCACTAATTTATTTTGGCATTGAGAAGAAAAAGCTGTGTTGAATATCGATTATTGTGCAAAGTCAAGTTACTAACCAGATTTGCTCCTTTCTTTGACTCGCCATTGTGATGCAAAGGCTGGCCACGATATTGAGAATCCTTTTCAATTATGAACGCACCGGCTCAGGTATAGCGTATTTTTATGAGAATATACAATGCATGCACAAAAGATGCCTTGAGACCCAAAAATCTTTATTCAAAGATAGAGTAACAGGTTAAACATGAAACAATAAAAGGCGTACGGCACAGGGAGAAAAAAATTATCAGTTGTTTTACACGGTTTGACATATATATATATATATATATATATATATATGCCATCTTATGCACATCATAGTCTTGTTATTATAGAGAACTGCTGGGACCCCCAAAACAAAGGGTTGCTTTATAGCATCCTCCTTTATGACTCCTATAATTACGCTGCTCAACAGAGCATAAGCCGGTGCAGAGACAGCATAACAAAATGACAGTCATCATTCTCCTTCCTGAAGAATCACATATAATTATTTAAAGTGTTCCCTTTCTTATAAAGGGATATACACCGTGCTCAACAGCAAAAAGTTCCATGAAATAGTATTGCAGCCTTTTAAGCTTTGATTTATGTTGACTTGTGTGATCAGCAGAATAAACTATTTAGGATTTTAATCAATAAGATCCTCGCTCCTCATGACGATACAGTTACACACAGCTTTGACAGCAGCTTCTCAAAAATAAATTAGGTAGGGCTGGAGAGATGTATGATACAGGCGGGTATGAGGAGCAATGTCAAAAGATCGGCATAAGATTTAACTAGTATGGAATAAATGATTTATTGTTCATAGCCCGCATCTCTTGTCCTTTTGCTGAATTTCGTTCGAAGCAATTTCATGCTACTGGAATTCACCGATTTGATTTGATAAACAGCTTAAATTATACCCTTGTCGTGGCCACTTGGGTAATAAAGGGTCTGCAGGTAAGTTAATCGTTTGGCTATGGCACGCAGCACAATTGGGAATTGTATTAGATAATAAAATGCATTTGTTATATGGTTCTATCACTGAGGACATTTAAAATGTTGACATCCTTATCAGAAAATCACTAACAAGTTCTAGTAATTTTTCAGGGCTGTCTTCCCATTCAATTGTAACGACGTGTGGGATAAAATCCTGTTTCTAATCTATACATTATGAACAATTTGGCACAATGTACTATGAATTATATATATATATATGTATATATATATATATATATAAATATATATATATCTCTTAAGGGTATCGCTTAAGACCAGAAAATAAAATATAGCATAGGAAAGAAGTTCTTACAGTATGGGCAGTTAAGCTGTTAATTTTCCAGCAAAACTCATTTGCACACGTAGTAGGGAGGTATGGTATATGTCATCTTAATACACTGGGACACAAAGAAGTAGGAAAAACACTGTACGAGAGCTTCCCTTCCTTATGCAGGAAAAAGGACACATACAGCTTAAAAAGCAATCTGGAGATAGATATTAATCACAATACAACTGGCTATAAAGTGATATTTGTTCAGTGCAAGGATCTGAGTCCGATTATTCTCTGTCATGGATTTAATAGCACATTTTCACAGAAGCCAAAACATTTTTCAATGCCTTAAGCAGGCTCTGGAAAACTGACATTTTGTGGGGTAATTAACGTCAATAATATTTAAACTCCAGAGGAAAATATTTCCTGTTCATGGACTCATTTATCCGCAATAAAATCCATTTTCTTCCCACTAGTACATTTATCAATCAAAGGATAATGAACAAATTTGGTTAGTCTGTTTCAAAGTTCATGCGATTTTCTACTTGGCTCCAAAACATTACAGCACAGGTTGCAGCGATCTCATGGAAGTGAAGATACGTCGTCATGATTTGAAGGCCTGTAGTAATAGATCTGAACATTGATGTCACTACAAAAGCAACACCATTTTGTGAAAAGTTGTGTTGATAACGGTCATGTCGCTACACCATGAACAGTAATAAATAAATGGGTATGTTTATGAGAAACAATAAAGTGCTCATATACATCTGCGAGTGATATTTCCAGCTATTTGTTGAATTGGTAGGGTGGCATTAAAAAAAGTTTTTAAAAACCCCCTGGGGTAAACAATAGAATGGCTCAGTTTTAATCACCCAGATGGACTCTCTGACCATAGATCAGTCTACCCATGCTCCTCCGTGCCATCCCTAAGGGGAAAGCCAGGAGGTTCATGGGCACAATCAGGTTAATCATTCAGGTCACCGACACTCAATATTATCGAGAGTCGGCTGAAGAAATTTGTTGGTTGTGCAGGACATTCTTATTTCTGTGGTTTGACACATTCTTTTATGCTGATGTAACTTTACCACTGACTACAATGCTGAAATAACTTAATGTTATCCAAATGCACTGATTTTGCTTCATATAAATAGAAAAATGTTGAATAGTAAAAAAAAACCCACATTTTTTTACTATATCATAATATGTACCACTGCTAAAAAAGAAACCCAAGTGATGTTTAGCAAATATCCCCTGAGTGAGTAATACCACACATGCCTATGAGGGTCAAAACAGGTCTTGACACACTATACCAAAGTTTTTCTTAATGTTATAATTCTATTGGGACGGCTAGGAAGAGTTAGGAAAGCCATGAGCCCTTTTTCTAGACATTTGTAGACATTACTAGGGTCTCTTCTGTTTAACTTTAAAAAAATTTTTTTTTACATTTTTTACATTTTCTTCAAGAAATGTTGTTTCTCATCTTCTAACTCTAAACATCCCTGCATACCTTCTCATGGCATATGATGCAGGAGGCCATGAAGGACTCCAGCAGTGTCTATAGAGGGCATGCCCAAACATTCGTAAACTTTTACTATAGTCTCACAAATGTCATCTGTTGCTCCTGAGAGCCAGTGAAGCCCTTTCTCTACAATGCTGGGTACAATTAATGGTGTAGTGCCAATTTTACATACCAGTCATATACGACTTGTGTTTTGTAAGATACCTGGTACATCACAGGACACAAAGGGGTTAATTCCCTAATATAACATACCTACCATTTCCAATAGCCAAATAAGGACACTTTTATTTTGGGGTGTGACTAAAGGCGTGGCTACAGGTAGGGCTTTATTGAAAGCTTTATTTAGTTATATGTAACTAACGATTTACAGAAAAAAAATATTTACACAATTTATTTCAAATGACAAATTGTCACAGTTGAGTTTTAGAGCTGTTGAATACTACGATAGCACTATATACATATATTCTCGGTTCTCAGGACATGAGAGGAGAGATGATAAGTGACTGTCCCTTCTAAAGTAGGATAGCTATGAGGTGTTACTATATACCAGAATAAGTATATATATCAAATATCTAAATACACTTAATAAAAGAATACAAATCCACATCACTATGGTACATAATATACAGTAATGGGAATTTTAACTACCTAAAAAAGGAGAAAACCTATATATATATTTTTACTTTTTCAGATTATTTTAAGGAAGCGAAGATCTCCAGTGAGAATCAGTTGAGCTTTTTTTTTAATAAGGATTATTAAAGCCATCGGGGGCTGGTGCTTTATTGCTTAAAAGTCGTTTGATCACTTTCCTTACCTCCATGTCAGTAATGAGCTAGTCTAATTTCATCCTTGCTGCTTTCTTAATGCTGGTTAGATCACAGATGCTTGTCTACTTGTTAATTTCACATCGCAAGGAAGAAAGTTCCTTTGAATTGCAAGGAGAGCTATAATGAGCTGTGTAATAGTGGACAAAATCCTGCACATCTCTAAGGGATTTCATGTGAGACAGCCAGCAAGAAATACTCATGTTTGATTCTTTCTTACCCGTAATCCAGAGGCACAAAACGAAATGTAGATATTGCTAAATGCTCGTGTACTTAGCAGACATGTCGCCCAAAAGCTTATTTAAAACTGCTAATTGCCTACACAATGGCAATTCTTGGTTTCCGGAAACCATTCAAGAATGATACTTGGAACAAAGACCTTCTTCAGCAGCTACAGATCTGTATTGACATACTGCATGATAAAAAAAATATCTCCAAGCACCCTCATTATTGCAGGCTGTCCTGACTTTAGTGAGGAAAAAACTCTTTAACTATTCTAAAAAAAAATAATATGCTTTTTGAACTGAAGGAACAGAACATTGAGTGCTCATGGCTAAGGCTCCCTGTTGTACATAGCTAAGGGGAAATGCAGTTACTTTTCTGCAGTTTAATAACTTTTAATATCCCTAGATCATTTCCTTAACTGGTAAGCTATTGAGTGCTACCTTGGATACACCAAGTAGTCTTGCAAGGTGCACACTTTATTGCTTTCGCTTATTGGGGTTTTTGTAAAATATTTTTCCTCGGGAGATAATGTGATGGGATCTAAAGAAAAACCCCAGTGTCAGACAAGTCAAGAAACTGAGTATGGCTGGGAAGAGACTGACCCCTGAATCCAACTTTTTTGAGGAATGATTTGTATGCATTCACAATATTAATAGATTTCAACAATTATGTTTAGATTTGCCATATATGCATATTATATATACATTAGGACATACATTGTGTTTTCTACCTTTCTTACTAAACAAATAAATGGGTAGTATAGTATTCTGCCATGACCGTTACCTCTCAATGCCTTCCTAATGTCATAGGGTCATCAAACGTATTTAGTTAGGTTAGTAGGCTGCTTAGACGTGCTGCTCATTGTACATATATTGACTCCTCCAGAGGTGATTGGATCTGTTGCTGACGAGAAGCTTCAATCAACACAGCTCTTGGCAAATTGAAAATCAATTATAAAAACTACATAGAGTTTGTTATTTTTACTTTCCAAGAAGTGCGTTCGTTTTAGAGATTTGGGATAAAAACTGTGCTAAAAATTTGAAAAATTACTATACTGCCATGCAGCCCCACCATAAAAGTTCTTATGCAGTACCCATCTGTGCATTTGCTTGGGGGCCCAAGTTTGGAAAAGCAACAGATCTACTTTAGTTACATTGACTGTTTCTTGAAACATTTTCCAAATAGTTCCTTTTTGCCACTGATGTATTCATACAATCGCTTCACTTCCATTAACATTAGTAACTCGGCCATGCAGCTATATGGATTTACATGTGAAACAAATTGTTCCATCAAGATTCTGCTATGCACTGCCCTGTGTTCACATTACTTTAATTTGGCATAAGAATATATTTCTAAGAGGAAAAAAACCTTAAAATAATACAGTACCTACTTCTATAGCTTTACAATTCATTATATTTTAAACACACATTGTGAGGTTGAAATCTTGGCAAGTCATTCAGCCAGATGCCTCTTCTGGATTTCAGAACTCATTAAAATTTACTTGTTTAAGACTAGCAGACTCAGCTGCAGAGCTATAATAATTGCTGCTTTATTATTTTTCCATAGTTAAAGTAGCTAACGTCGAGAGAAGATTCAGTATATTTTGCTCCAAATTAATTCACAATGGTTCTGCTGTCCAGTTAACCCATTCTGTTGTCTTCAATATGTGACCTGCGAGTTCTATCTGCTGTTAAACTATAACCACTGGCTACCTCTCAGAGCTCAAGGGTTTCTCTAATTAACACCCAATTAACCTTGTAGACCTATAAGCAAAATGTTTACAATCATCTCAAAAAATGTCTGTGTATGTTGCCCTGGAGGGTAAGAGTCAGATAGTCCTGCATTCAATCACACTATTCCCAATGAGTCCTTGAGAATGTTTTAGGATTTCCTTTTAATAAAATGTAATTAACTAGCTAACTTTGATTGCTACTAATAAGTATTAACTAAATACTTGCGTCTAAAATAAGATAGCCTTTCATCTCGTCATAGGTTCTCAGAACTGGTCCTCAGATGATTCCAAATGGGTTCATTGAAAGTCAAGGGACTAGACTGGATTCTTCGCTGCTTTTTCTAATTTGTTAATATATTATTATGTCATTGGGTTATACCCTAGCAATGGAGCAAAGGAATAACATACTAAAACATATGTCTTTCTATGGTATGCTATGGGTACTAGAATCAACCCTTTAAAAACAATCAATGATAAAACAGGGTTGTGTTTTTTTAGAATGCACGAAATACTGTTCTCATGACTAGTAACTATATATTATTTCTCCTTTGTCAGAAGCCTGTGACAATTACACCATACAGAACACGATTGTATGTTATACAGGTGACCAAGAAGAGAGTTTATTTTTCTAAAAAGAGTTGTCTCCTGGTGGGGTAGCATTACTTGAAATTCTAAACAGAACCTTTTATCATACTTACTGTAATGCAAGTTAGAAAATACATTTAAATACTTTGTATTTTGTTACAAGGAAAGATTTCTATTTTTGAAATCCTGCTAAGATTTTTCGTTTTTAATTATTGATGCTAATTTGCTATATTTTCTCCAAATAATCGAATGATTCATAAGAAACCTAGAGACTTCTCATTGGATGCCTTTTGGAACTTTACACTTGTGGTCCTAAAACTATGTTGGGGGATCTCTTGAAAAATCACAGAAAAAAATATCTTGGGTAGCACACTGGTGGAAATGGTTTGAGAATATCTGCAGTACACATTGCTGGTTATCTTATCTCTTTTAGTCAGGCTAGAAGAATGTATCAATCTCAAACAAGTAAAAGATTATGATCTTTTATGATGACTTTAACAAGCAAAAGCCAGGGTTTGTTATTATTATTGCTTGCTCGGTTTGCTTATGGTAGGCATCCGTATTATGTTTCAATCACAGTACATTTCAGCGCTTACACTAGTTCTGTTTCTAAAGAGTCTGTTAAGCTAAGAATATGAAGCAATATCCATTTCTCATTTTTATGTGACTGCAAGGCACCCATCTTATCAGATGTGAGATTTCTTTAACAATGGAATCATATATTCTATATTACAAGCTTGCGAGCAAGGATTTCTTTAACTTGTTTATTAGGTTGTTCCTTTCTTTCGATTTGAGCTTCTACACGTTATGCATTGTATAAAATAAACTGTTATATATACAAAGCCATATTAAAATATCCCCCATTTTGTATCTGCAATGAAACACTTTAAGGCTCAAACTACAACGACAAAGGGTTAATATGTTAAGAGCACATAATGTACTTTTTTTTAGAACACTTTTCTTTCAATGTAAATTAATATACCTAACAAAAGCAAATGTTTCCCTTTGTTTTTTTTTATAGACAACCATGTTTAAGTCAACATGGCCATCCACAGACCCAATTCTAGAAGCTCAAGCGGAATATCCAAAGGTGATGCAGTTAGACATTTGGTACTTCAATTTAGCCTGTCAATATTGGGTTACAAAATCACATATGGATAATCCGTAAGAGGTAAGAAATGTTGAACATTTAAAAAAAGATATGCTACCAGTCTTAGACAAACCTTTTCTATTCCATTTAAGCCATGCCATCAGCCTGAGTTGAAGGTAATTGTTTTAGCTATACCTTCATTGCTTCCTGGTTTAATTGCCAGTGATCCGTCCACAAGATATTAAGACAAAAAAAGACTTCGGTACAAAAGTAACATTATGATTCCCAGAATAATATAATGACTTCTAATAACTCAGGAAACAGAGGATGCTTCTATCTCAATAAAATGAGCTAAAATATTAAAAGGAGTTTAAGTTGCCAGAGGATGTGCTCAAAAAAGCATAAGGAATAGAACTGAGACAACTATGGCCCTAAGGCTATTTTTCTGATTTATTATTATTAATATTAGGCTACCTTTGGTAATATCAGTAAAAAAAAAAAAAAGATGTCTAGCTAGATGTTATGAGAAATATCTAGTGCATTACAAGACATTCCCGTTAAGTACTTGTTAAGGTTAGCATTGCTTCAATAACACATCAGGCGTAACAGACACAGTATCTTGGTTTGTGCTTTCAACATATACACTCTATCCAAAAGCTGTCAAAGTTTGATACAACATAAAAAAAAAAAATTATATACAGAAAGCAACTGAAAAGCATATGCAACTGCAGCTGATCCCGCTCCATGGAGATTCCAAATTCAGTGTGAACTTACCATGCAGCGTGATATATCACCAGAGACTAAACCTGTCTTTCTATTATTTATGACAGCGAGATGATAAAGCTTTTCTTAACCCAAGTCCAAAAGAAACAGGTTTTGAAAGCTCTGTGTTTAGTCTTCATCTGAACACGAGTATTTTCTCCATAGGACGCCAACACAGAGACATCAGAACACAGGCAATTTCATCCCTAGATTATATTTCACAGAGTTAGACTGGGGCAAGAGGACAAAAGGTGAAAAAGGCTCATGTGAGGCTAAACATAAAAGTGTTTTCGTGGTTTGAACGAAATAAAAGGTAAATCAAACCACTAGCTGTTGGATATGGGAAATATTAGTAAAAACACAACAGTATACACGACAATGCACTTCATGTGAAGAAACAACACCAGTGGATGAAAACAATTCAACTTTCCTAGATATACGTAAATTCTAATAAAATTAGATTTGAATTAAATTTAATACATTTTCTTGCAAAATCTGCATTTTGGACTCAGCTGCTGATATCTGCACCAATTGTAAAACATTACGAAAACATTACTGTTAACAGCCGATGTGCAAGAAACGATCAGGATGTATATGCGAGGAACGTGAAAAACCGAAGAACGTTGCAGATGTGCTGTTAATATAGCTTAAAGCTGTTAACATGTAAAATATATATATATATATATATATATATATATATATATATATATATATATATATATATACACACATACTATTCCTTCACTGAAAAAACATTGCTACATCAATCTTTCAATCTGAATGAATTGGTTACTTCTGAGCACTGCAGACTGTTGCATACTCAATGTTGTTTTATAGAACCTAACCCTTTATAGAGGCATGGGTATTAATTTAATCCATTATTAGCAAAAGTCAACATATAAAATGTGCCCCCTACCAGAAAGATGTATATATATATATATATATATATATATATATATATATATATATATATATATACACAATTTTAAAAATGGTGTATTTTCTATGGGATTTTGTACTGTGATTGATTCATTTAATGCTGGCCATTTTTATTGCTATATATACTGTTTGCGTGGCTGCCTTTATGGGTTGAACAAGAGTGCATGGGGTTTATAAAGGATAGTAGTGCTGTAAATATCTAGGATTATTATCTGTGGCAGGGGTCCAATAGATTCTTTAAGATTGTTTATTGTTCTATAAATCCTATATTTAAGGGAAAAGGTCTGGCCACCACATAAGCATCCAAATGGGGCTTAATATCATGCTAATCAATCCCATATTTGACAAAAAATAAGAATCAACTCATAATAAACATGTGATGCAGATTAACTGGCATGTGAATATTCAGCACAACTTGGCTGGTTTTCAGTACAGTTTTGCTTCAGAAAATATATGAAACCTGAGATTTTCAAACCTGCAGCTTCGGTACAGAATCTTTTGATTTAGAGGAAATTTATTTTTTTAAACGTGTTTCCACCACTGATGACTTGATAAATAGCAAATACTCCCAGGTGGAAAATTAACACTATGTTTATCCAACAAAAGCAATACCTTATTATTCAATGCTGTTCTAAGCTCCACTTGTAAGTATTGCTTCATGAAAGCCGATACATCTTAGAACCATTTAAAGAGGATGGTAAGGAAGGCAGCCAAACCTTAGAGTGCGTAGTATTACATAGCAACCTAGAGACATAGTTATATCATTTGGAAAAAACAATCACCATTTTGTTTATTACCATTTCAGTATATATAGTTGTATTTTCTGAGTTTTTTGCATTTTTAAAATTATGTATTAAAAATGACCACCTCAGCGTTACTGACCCAATATAAAGCATAGTTGTATTAACAAGATTCTCAAAGGTCACCACAACTATTCAGGGCTAACTATTAGCAAAAGCTATTTGCCAGAGTTGATCCTTTATGAAAGGGGATTTAAGTGACTTGGACGTGGCATGGTTATTGGTGCCAGACAGGCTGGTCTGAGTATTTTAGAAACTGCTGATCTACTGGGATTTTCACGCACAACCATATATAGGGTTTACAGAGAATGGTACGGAAAAGAGAAAATATCTAGTGAGCGGCAGTTGTGTGGACAAAAATGCCTTGTTGATGTCAGAGGTCAGAGGAGAATGGGCAGACTGGTTCGAGATGACAGAAAGGCAACAGTAACTCAAGTAACCACTCATTTCAGCCAAGGTATGCAGAATACCTTCTCTGAACGCACGTCACGTTGAACCTTGAAGCAGATGAGCTACAGCAGCAGAAGACCACACCGGGTGCCACTTCTGTCAGCTAACAACAGGAAACGGAGGCTACAATTCGCACAGGCTAACCAAAATTGGACAACGGAAGACTTGAAGAACGTTGATGAGTCTCGATTCCAGCTGCGACATTCAGATGGCAGGGTCAGACTTTAGCGTGAACATGAAAGCATGGTTCAGGCTGATGGTGGTGGAATGGTGTGGGGGACATTTTCTTGGCACACTTTGGGCCCCTTAGTACCAGTTGAGCATGGTTTAAACATGACAGCCTACCCAGGGCCGGCCCAAGGCAAAATGCCGCCTGGGGCGAATTTTAAAATGCCGCCCCCCCCCATTATCTACCCTTCCTCTCCCTCCGTCCCTGCCCCCCCCTTGTACTTACCTTTCAACAGTCCTGCGGCGAGTCTCCCTGTTCGGTCTCGGGGCCGGCTTGTAATGCTGAGCGCCGGAAATCTTCCGGCACTCAGCATTACAAGCCAGCACCGAGACCGAACAGGGAGACTCGCCACAGAGGAGAGAGAGAGGGGTGCCGAGCAGGTACTGACAGCTTGGTAAGCGAAAACCACTCGCGCCCCTTTCTCTCTCTTTCGCTTTTAAAAATAAAAAAAAAAAGGGCTTGGGGCGGCAAAGTGCCGCCCCTTCAAAAGTGCTGCCTGGAGCGGTTGCCCCACTCGGCTCCATTGTCGGGCCGGCCCTGAGCCTACCTGAGTATTGTTGCTGACCATGTCCATCCCTTTATGACCACAGTGTACCCATCTTCTGATGGCTACTTCCAGCAGGATAATGCACCATGTCACAAAGCTCACATCATCTCAAACTGGTTTCTTGAACATGACAATCAGTTCACTGTAATCCAATGGCCTCCACAGTCACCAGATCTCAATCCAATAGAGCACCTTTGGGATGTGGTGGAACGAGAGATCTGCATCATGGATGTGCAGCCGACAAATCTGCAGCAGCTGCGTGATGCCATCATGTCCACATGGACCAAAATATCTGAGAAATGTTTCCAGCACCTTGTAGAAAGTATGCCACAAAGAATGAAGGCAGTTCTGATGGCAAAAGTGGGTCCAACCTGGTACTAGCAAGCTGTACCTAATAAAGTGGCCAGTGATTGTATATATATATATATATATATATATATATATATACATATATATATATATATATATAATATTTAAATAGACATATGTTCCTTTATCAAACTACAAGATTTTACTCAGGGGACTGTCACCTCATTTTCGCATTATTGTTAAATTATGTTACGTAACCTAATCTTTACAACAGAAAAAAACAATAACTTTTAGACATATTTATTACAGATGTATGCAAATATACCTGGTACCTAATTATTGGTAATTATGTTATAGCTTTTGTTGTTTTGGGGGTTTTTTTCTAAGCAGTAGAGTTTTTTCCTTGCTTCTATGTGTTTTACATACAGTGATTTTAATGGAGCGGTTTAAATTTTAATAACATGAGTTCATTTAAGTGGCATTCCCTCAGGCAAAATATTCTGTAAGAGAACTCAGTATTCAAACAATGCTTACAGTGTCTCCGCAGATAGACAAGAACTGGTCAGGGTAAAAAAAAAAAAAAAGTCTTTATACATCAAGGGTTGCAATCATAGCTAATTGCAAAACATTAAAGAGAATAGCTCAAAAAAACCTTTCAAATGCACAAAATGGCCCATAAGTCTTAATAAACTGTCAAAAGTATCAATATGAAAGGAAGCTTCTCATACAGAGCAGTACGATTATCTGCCTAGACATCAAGCAAGGAAACGGAAAAAAGACAATAACAGTAAAAAGAAAAATGTTTATAAAAAAACATCATATGTATTATACACAGCATTAGTAATTATATGTGCTGCTTTAATATACAATTTGACACAATCTGGAAGGATATTTAATAACTAAATGATTTCTCGGTTGACTCATAAATCAAATCACCGTTAATAAAATTGATGGTTGTAGCTGTTTGGCTCACACTTTTGCTTGAAATATTCCAATAATGTGGGAAAGAACTTTTGATATCTACATAAGAAAACAGGGCTAACATGTGGCTTATATTTCACACAATGGGAGATGTAGCTAAGGAGAAGTGAGATGAGATATCTTGTATTTTTAAACACAAATTGGAGTTTCTCTTGCCAAAAAAGGGCACGATCTATAGTTAATGCAACCTTTTTTTTTTACGTGATCTTTTACAACGTTAATGTGAGTTTTCTCTCAAAAGTTTGGGTAGGCAGGAGAGTTGCAGTTTCCATTTATTAACTTTAATATACTTTAATAAGGGTTAGCCCAAGGGAACGTCGGTTCTAAGAAGAGTTTAGTTGGCCCTGTCTAAAAATGTTATAAACACATTCACTAAACTGATGAAACTATTTTAACAATCATGCTCTTATAAATTCTAGAATCAAGAAAAAAATGATTTCACATTATGTAAAAGCTTGAATAAATATTTATTAATAGCTAGCTTAAAACAGATATATGTGCTGTGAACATTATGTGTTCTCTTGTGCAATACCCCCGCTTAAGTTACATGTTTTATAAAAATCTTAAAGGACGCAGGATGGTAATATGAAAACAAAATGCTGGGTCTCAGGAAAACGACCAAGGTATAGAATAGAACCAACATGCGTTTGACTCAAACCACTGACTAAAATCACAGCCCTGAGAAGCCACAGGCTGGGCCACTGCTGTTTACGTCCATTCTGTTTTATATGTACCTTCTCTTTATCTCTTGCCTTTATGAGTACTCTTTCTGTCAGAGTGCTCTGCCAATGGGAATAATAAAGTCCGACTTTATAAAATTGAACCGTGTAAGGAGTGGTTATTTTCTACTTCACGTTTTCTGCTTTCTGCCACTCATATCTCATGATTTCAGTATTTTTATAGCTGTACTACAAAGAACTCCATACACACAGTAATCAGTATATAAAAATTAAATTATGGCTTGGATGTGAGGGACCTGCTTCAAAATACCTGAGCCACTTATCACCATCTTGAAAACCATCTATTATCTCCGTGCAGAGTTAGCGCTCTATGTAAATATAACATATGATTGTTTACGTTTGAATTACATTTGAATTAGGTACGACTAATAAACAGTAATACCAAAAACCTTCCGCATGGAACACCTCTTTATATGGCTATAAAATTACTATTTACAGTTGCTATGGTTTGGTACGATTTCATTATTACAGTAGGGCAGAAATGGTAATTACATTTTGGTTACACTATAACAGCCGCGACTGAAATTTCTCAGATGTTAGGTATTCCTTTAATGCGACAAAGAATGTAGAACTGTGCTGGAGCATTTCAACCGTGTTCAGGACCTTAACGTCTTTTCCCAATGGAATTTGGGAATTTCCATATTCTTCGGTTTGCACTAAAATTGCTGTCTCCCCTTAAAAAGGATGACCCTTTGTGGCCTTTGTACCTCATTTCTTTGTGTTCATTTACGACGGATCCTATACCATGAAGTTACAGATTTTGTATCAAAATCAATGTTTGAAGACTCAATTTCTGTTAACAAATATATTAACCACTGCTCAGCAAATACAATAAAATTTGCTCCGGTAGTTTTAGCACTCATATATTGTGGATACTCCAATGTATGTGCAAAATATGGACTCACTGATATTTAAGTGTGCATTTAGCTTTTTTAACTTCGACATGTTTTAAATTATAGGTACAGCCATTTAGGTAGCACTTTTAATCTCAACCACACACCACCACCACACAGGCTTTCTTAGCTGTAGGCAGGCCCGGACTGGCCACCGGGCACATCGGGCATTTGCCCGGTGGGCCGGCCGGCCCAGGGCCGGATTCATGTAGGGGCGGATGGAGCTGAAGCTCCAGGCCCCTACCTTAAAATAGGCCCAGTCAAGACCGAACTGACTGGGCCTATGCGGCCTCTACGGCCGTCTATAACGCAGGACAAAAGGGGCACCTACCCCTTAATCCTGTAAAAACTGCGACCGGGCCCGCCACTCTAGGGCTCGATCAATTCCGCGGGGGCCCGCTACTTACTGGGTAGACGCACGCGAGCCAGGGACGCCGGGGACGCAGGAATCCAACAGAGTCCCGTTACGTACGTGGCGTACGTCACATGACCCTGCTGCGCATCTGCTTCCCTGTACAGTAGAACAGGTTGGTTTGCGAGTGGCACATACTTTAACATCTTCAGTTGTTCAGGTAAGGGGAGGCTGTATGAAGGAGTATTTGAGTATTTGCCAAAGATGCCACAGGCGGGCTGTTTTGATGGCAAATATGCCACAGGCGGGCTGTTTTGGTGGCAAAGGTGCCACAGGCGGGCTGTTTTAGTGGCAAAGATGCCACAGGCGGGCTGTTTTGGTGACAAAGATGCCACAGGCAGGCTGTTTTGGTGGCAAAGATGCCACAGGCGGGCTGTTTTGGTGGCAAAAATGCCACAGGTGGGCTGTTTTGGTGGCAAAGATGCCACAGGTGGGCTGTTTTGGTGGCAAAGATGCCACAGGTGGGCTGTTTTGGTGGGAAAGATGGCAAGTCCTATTCTTCCAATCTGGGTCCTAGGCAGATCTGGGTGCCAGGTCTGATTTGATACTAAAGGTGGGGTGGCTGGCATAAATACACAATGTGGGGCTGGCTGACGGGGCAATACGCAAGGGTACGGGGGCATTAATTCACAAGCGGGTGCTGGCTGGGGCATCACATAAATCAATACTAAAGTGGGGCTGGTTGGGGGCATCAATACACAATGGGGGCTCTCTTGAGTGCATAAATACACATGGGGGCTGGCAGCATCAATACACAAGAGGGCCAGCTGCAGCCATCACATAAATCAATACCAAAGGAAAAGCGTCCGTGGAAACCCTCCGGATGCGGGTGTCGGTGTGGCAGAGCCTATCCTGGGGTATGTGTTTGGGTGTTGGTGTGCCCGAGCCTGCCCTGGTGTGTGTACGAACACAGGAAAGAACCCCAGCACTCCAATCAGCTTACAATCCTTAGGTTACTCTATTCAGAGAAAGCAAAACAAAAAAAGCAACGTTTTGGCCAAACAGGGCCTTTATCAAGCTCAAAAGGCCTTGTTTGGCCGAAACGTTGCTTTTTTGTTTTGCATTCTCTGAATAAAATAACCTAAGGACTGGAAGCTGATTGGAGTGCTGGGATTCTTTTCTCTGTTCGTATACTTCAAGAGGGTTTATGCTGTCCCTTTTTTCCTGATAGCACCCAGCTTCCTGGGAGTTGAGTGCTGGGCCATTTTTTTTTTTAAACTGTCCTGGTGTGTGTGTGCGTGTGTCTGGTGTTGGTGTGGCAGAGCCTGTCCTGGTGTGTGTGTGTCTGGATGTCGCACTAAATTAGTCGCACTAAATTGTGCCTTCAGGCTTCCCATGTTGAATGACCAAGTATTATGTATGCGTATGTACATATATGTTTTTTCATAAAAATGGGCTGCTCAGTCTGAAAGGCTCGGGCCTATTTTTTGTCCCAGTCTGGGCCTGGCTGTAGGTACTCAGGTCTTCAACAATACAAAATGCAGATGTTGCAAAGAATTAAAAGAAATGGTAGACGAGCACTGGAAACAGGATTTCCTCCTTGTTTCTTAGTATCATTTGGAAACACTGTCACACCAATTGACAGTACGTAGCCGGAAATGTCATGAGGTGTTCACAGGGGAATTTTCTATTACTGTGGAATGAATCTACACCTTCATTTGACAATTTCATCACAAACAGGCCTCTTACAGTATCTATCTCACGGCATTTTATTAGAACAGCAGTGTCCTCAGACAGCCTCCCTTCATGGCTCGCTTCCAAGCCTAACAACAAACAAATTGACAAAAAAGAGTGATCTGCACACTATTGATTATTTATAGTGTCAACTATGTAAAAATTGGAGCTAAAAATCCTGACTTAGTTTTTTTTTTTCAATCTCACGCCAAGCATTTTATCTTTGCTTAGTACAATTAAGATTTTTTTTGTAGACTTCTCTGTTTTTCCAGTTCACATAGTTGTCTCTTTACTGTTGAAAAATAGATATGGCTAGGTGGGCTGAGCAGCCTCAAGCCATGTGCTGGCTTGGTCAGGCAACACGGGAATCAGTAAGAGTTGGGCCTAAACACCGGCTATCTAAAATAGCACCCTTTCCCTCTTGAAGGGATTCTGCAGGCCTTGGTTCTGGTTTGGCCTGGGCCTCAAAAAAACGATTACAGCAGATGTTTTCATGTATTGACCTGAGGTTTCATCTTATAGAGAAATGATCTGATGTTTGTAAAAAGAGTCACCTGTCCGTTTTCTATTGCATTGATGTAGTGGCCATACATAATATCTAACCTTAATGGGTCTTTTTCAAAATAACTAAACAGTCTTATGTCTATGGCCAAACTGCCCTCAGTGGCAGAAACAACTAAAGACAATAACAAAAAGGGACCAGAAAGATTGCAAGCAGAGGCTATGGGACTACTACATGGTCCCTTAGCATATATTTACCCGTGTGTTCATGAGTATTATGAATGACTCTGTTCAAACCTTAATATACAGAGCTAAAAATGTCAAAATTGGTTTAGTAGTGTCAACTAATTGCAGGCTTTTAATCTTATTTGAGATACAATAAATTATTGATTAAGCTTTTTAGTTCTTTTCAGATTATTTTTTCTCATGTAGAATCTATTATGAAGTGATGATATAAATCACTTCTACGGTGTTCTGACATACACACAGAGTCATTTGTTTAAATGATGCCAAACAAATTATTACCAACGCAACAAACTAAGAACATCACTATACCTATTTCCAGATATTAGATAAGTAAAAATATTGGGAACCAAACAGCTTCAGCTTGGTGTTCAACTTCAAGAGGCTTTGTTAACAGTATGATATTGTGAGACATACTTCAAAGTATCGCAAGTTTGGTGAGTCCTATCTCTATTTTTGTAAATTTAGTGTGCAATGCATATTTACAGGTTCTGACCAAGACATTAGGGTTGTGCATCCCCTGCTGCCACACAGATGGCTCAATAATGGTGTCCAGGAAGGCTTTAAATTGCTTGAGAGTCTCATTTGGGTTAAAATGCAGTGAAGTCCCATTGATTCAGCTCTTTATAGCCATGAAAAATTAGAGAGGACTTGCCAAACTTGGGGTAATTTATGTAGTGGTGGACTAGGCAATGTATGGCCATATAGTGTGACGGAATGCCATTTTATGCCTTGGATATGTGTTTTTTGAATAGTGGTCATTAATATTCAAGCATCAACCTAGGAATCAGAATTTTTGTGCTACTTATGTTTTTTTAGGTTGTGACGGTGTCATATAATGAATATTTAATTATGCCATTTTATTTATAAACACACTTTGGCTTTCTAACATGATTTATAAGGTAAAATATTTTCAAATTGTTTCAGTTAATTACTGACTTGCATGCCATTGTGATGCACATTAAACCAACGCTGCAGGGTAGGAAAGATAACAATGAAAGCACACAGAGAATAAGACTCACAATACAGAACCGCATGAAAATAATATAATATAACTGTACACTGTCGAAGACTGTATTTAAATATAATTATTTAATATAATTACCATATTATACAGAATTTGCATCAGACAATATAGTATCGATATTTGATGACTCTTTTGAAAAACTACACTTATACAAAATGTATGTGGTTTGATTACTATAAACCACGCAAAACTCACATTAAATACAATGAAGCTATAAACTATGTATGTATACTATGTATTTAGTACCATATAGAATTTTATCAGATGACTCTGGAAGCATTAAATATCTTTTCTTTTTCTGACATTTGTAAGAAAGCCCACCGGAGAATTATTATGTTGCTATTTACCTAACTTCAGTATTTCAACTGGTCTATCAGCACAGCATTTTTTCAAAATAATGAATTATGCAAGGAATACAAGTAATAATCATTACATTTCAATTTAGTGCATTTAAAAATATAAACAGATACATTTGTTTATATATATACATAGATACAAAAAAAAATAGAGCACTATTCAGGACCACAAATCTATAAATGTTTAAATTTATTGTGACATAATGTCAACAGGTTCATTTGCTTAGTATACTAGAGACTACAATTAATGTTTTGTGGAACCGCACCTCTAGATCGCTGTTTTATCTGCAGTCTATTATATGGGAGTCAAGGGGATTCAAACAATCTCTAGCGGGAGGCATATACGCAATTCATACAGAGCACGAGAACCCGTCCAAAGCTTTCAATGCAATCATGACTGAGTGATCATGGGAAGTCATTTAAACATTTATAAAAAAAAACGTGGAAAATATAAACCTTAATAACCCAAATAGAACATTTCTTTTTAACAGTATCCCCGTCCAATTTCAGGAAGATACACCATTAATGAAGAATTTTCTAGGTTGTGCCGATTAACAGCACCCGACAAATTAGTACAGCGGAGGTATTTTTTACAGGTAGCTGTAGTTCACAATTCAATCCACGGAGATGGCAAAGAAAAGGCGAAGAATTAAGATGCAAGGCTATCCAATCAACATATGTACGCAAAGGTTGCTGTGTTTCGCAGCGCTAGAGTGATGGTAGAGACCTTTTCAAGGAGTGTTATAGCAGTCATCCCTAATTAGTGTCAGAGCCTCTATGGAATACGTTTAAAACTATTTTGCATCAATTACGTGCTGAGAGGTTTTATAATATGCGCCCTACTATTCGAAGTGCTATATCACCGATACTATCTATCAGTAAAGATACAACCACAAACCCTGGCCCACCTCCCAACAAAATATACTTTAATCAGCAGAGCATTAAAACCGCCTATATCTTGTATCATCGTTCTTGAACACACCATATGGTGGCATTTAAGACATCTGTAATAAAAGATTTACATCCTGTTTCTCCCGCTGAAAGGATAATGTATCCCAGCATGCCATTGACCTCCCTTTCCTGATTGGCTGCTCACTCAACGGCTTTGTACATTTTTATACATCTTTCACAAATGTCACGTACAAAACAAGAAAGAGACAGGCTGGATGAGTGATCCAGGTGCCCAAAGCATTGTAGGTTACTAATAGAAAAGTTCAAATGTGAAATTGGAAAAATCTTTAAAACTAACTTAAATCTTAACAAACAACCATTGTAAGAACCCTTCGGCCCGCCTAGCCCTGATGCAAGGACACGGACGTTAATCGGGATAACTTTACGCCTATCCCATGTGTGTTCTCACTGTATTAGCTTCTATCACTTCTGCTGAGGCTATTTCATCTAAATACCACCTCCTCAGTAACGTAAAACTTCCTTGTATTACATGCGAGAGCATTCCATGTGACAAGATAACTATTCTCCACCTTTGCAAAAATTTGAGCCCTGGGTATGTGAGTAAATTTATTATTAAACATTTTGTAAACGCACACACAGATTATGACTGTGTTTTTTCCCCTTCACATCACATCATATGTAATCAAAATCGAGATTTGATGACATTTGTCTTACAAACTTGTGATAGTTGTCTTGTTGTTATCGCAGCAAAAAAATACACGCTGTATTCCCATGGTACGAAAGCCAGATGTTACTTTTAACAAGTAGTTGAGAAATTATTTAAATAATCCTATAATTAATTAAGAGTTCATTTACCATAAACAGAAAGAGATGATGTCAAATGACACAAACATTCTGTTTTCTTTGTCCAAGTGTGAAACAAATTTAAACAGAGCTACCCATAAACAGCCTTGTCATTTATTCTTCGACACAATATGACCACATGTTCTAACACACAGATTTATCAAGAATTATCTAGAACTCATTGTCATAGAAAACCTAACACGCTTAATCAGGGTTTGACTGAAACACACCAAACATTAATACATTAATTTAGATGGACAGATTGAGAAATAGATGATAGGTGATAGATAGATAGATAGATAGATAGATAGATAGATAGATAGATGATAAATAGATAGATAGTAAGGCTAGTATAAAATGACTGCAAATTATTATTATTATTTATATATAAAGCTACACAAAAATGGATACATGCGTATAACATTTTTGCTACACATTTGTGTACACGTAAAAGTGTATAATACTTGAGATGTTTACATGATTATTGTACACGGTTACAAATCACAAGTTGATTGCTGTACAAGAAATGCACCTCCATTCATCAACTTCAGATACGCAACAGGCCTTTAAACATGACGTAGCTAATCAATTAAAGGAGAGGACCATTACAGACCTCAGTATGATTAGATTTAGTGTATTAGATACTTTTATAGCTGCTTTCTCTTTTATTTCAGCTGGGTGGCTGTAAGGCAGGAATGGACAGGTAGAAAGCACCATTTGAACAATCTTTTAAGAGAATTTTGCGAAATCCAGCGTTTCCACCTTCTATAAAAGCGGTTTAAATGCATATATAGTGTCTTAGGTGCTAAACTTGCAAAAACAAAGTTTTGTGAGCATTTTTGTGTATGTTATATAATAACAGGGCCTTCTTTTTCCTCTGAGTGCCACTGGTGCCCATGATAAAATTATACCGATGACCCACCATGACCCTCCGTGAGATATTATCTCCTAACCCCAGATGACTTATCCATTCTACATTCAGAAAGAATTACAGTTTCTACCAAACTTTTTCAGTATGGAGACAGCTCACATCTTAAACGTCTGGAATGTATTTCTCCAAAGCGGTTGATGCTAAAATAATCATATACCCCTAAAACAGATGTTTATTCTGCAAACAGAACAACAACAGCTGGCGCAACCAGATACGTTTGAATTGGTCAAAAGTCGTAATATAAAACACACATGCAGTGTGAAAGAAGTGTAGACATCGCTAAACAAACTTCTACCAGCTCTGAGACATCTTTCGTACCTGCACACTGTATACATTAAGGTTTTTGTCTTATTAGTAGTAAGTTGCAACAACACTTTGACTGAACCAGTCTTACAAAAACAAGGGAAAGGGGAACACGACCCGTATATCTCAAGGCACTTTATGTAACTTATGTAACAATTTTGAGAGGTCTACGAGCTACAAATTTACCCACAAAATGGATCTCACAGCAAGGTAACCTTGAACAATGAATCAAGAATGCTTGGAAACCAAAGCAGATTGAATCTTCCATCAACATCTCAACACATCACTCTATGCACACACAGATCACCCGACGAAAGAAATCTGGAAAGTTTTATTTAAACCCAATCCCATTTTTAATTAGGGTCAGTGCATGAACTGCATTAGGTATTTGTAACAGTCATTTGAAAATCAAACACATATATAGTTTCACTCTAAACGCAAACACTTCAATCTGCAATCCACATATAATGTTTCCACCAGAAAGGAAAGACACACATTACACATCTAATGCAATATATATATAATGCAATAACAATATATATAAATATATATTGCTCTTGTTTAAAGCGCTGCAGGTATCTGAGTTGTATATGAAACATGTCAGCCAGCAAAATACCAAAAAAAGAGGAAAACAAAATCACTTTTGCACAGACAATAGCAGGGCAAGGCTTTAATACAATGACCATCAGCAGGGAGGATTTGATTTTTTCATTAACCCATCCAGCAAGAATGAATACTATCACACTGAGAACAAGAGATGTGCCTTTTAAACGGATTTATTTCCCACAGTGTGTACATACATATCATACATCCAACCTGATACAGCATATCAATCATTCTAAACCTTCTCACCAATGCACTGGGAACTCCACCACTCCCAGATGTATTGATCACAGGAATAAAAAATAATAAATACATGAAGACACAAGACAAAAAGAGCAAGAGTGGGCTCTTCACAACCATTGAAACTACCCCATGGGCACGTTCTAAAGCATCTTCTGACAGCTCTATTGCAATCCAGCCCATGCCTCCCAGTACAGACATCTCATTAGCATAATGCCAGCTATGCTATGGAAATTAACCCCATTCGTGCTGGAGGGGCTGAAGTGGACCCCCTGCTGACAGTGGTGGATGTCACTCCATCATCATCCCAAGCTTGCAGTGAAAGGATTAAAATACTATCTGCAGTGACAAGGGTCCAACACTCCTTCCCCACACCTCCTCCCCTCTCCTTAACCACCTCTCTCAAAATCATTAGGACCTTAAATGAACCCCCATACAAGAATGAGCACACACGCCCTTCTGCTTACCTCCAATGCCTCAAAAGTCACAAAGCTGGTCATTGCAAATCCATCTATGATGTCTTCTTCAGCCGAAGAGGACTCTTTCCTCTTTCTCCTGGGGGGCTTTGGTCTGGACAAGGAGGCGGTCGGGTTCCCATTGTCTTCTTTCTCAGATCCAGAAGAGGAAAGCAAAGAACCGGTCCTGGAAACCCCTAATCCTCCTTTGGATTTCATCTCCCTATCCCTTTGGGATTTGGATCTCCTCTTCTTGCGAAACCCATTGCACCTTGGGCCATCCATTGCACCCACACCAGCAGCACAGGCAAGCAGCAGCACTAAAGATACCAGCAACCACCCCTTCTCTCCCTCTCCCCTTCCCCACCTCCTCCTCCCCTCCAGATACAAGATAAATAATAAAATAAAACCCCACCACGGTCTGAGAGAAGAAAAAAAAATTAATAATGAAGAACTGGAGAGCACATTTTTCCTTCCATGCCCCGACTGGAAATAAAAACAACAAAAAATATCCTTGAGTGTAATTCCACCACATACACAAGAAAAAATATATATATTAAAGCAGGAAATTCCTATAAGGCTGCCAAGGAAAGTAATGGCTGATCACAGGTCGCCTTCGTAAAAAAAAAAAATACAAAAGAAAAAAGGGGGCAAAAAAAACTCACCAAACAAGCAATAAATCTGGAAAGGAGAATGCTTTGATCAAGATTGGAGCTTAGATCCAACAACAACAAAAAAACATGGATGATTCCACCTGATTTATTCTCTGCAAATATTTAACTCTTTGTTATTGTTGGTGACTTCATCTGTATCTTGCTCTTTTTTTTCCTCCACATCATCCCATGATCATTTCCTCCTTCTCTTCTTCAGTGAAGAACTTCCAACATAGATCACCCCCTCCCTTTCTCCTCTTCTTCCTCCTGCTTCGGTTTCTCTGCTCCTCTGTGACAGATGCATCCAGACTAAGCAGACAGAGGAGGAATAAGAGCAGGAGACTGGCTGGGGGAGAGAGGTGCAGGGAGGCAGAGGGAAGCAGCTGCAGCAGCAGTACAACACGCACACATGCACACACACAAAGCAAAACAAGAAATGGGGTGAAAGTGACAGCAGTGTGTGTGTGTGTGTTCTCTCCAGCTGATGCAGCCTCCTGATCTTCACCCACTTCTGCTGCTCCACAGGAGGTCAGGGCGATGTTCCCTCTTTATTCTTCTATGTCTATCCCAGGCCGGATTACTTAGTGTGTCTACACAGGAGAGGAGGGGGGGGGAGTCACATCACTTCCACTTCCCATCAATCCTTTTCTTTGTTGCTTGCCTAACTTTTTTTTCCTATGACATCACCATAAAAGATTGTACTTAGTTTGATTCCTGGCTTTAGTTTTATTACCACGTACATGCACACCGTTGCACATACATTAACACACTGCTGCACACGCACACACAGGTACTAGGGTGAGATAAGTTGCAGACATGCGCACAGAGAGGGAGGGGCATGTGCCTGATCATGCTTCCCCTGTCTGGGTGACACTTTGTCTGTCTGCCTCCCTCACTTTCAGCATAGGGACTTGTGCATAGGACTCCTACAGTAACTCTGCCCCATAGGCATAACTGCATTCTAGCAACCTCAGCAATATGAACGAATAAGTAATACTGAGAAGAAGGACTCAGGGAGGGAAGGTACAAAACACATGTTGCTTTTTAAGTTGCTGTCTATACTTTACTAGTATAATGTGCATAGGTGCAACCCTTCCTAAAGAGTTTGGACTCTTTGGGTACTTTAACCCCTGGATGTTCCACATGACATAAAAAATATGTGTTATATTAAGTAGGGTATATTGTATCAAACATTTATAACACAAATAAAAAAGGCATTTAATTATGGATTTGTCTCTGATGTGACAGTTTCTCTTTAAGAGTTATTTTAATCATAAGCATTTTTAGCTCCTAGATAAAATAGGCTTAAATAATCTTTAAAATAAATAAAAAAAATTGAAACATTTTGTTTTGAATCATTGAATCTCCTGCTTTAGTGATGTTTTTTCTATTTGAAAGCATTATGAAACCAATGATGACAACTTATAGAAACAGAATTTTAAGGCAAATCAATTGCTCCTTTTTCCTTCTTTAAAGACTCAGACTTTAATCAGTCCTATGCCTTGTCTTAGATTGAGGATGCCTATCCCATGCATGTTCATTTCCCTCACTGTGTTAATCTCTACCACGTCTACTGGGAGACAGTACCACTTATCTACCACCCTCTCAGTAAAGTAAAACTTTCTTAGATTACATCTAAACCTCTGACCTAGTTTTGGATTATGACCTCCAGTTCTAACATTTCTCCTTTGAAATACACTCCCCTCATATACTTTGTTAAATTACCTTTTTTAATTTAAAGGGACAGTCTACTATAAAGCAATGCACATTAAAGTAATCAGTGAGTACTTTAATATGCATCCTTCCAAAATGAAAAAATAAAAAAATAAATAATTAACTGACATGAAAGAGGTTGTCCTGCATCAGCATCCATGGTCTATTTTTTCTTGCTACTGATTGGCTGCTTAAAGTTTTCAATCTGTGGCTTTAATCAATGGCAGGACTTTCCACACATGTGCACTGGGGTCTCAACAGATTCGCCCCCCCTGCGTGCAGTGTTTGCCAAGCAAGTAAAGTGTGAAGTACCCTTAGCCTGGTAATCTAGTGGGGCTTTTTTTCTATTGGTTGTGGTGGCCTCAAACTAACACTTCGAAATGTAGGGAATAAAAGGAAAATGACATCTGGTTAGAAGACATAAATAAAAAGTCATGTGTATTTTGTTCTACTTGGTTTCTTTTTTTAAATTATGAATTTGCCTGCCATTTCCTTTAGCAAATAGTTTTTCTAATTGCAAGGGTACAGGAGATTCAAACTATTTATTGGAGAGAAAAAAATTAAATGGGGAAACACTCTACAGGGTTGCTACGAGAAACACTCTGCAGGGTTGCTACGAGAA
The DNA here is from genome assembly GCA_029215755.1 of Spea hammondii. NCBI lineage: Eukaryota > Metazoa > Chordata > Amphibia > Anura > Pelobatidae > Spea > Spea hammondii. The sequence continues at coordinate 67,667,641 of JARDYJ010000002.1, read as the reverse complement.
ACACTCTGTGGGGTTGCTATGGGAAATATTCTGCAGGGTTGCTATGAGAAACCCTCTGCAGGGTTCATGCAATAGAAGCGTGGCCTGGCTAGCAGACTAGTGTGCCAGTGGCGGATGGAGCACTGGTAGGTCCATCGCTGGGGCATGCAAGAATGCATCGAGGCATGTGAAAATGTAAAATGTGAAATGTAGCGAGAACCTCAGTGTTCTTCACTGATCCATATATAGAGCGAAAGCCTCTAGGAGTAACAACAGCTCCTGAAACGGTAGACCACGGACACTCACAGAGTGTAAAGTGTGTAAAAATCCTCTGTAGCATCCTCACTGCCTCTGGCCACAACATCAGCACAAGCACTGCACATCAGGAGCTTCCATGGCCAAGCAGCTGCACACAAGCCAAAGATCACTATGACTAATGCCAAGCGTCGGCTGGAGTGGTATAAAGCTGGACTATGGACTAGTGGAAATGTGTTCTCTTGAGTGATGAATCACATTTTACTATCTGGAAGTCTGATTGTCAAATCTGGGTTTGGATGCCAGGAGAACGATAGCTACTGTAATGTTTGGTGGAAGAGGGATAATGACTAGGGCTGTTTTTCTGGGTTAAATTCCAATGAAGGGTAATGTTAATGCTACAGCCATGGGCGTAGGAACCCCTAAAAATCTGGGGGGGACAGTATTTTCCCCCATCAGATCCCCACTTTCTCCCCATCTCTCACACTATCTACCCCCTCTCCCCCTTCTCACACTATCTACCCCTTCTCCCCCCCTCTCACACTTTCTTACTATCTACCCCCTCCCTACTCACACTATCTACCCCCTCCCTACCCTCCCTTCTCACACTATCTACCCTCTCCCTATCGCCCCCTTCTCATTAGCTACCCTCTCCCTACCGCCCCCTTCTCACTAGCTACCCTCTCCCTACCCCCCTTCTCACTAGCTACCCTCTCCCTACCCCCCTTCTCACTAGCTACCCTCTCCCTACACAAGGGGGGCAGCTAGCTAGGTTTCAGCATGTACTGGCTGACTTGGCATGATAGGAGTGTGATTGCTAACAGCAATCACAGTCCCATCATGCCTAGGTTCCAGCACTTACACATCCAACCAGTAAATGCTGGAACCTAGGCATGATGGGACTGTGATTGCTGTTAGCAATCACACTCCTATCATGCCAAGTCAGCCAGTACATGCTGGTACAGGGTGGCTGTAAGTGATGTGCAGACCCCATACTGCTGGCAGCATCAATAGACAAGGGGGGCAGCTAGCTAGGTTTCAGCATGTACTGGCTGACTTTGCATGATAGGAGTGTGATTGCTAACAGCAATCACAGTCCCATAATGCCTAGGTTCCAGCACTTACACAATCAACCAGTAAATGCTGGAACCTAGGCATGATGGGACTGTGATTGCTGTTAGCAATCACACTCCTATCATGCCAAGTCAGCCAGTACATGCTGGAACAGAGTGGCTGTAAGTGACGTGCAGACCCCATACTGCTGGCAGCATCAATAGACAAGGGGGCAGCTAGCTAGGCTTCAGCATGTACTGGCTGACTTGGCATGATAGGAGTGTGATTGCTTACAGCAATCACAGTCCCATCATGCCTAGGTTCCAGCACTTACACATCCATGCTATCACACACACTCATTCATTCATTCATATACTCATTCGTTCACAGATTCATTCCCTCAATCACGCATACTGACTCAAACACCCTCCCCACGCCCTTACCTGCACTGCAGCTCCTCGATGCCGCTCAGCAGGGGGCGCGACCTCCCTCTGCGTTCTCTGGTACTGTACAGAGGAAGCAGGATGTGATGTTATGTCACGTGAGCTCTGCTGGGTTCCGCTTCCTCTGTGCAGTACAGAAGACCCTCCCACAGGTAAGCAGCAGGGCTCGAGGTGCGAACCGCGTAAGATCGGTTGCCCTGGCTGCCGATCTTACACAGGACGCACCTCGAGGTCTTGTGGGCCGCATTTGCGGTGTTTCTATTGGGGGGGGTTCCTACGGCCCTGGGGGGGATTTCTTCATTATCAGTCCCCCCCCGCATCAGTTACTGAAGGGGATCTGTCCCCCCCGGTTCCTACGCCCATGGCTACAGCATACAGTACAAAGGCATTTTAGACAATTATCTGCTTCCAACTTTGTGGCACCAGTTTTGGGATGGCCTTTTCATGTTCCAACATGACTGTGCCCCTATGCACAGGTCCATAAAAACATGGTTCGATTACATTGTTGTGGAGAAACTCAAATGGCCTGCACAAGTCCTTGACCTTAACCCAAAATGAACACCTTTAGGATGAACGGGAACTCTGATTGTGAACCAGGCCTTCTCGTCCAACATCAGTGCCTGACCTCACGAGTGCTCTTTAAGCTGACACACCAAAATCTTGTGGAAAGCCTTCCCAGTAGAGTGGAGGCTGTTATAGTTGCAGGGAGGGGGGCAACTATTGGTTTTGGAATGGGATATCTAACAAGTTCATATAGGTTTAATGGTGAAGTGTCCACATACTGTTGGTCATATAGTGTATTCAAAAAACTGTTAATGTGAAAAGGTAATTTAACCTTAACTTGAAGCAGTGTAAAAGTTGGAATTATTAGCATTATTAGTATTAGCAAAAATCACATTGAAACACTTGACGACATATAAGAATCACTCTGCCTTTCTAGTCTGCCCATCATTTTTCTGCAGAGACTCAGACCAGAATCAGTCCTTGGTCTTGACTCACATTTCTTCATGCCTATCCAATGCATGCTTAAATTCCCTCACTGTATTAGCTTCTACCACTTCAGCTGGGAGGCAGCTTCATGTATCTAATACCGTCTCAGTAAAGAAAACATTCCTTACAGCTGAGCCACAAGAGAACTGTGAGAAGTCATTTTTACTATATTACAACATCTTAAGAGCTCCTTCTATTCCCTATTGAGTAGTAGAGGTAGCTTCAGCATTCAGTCCCTCCCTTTATACGTTTCCCTTTTAAAGTCCACTTTGTGCCCTCGCTCAAAATCAGACTATTTTTATGCCATACTTCACACTTGAAGCGTGGCACTTGAGACATAAAACTGTGGCCATCTAGACATTTTAGTTCTAGGCTACCTTCTGGGATTTGTCTGAAGTGATCATAGTCAGGATTTCAGGATCACTTACTAATTGTTGGTGTGTAGAGAAAGTGAGCTATCAGGCACAGAGATTCTTTCTATTATATTTTAATAATTTCTGTATTTTTCATAAAATACAGAGAAAATGTAGTTTGAAGTTTTCAGTAATTTACTTTTAGTTTCTTAATTGTTCAGATAAGGGTATAATCTCTGCAGAGTCTTCTTTGTAGAATTGACTGACATTCAGCAACATTGAATTGGAAACAAGATTGTCACACTGCTGTGTAAGATGGTATAGATGTCATTGAATTTTATCGCTAATATCCTACCAATGAAGAAAAAGTTTGTATTAATTTCTGAGCTCCAACCCTAAATGAGACTTAACAATAACTCTGTCTGTTTCTTTTCATCACTAGTTTTAAAGGGTAGAACTTTGCAAATCCACAGTCGCACATAGAGCGCTGCTACTATATAAATGTTGATGTTTTCCCCAAAGGATGAATTTATATGGATATAATTTTCTAAGCACAAATATCACTTTAATATACCTACCCCTTTTCATACACATAAAAGTTAAATGTTAAAGATTTGCCTAGCTGGGATTTATTTATTTTTTTTAAACAAAAACTTCACAGTCATTAATTGAAGTAGTATAGCCAACTACTTTGGGAATACCAACCTTAAGGCATATGTTGATCTGAAAATATATTTCTGAGTTTTTAATTATGATTGTATATATATATATATATATATATATATATATATATATATATATATATATATATATAAAGAGCCAAACTGGGTTTTTTGCCTTCTTTTGGATCAATAGCAACAAATTAACAGATATAGGAAAGGCTGAACTTGATGGACGCATGTCTTTTTTTCCAGTATATATATATATATATATATATATATATATATATATATATATATATATATATATATATATATATATCCAGATTAAATAGGCTATTTGGTGTGCATTTTAAAAGTTCTGTTAATTTTGATGATGTAGTGTTTCCATTAACCATGAGCTTGGCAACCACTAGTAGTAGTCATCTTACAATTCCCTTCTTCCCAGTTATGCCTGTCTGGCGCTCTTTGACAAAGTGGCTAGTGTTAGTTTGGCCATTGGAGCTCCTATTGGAGTAAATAGTAGACTTGTGCATTCGTCTTCGGGCGAACATGAAAACGAACACGAAGAGTGCGTTTTCGTGTTCGTTCCGAAGACACGCCGAAGAGAAGACAGCGGCGGTAAAACGTAGGCGAAGATGAAGATCTTCGTGATCGTCTTCGTCTACCATTCTCCCCCCCTTCTAACTTACCTTGTCTTCGCGGCATTGCGGCAGTTCACGGAAGTGGAAATCCGCAGGTTCGCCGTCACGGGTTACAGGGCAGTGCGAATGAGCCTATTGGTCGCCTACAGGTGACCTATTGGTCACCTGCAGGTGACCAATAGGCTCACTCGCACGGCCTTTGTAAGTTGTAACCCCTGGCAGCGAACCTATGGAGCGGAAATCCGTAGGTTAAAGGGCCGTGCAAGCGACCAATAGGCTCACTCGCACGGCCCCTTACCCCTTTAAAAAAAAGTTAACCCCTAATGAAAGTTAAAAAGTTAACCCCAATGCTGCAACTTACCCGGCAGATCCCACTGGTCTCCCTGTTCTATCAGTTAAATGTCCGTGCAAGCGACTTTATTAGTCGCTCGTACGGACATTTAACTGATAGAACAGGGAGGGAGACCAGTGGCATCTGCAGGGTACGTTACGGCGCCAGGAGTTTAACAGTCTGTACGAGCGACCCTGTTGGTCGCCAGCAGGGGGCTCGTCTGCCATCAACCATTGGCAGACGAGCCCCCTGCTGACGACCAATAGAGTAGCTCATACGGACATTTAAACTCCTGGCGCCAGAGCTGCTGCGGTACGTGTTAACCCCATATTAACCCCTTAACCGGCAAAAACGAAGAAAAGCCGAACACGTAGAATGTCCATGAATATTCGCCCGAAGAGAAGACAGGAACAGGCGAATATTCGCGGAATACGAAGATTTTTTTTCCCCCGAAGACAAGCACGAAGACGAACACGAAAAGCCCCCAGATGCCCAAGTAAATAGTTAGGCGGAGAGCTATAGATGGATAGAGGGAAATGGAAAATCCAAGGGTCCACCAGCGAAGAGGAAAAATAATAGAGAAGGTTAGAGTGTGAGAGAGGATCTGAGAGATGGCAAGCCAGATAGAAAAATAAACAGATAGATAAGGATAGATAGATAGATATACTTCATTGGGACAACCTAAAAAAATGTCACTTGTATTTATATTTTTATTGATACTTCAACCACTGGTATCTAGATTGATGTATAAATAGATAATTTACTATAGGCTCAAATCTTTATGAATTGTAAAACAAAAAAAATGTGTTCCGCTGAATTTAGACATTACCTTCTACATTATGGTTAGTTTATTACAACAAAAATATGGAGCATTTCCATTAACAACATTCATAAAACTCTTTACGAGTTCTGTCAAATTTACAATGCTGAAAGGAAGGTGGAAGTTAAGGAACATTTGCTAGTAAAAAGTCCCATAAGAACATATGACGGGATTTGTGTAAACATTGAATTAAGTACCTAGGTAAAAAGATTTTGACTAAGGGTGACTGGTTTTTGCATCAAATAAGTGCCACTGTGCATGAAGCATGTTGTTATCATGGCAGTTTTTTTCATAGCATGGATTATATTTTATGTTTTTATCAGCTGTTATCTCATTAGTGAACACATGTATTTTCCTGTAGTATCTAATTAAATCTTCTTTACATGCTATTCTTTTGTTGAATGTATTATCCAAAGACACATTAGACAGTTCTTTATTAATGGCGCTGTGCTACATACACTGCTGAGTTAAACGCAGCATTAAAAATATAATTGTTAGTACTATAGAATGTCAACCATTCCTGGAAATAATTTTTTAATTATATAAAATATTGCCTCAGTCATATTTGTATATTTTTTGTCAAGGAATGATTAATAATCATGTGACATTACAGGATTTGGAAGCTGGTGCTGTAAAAGCTGAACAAAATTGATTCTGGTTCTGTAATTTTGTGTGTCTCTTGTGTGATTTTGCTCTTGCCTCTGCTATTTGCAATGCAGGAGATCCGTTGAGCCACCATCCTCTGTGCTGAGCATGGGTTTAGGACATCACATACTGAAGGGCAGAATTTTATAAATGTACAGTGCTTTGTAAGTTCACTATGGAGCCTGTGCCAACTAAGCATTGTGCTCCATAGTGTTCTCTGATTGTTCTCTGATTGTTCTCTGATCTCCCCAACCAGCCCATGAAGCATTCATCTTCAAACAGTCCCGAATTTGCTGTCTCAACATAATAATACAGCCTATGCACAGTGCATTACACTGTGCACAGGCAGCATTTGTGTCTGACAAAAGTTACTTAAAATAGGTGAACTCACCCAGCACCAAATAATTCTGCCTAATTTAGGCTCCACCCCCTTTTTTCCCGGGACACCTGAAGCAAGAGTTTGTAAGCATGGAAGCAATGGTGAGCCAGATTAGCCCAAACGTGATCTGCTCCTGGTTATCCCCCAGAGAGGCTGTTGCCCACCTGAAACTGCTGTATAGACCTAGTGGGTCTAGGCCAGGGTACTGCACTGTCCATTTCACTTTTTGGTCCAAATCCTTCTACCCAAGCATCTCTCTTTCTTTGCTTAGTTGTCTGGCTTGGTCTTGCTGAAAGTTAATGCTCCTTGCTATGGAATCTTTCGGCTTCTGCCCACTGGACCACCAGGAAGAGAGGTGCTTATTTGTTGGGCTTCTTGTCTCTTGAATGCGCAACTGCAGCTCCAGTGTCATTGACTGTAAATGTTTTGGTTGATGTATACTTAAAAAAAACCAAGATGACCCAATTTTTAATGTGCTATTTTTGTGTTTATTTACATTCCAACAGTCCAATTAACTCTAATGCGCAAAGCACAATTTATGATGCATTGAGAATAACCTGAAATCTACTAAAAGATCTTGAAAACAGGTTAAAATTCACTTTTATTTTAAACAAATGCTGGCGCTCTCTTTCTAAAAACTTCTGAGCATGTTGGTCTGGTAATTCAGTTTTAAATAACCATGTTCTGTTAAGCATAAAGTCAATGACGGCAGTTCCATTGCATGTTGACTACTTCTCCTATCACAACTGATTATGATGATGAGCGTTAAGAGAGTTGATTCCAGCACCTTAAAAGCTCAAGGATTTCTGTTGATGAAGTGCCAGTTCTGCACAATATAACTCTCATCGATATTTATACTGATCTTAACATTATCAATACATTAGCAATAATAACATATATAAAACTATGATCATAGCTGTAAATCACTGGTTGAAATGCATTATCCGAGGAAATGACATATCACCAATTGCTTACAATTTATATTTCTTTTCTTCTCTGAGTTTGATACATCTCAAAGTAAAAAATTGACATCTAAGGAACATTTATTATTTATATGTTTGCAGTAGGATGAAACAGCTGTAAAGCGTACCTACTGCCAAGCAAAATATATTCGATTTATTCAATAAATGCCTGTCATACAAACAGTTCAGTTTTTCTCAAGGTAAGCATTAACTAGCCAGGTAATCTCTTATTTGTTTCTAGTCTATTCTTCTTTTTTTTTCAAGTCTATTCATTCGGTTAACTAAATAGCACAGTAAGCAACAGCAATATCTCAATTTAAAGAAATATAATAATGTGCAAGGTTTTGTTTTTGTATTCAACAGCTCGTTCACTAGTTCAGTTCTAAGTTTCTCATTTTGGGAGACATTGAGCTCTCTGGAGCCTTGAATAACAACAGTATGTGATGTAGCTATGATCATATCTTTCCTTCTGTGCCTGAAAGTGAAATTGTATCTGAAACCAATACTACACCAGGTTCATTCTTGGCCCATGATTGTAGATAACTCTTTGTGCATTCACAGTAACTAAAGTAAAGGTAAAATGGGTAAATTAGCAGCCAGGTCTCAAGTTGGCATAAAAAAAGTCAGTTACAAAGAGCCCCTTAAGCAACTCCTTATTACGGGCTCTTCTTTGAAGGTCTGCCTTGCTAAAATGAAATCTAGTTGTCCATTCCTTAAAGAGGCTGGGATGAGGAAGATTTTAGAAGGGAAAAAAAAGAAAGAAAATATCCCACTACCCTTAATTGACTTACATCTCCTTTGTACAACTGTGCCAAGGAAAAAAGTTCCGAAGATATAATAAACCCGGCCTATAATATAATACCTTACCAACTAAAGGCTTTCTGCAAGGAGTCTTTGTCTCATTGCTCGGCTGCACAGGATCTGTTCTACCTTGCTCTCAAATTCTTGGTTTCTTTGTCAGGTTGTTCTTACCCTTTAATATTTAATCTCTGCCACACTTCACCTTCTCTTTCACTGTCTGTACTAGTTACTATAATTAGACGATACCTTTATCTTGATATAACCTTACGGAACATTTACATTATCTTACTTTTTTCTAATTTGCTCACTTGAAGCCTTTTTGTTCCTTCTAATTATTTTTTCATGCAGACAATTGATTCTTCTCCAATAAATTCACGTATTCATAGTTAGTTTGTGATGGAAGAGCCAACTCACATATGGTTAGAATTGTGTAGAATTAAATAGACACAGACATAGAACTGTATTCTTCCATTATGGATTTAGTGCGTTGTTATCCTGCAATGATTATTCGGTGGATAACTAGGAATTTCAATAATTTCTCCTAATTATGAGATGTCTGTGGTTTAACTGCAACTTATTAAAACTCAGAAAATAATGTTTTTTTTATATCCTAATATGTTATATATAACATGACAGACTTCTTTTGAAGTTGAGTGCCCCAGTCACTGTCCATGATACTGAGAACAATGGGGGCATAGGCACGGTCAATTTTAATAAATTATTTCTAAATTACCTATATCTTCATCAGAACATTCTAATGTTTCCCTTTGTGAAGCATGAAAATGTTTGTTGTAGCAGGTGAGTGGTACCCCTCAAGAATCATTTATGTACTCAAATTACTTTACTCCTATGGACAACTAGATTTTTGTTTATTTGTTTTTTTCCTTGTGCCATTCTGCTGAATGCTATAGTGATAAGTCTGCATTTCAACAGAATCATATTTTATTTATAAATCTTCATTTTTTGTTAAGAAACAGAGCCATATCCATAACAGTAACCTATGTGGCTCCAGCTGCATTCCTAATGCTTCAGCAACAAAGAGCTGCCTACCATTATTAATGATAAGTATTTTTATCCCTTATTTCTTTACTCTCTCAAGTAGTATGTACAACCCTTATACTCCATATGTAAACTGTAAAGAAAAGCCCTTGCCTCTGTAGGACATTTTGTGGTTCCTGATTTATAGTCCATACACCATATTTGTTGTGAGGAGCTTACTGACCCATATCCACTTATTTAGTGCAGCACTGATAAAAAAAAACCCACTTCAGTTGGTGAGTGGTAGAAGCCTTGCCGGGTCCAATCCAGACTCATGGCGTGTGACCTGAAGCGACACAGGACCTGTGCTCCAAGATGGACACTTTGAGCTGGATTTGGCATGGCTGTGGCTTGCTTCCCTTCATCTGTGCCAACCTATGGCCTTACTGCGCTTTGTAGTCATATTAATGCATAAATGGTCCTCTTTGAAGTGTTTACTAAGCAAGAATTTCATTGCAGCAAGATTCATTGCTAGGAGGAAACAGGAAGTATGGTGCCTTTTGTTTCTTCAAATAGGCCATGTTATTAAACATAAAGAATATATTTTTCTATTATCACTAAATACCTTTATTACTAAATTTAAAGTGATCTGTCTATGTCAAAGCACTTTATATGTGTCCTTTATTAAAGAACAATGCACATCTTTTGTTAGCCGCTGCTCTTTTTAAGTATTGTATATATGTATCTACTTGCACGCAATTGATAGCCTAATGGACCGAAATACTCTGTCCACCACCAAGACAATTCTGAAAGAGCAACTATTCCTGTACCTTAAATTGTAAAATAGGTAGACCAACAGTTAGTGGAGCAACATGATTTGCAAACGTTCTGTGCATTTTGTGTCCAGAGCTTGGTCCAGAATGCAATATAATAGAGAAGGTTGATAGTGAAGTATCTTAAAAAAAAATGTTTCTGCTTTGGAATTAAAAACATATATTACGGCATGTAAGTCTCCCACCGATCTGACACATTTGGCCGCTATATCGGGTTTTCTCAAAGACTTTCTTTGGTCACTTGTTATCTGGCATGCCCATCACATAAAAATAGTCTTCACATACTTGTACAGCCTGAACAAAACATTGAAATGAAGGAGAAGTTTGAGCTAGCTTGGCTACAGCTTGCTTTAAATAATGGTTTCACAAAATGACCCTGCTCACTCAACTATAATTTCTGTATCTGTAGGTTTACATTTGGTAAATATGGTAATTTCTGGCCACACCTGATCACAAATAAGCAAAGAATAATCACACAGACACAGAATGTAAAGTCATTCCTAAGATTTATATCCGGTTCTGCTTATATGCTTTTAGCATTATCAGATTCTGAGCGTCTGCCTATTGCTGTGAATCTGCCCACATTGCTGGAAAATGCATAATGTATTTTTAAATGCTTTCATACTAAATTATAAAATGATTTTATATGTTACTGCTTGTTACGTACTTATTTGCACATTGCAAGACAGTAAGTGCTACTGTTAGTCAAATTACTGAACTATTTGGACAGGAGTCTTGATCAACGTAAATTTCATATTTACAGTAAATTTGCGTAATTGTTACCCATGTGCCCTTTTATGACAGGTGTTTTTAAGCACATGTTCCACTATATTTTACCTATTAGGCAAATATGAAGCTCTGCATGCATAATTTAAGCAAACACTCTTTGCTCCAGATGCAAGGAACACTCTCAGAATGTTGATTCACTGCATAAGTGAAGTGACGGATATAATTTTGTAGACTGAGAGAACAGCTGTGAGGTGTCTGTATTATGGGTATGGGCAGTGTAGGTCTCTGCTCATAAGTGGATTATATAAAAACAGGATGTTTCGAGAAGCAGCACATTTATTCAGGATAGAAAAAGAAAAACTGGAAACACAATTGTCCTGCACTTAAATTTGTCTATGACATTAATAATAATAATAATAATAATAATAATAATAATTTTACACTCTATTGCTAGCTTATGCCATCATTGCCATCTTTATATGGGCCCCTTACAAGTTCAGCAAGTACCACAGTATCTAGGGTTGCCTTTCTCCTTTCCACCACCATCTCTGTACCATCTTATCACAGAATCCTCTCTTCTTCTCAGTCCCTTCACCCCCCCCCCATTTCACCTTAATTGAGCAAAAAGGGTAGTTGCACGGTGAATAATTTATCTCCAGTTATAAAATCTGGCCCAATGAGTGTATGATGTTTCAGCCTTATTGCCTAGAGTGGTGCTACCACCAGGCCTGGGAAAATATTAGGTAAATCCCCATATACACTGTGACATTTGCATACCTTATCTACAAATGGAATATAATTTCCTATATAGACTCAAAGAGAAAACTGAGATACAAATTGTGAAAAAAATATTTCTGGTATAATATTTCTGGCTAGAATACTCCTTAATAATTCCAAAAGTGGTCAATTTCCTGCATTCAAAGCAAACCGTGGGTCTGTCTCCACTATATCAAGGGTTGACAATTTTGGTTTGGATCTAGGAACCAGCCAAAGAAAGTAGGAGCCATTTTGTTTTTACGGACCATGTTTTTATTTTCATATATTTAAAAAGGTTTTAAAGGCCATATCTCCCTTCTAATGTGATGCTCCAGCATTGTAAATCCCCTTAATATAAACTATTATATGAATCATAATTAAGAAATGTTCCATTCTTAAGATAATAAAAATATCTCACAAAACATATTTATCATTTAATAAAGAATTGATGCATAAGTGAAAACATTAATCCATGTAATACGCTAATAAATTAATACATTAAATGATTACCAAATCAAGTTAATAACTAATCAATTTATTACTAAATAAATTGTAATTAACATAGGCTTACACACGCTAGCATCACACAATAACAAAACAAGCGCACAAACCACTTTCATTGTTTATAGGTGTAGATCGGATAGAGCGCTGTGTATATCTTTCTCTTCATCACACAGTAACGGGCACACACATACACGTTAAAATCATAAGCTCACAAAGACACATTCCTCACAGTCACACATGCTAACACCATATGGTCATGCATGCTAATACCATGTAACACTAATATACACACTATAACACTATATGCTGACATACACTCCCACTAGTACCATACAATATACATACACACATACATACTAGCTAACAGTATACACACACATGGACTCTAACACTACAGTACATATGACAATGGTATGACAAATGATACCTCCCCCTGTAACCCAATAAATACACAGACGCAAAAAATGGGCTAATATTTTGAAAATTACTGGAGACTTCAACTGTTTATTTAGTTGGAGAGCGCAGAAACACACTGAGCAACACACAATACAAAATGGCTGCTTATCATAGAGACTAGAGCGACAGCTTACTGAATGTCTCTCAAAGTGATACTTCATTATGCTACACTTGTTTATAATGGATTATAGGAGACTAATGCATAGACATGAAAGCATAATACCCCTCGTCTGAAACATAATGTCTAGCACTGCATGTCATGTGTCTATGGGACAACCACAAATGATAATAACGAAGGTTTCTAATTTCATGGCAGAACCAGAAATATACCAACCATAAAATATCAATTGTATAAAAGATGTAATTTTAGCAAAGAAGGATTTACAAAAAAATAAAATACCAGACCAAACATTTGTAACATGTCCTAATTCATATCAGTAAATTGATTCTAACGCTTACAGTATGTTACAGTGTGCTAAGTACCGTTGGTTATCTGACAGTACATATACCTCAGACATATCTACCCCTGAGGTAAAAAACAGCACATCGATAGTCAGCATGTGTATCATTGCTTCACACTAGGGGTTCAGGGAACATATACCCTTTCATCGGTTATTTCTAATGCGGTCATAGCATTTTGAGAAAGCAAATATATCAATATACTTTAAGTTTAGTGATGGCTTTCACCAATAAAAGAAAAAGAAAAGGTAAAAATCTAAACAATTGAAGGCAATGCATATTAAGTGTGTCAAGCTCATGATGCAGAACAAGAGAAAGCATTTGAAACACCTTTAGTTCTTCTTTTGTTGGAGAAACTGATTTAATAGAATATTATATAAATGAATTTGTGGCACTAGAAACATGATTATTCAGTTTCAGATCTCATTTCTGTGAAAAATCTATTTTTCAATTACCCTAAAAATAAATAAATCATAAAACATCCTTATTATTATAGAAACAGGTCTTTTTCCTCAATTCTCCTCTGTATGCCTATGAGATTCAATGCCTGAGGCTGTTAGATTGTAGCATATCACATGTAAGGTTGGATTCTATTAGGAGAGATAAACTGAACAATGTTTTTAAAATCCGCCTCACATAATATTTCCAGCCAAATTCTACTCTTAATCTATTGCTGGTGAAGTGGAATTGCCAGAGTGAAGAGATTTATCAAAGTGGCTGCTTTGATACATTCTAAGTCACTTCACGTGGAAAAACAGATAAATATAACAAAAAAACATAAATATTATCAAACCTGGTTAACCAGGTCCCTGGTTAAACTCCACATTTTTTAAAGGATAGAAGTATTTTTTGTTGTTGTTTTAATGCAGTGGATGTTTTATCGCAGTTTTATATTTTATAGCAGAATTCTGAGGCTCAATCCAAAAACAATAGACTTTTCAAAAAAGGACATTTAAAATATAAAAAACATATTATCTAGTTAGGCATTCAACTACTATGGCACAAATGCACATAAATGTTTAGCAGGCGTATAACTTAATTGCAACCCAGATGATTCCACATCAAAACCAATGCACCTAATCATAATGACTGCACCTCCAGTGAGATTAAAAAGAACACGGTAATTTACATAACATATAAGAACCATTTGGGTCATCTAGTCTGCCTATAAAGACTCACACCTTAATCAGTCCTTGGTTTTGTCTTAGATTTAGGAGCCATATGCATATCCCATGCAATGTTTAAATTCCCTTGCTGTATTAGCCGCTACCACCTTTGCTGGGATGCCGTTCCACTTATTTTACCACGCCACTGGTTTAAGTATACATCAAACAGGACTTGCCCCCTCCAACTACTACTTTAATGAAAAAACTGTTTAGCCAAGATTCTTTTTACCATGTACTAGATTTACTTAGTAGTCATTTACAGGCATAATACTATGCACCCCCAATACACATCCTGTATAAAATGATGGCACCTTACATTACTAAACACTGAGGGGGAGGGGGTCTTAGCCACAGAGAGAGGAGCAATAAAGCTCAGTTAATGAGCCAATGTCAAAGTTCAATAATGTATGAATTAAATATGTAGTAATCTTGTAATGATAATAATGCATAGAGATGGCTACAACACACAGAACTACAAACAATAAAAACCTAAAGAAATAACAAAACAACAATTCAGTTTCACCTATTACTGGTAGCTTTAAAAGCCTAAGTAAAGCCCGTGACACAAATATTCCATGGAATGGTGAAAGAATGAACACGCTTCCTTAAGCATGCAATTCCCATGCCAGTTCAAACATTGACCCAAATAAAGTTTAATTAGTGCTCTGTTATCATATACTATACCACCATGTTTAAGCAAAAAAAATTGGGGAAGGGTATTATTAAATAGCTTAAGTAGAAGAATAAAAAATAATGCCAATACATGATATAAATAAAAACAGAATTCATTTGCAAACTTGTTTCTATTCTATGCAACTAATATATTAATATACTCCCTAAAATTTACAGTAATGGCATAGTATATTTCCCCTGCAGATCTCTCTTTAAAACTATCTTAAGTGATAAATTACACCAATTAAGGGATGTAAGGTTCATATTCCTTTTCACTCAATGATGCATTTAATTGTGTGGTGTTTGCTTTTGTATTCATACCCAGACAGCCAATGAACAAATAATAGGCAGTCATACACACGATAATGCTTACATAAGAACTAAAGTAAAACATCAATTATTATAACAGTTTCACAAATTTGCATATTGGGTTGGCTGCTAGCATGGTTGCCAAACCAAAACATATGTAGATCAATCTATATGTTTGATGCTCTTTATTATGATTCTAGATATTCCACAGTTGATAAAAGAAATGGAAGACTACATAACATTAAATCAGGTGACACATCTAAATTGTGAAGGACAATAAGTGACTGGTAGTAATAAAACCCCTTGATAGTTTAGTTTAAGGTAGGATGCATATACCCCATATACTGCTAGGCAGCACTGCCCATGTATGTATTCTGGAAAACGTGGCTGATGTGGTCACCTTGAGTCCATTGACTAGCATATCATAATATTGTATCTCCTTTGAGATACATTTCCGTTTTGCAACTTGCAAAGTTGAATTACTTTATGTATTTCAATGTGTCTATGATATTTTCTCTGTCCTCTCCTCAGAACCACGGCATACATGCTGCCAGGGCCGGCCCGACAATGGAGCGGAGTGGGGCAACTGTTCCAGGCGGCACTTTTGAAGGGGCGGAAGAGAGAGGGGCGCCGAGTGGTTTTTCGCTTACCAAGTTGTCAGTACCCGCTCGGCGCCCCTCTCTCTCTCCTCTGCGTCGAGTCTCCCTGTTCGGTCTGGGTGCCGGCTTGTAATGCTGAGCACCGGAGGATGACGTCATTTCCGGCGCTCAGCATTACAAGCCGGCACCCAGACCGAACAGAAGGACTCGCCGCAGGAGTGCTGAAAGGTAAGTACAAGGGGGGGGTAGATAATAGGGAGGGAGGGAGAGGAAGGGTAGATAATGGGGGGGGCGACAAGGGACGGAGGGAGAGGAAGGGTAAATAATGGGGAGGGGGCATTTTAATCTTGGGCATTTTGTCTTGGGCCGGCCCTGCATGCTACTACAAGGAGCTAAATATCACTTGGCCTTGTGGAACACTAGTACCATCTATTTGCATTTTGGGACAAACAGGAGCTAAATATTATAAGTTAGTAACATTCAGAAAAACATGTTGAAAACTATGGTTCCGACTGTGGGATCAGTTACCAAATATATTGTCTCTCATTACAGCAAGGTGCCAATAAGGCAATGACTTTGAATCCAAAATACCATAAAATCATGAAATTAATTATATCCCACTGAAATAAAATGTAGAGTGAATCCTTAAATCAAGACTGCTGACAGATATGTTTTTACTATGAAGCAGATTATTTGTTCTTGGAATGTTATTTCTTTTGAAATACGTTAAGGGAAAATATTAAAGATCATAACAAGCAGAAATCTCTAGCTGCGCAGAACAGACTAGAATTCCTGATTTATTTAACAACAGGACCACTATTCACAAAAGGTTAAGAGTTTCTGATGTACTGCAGATCAATCCTTTTTTGCACTGTATTTCAGCTTATTATATCAGTGCTCCTTATCATATCAGCGTGAAAAATGTTATATTCACTCATTATCTCTTCAGTGCTTTTGTGTTGCACCTACTGCCCTTTGGCACTTGGCCTATTTTTTCATACAATATAATAATCATTTCAGTTCTGACTTTAAACCGTCTGCTGATTCACTTATCTCACTGTTCTAAAAGCCAGACTGGTTTTAGCCTGCAGTATTGGTAGCTATTGCCATATACTCTTCTGTGAGCTTCAGATACAACCATCTTTTTCCTTCCACTTTTATCTTCATCCTTGATGTTACCCTTTGCTCATTCCTTGTCTGTCTTCTTCTATGCCTCTGTTTTTTCCATGTCTCTTCCAATCCTTTTTTTTTTGTTTTTCATGCACCAGTAATCTTCCTCTATCATGGCACTGGCTTTTAATATCCAGCTCTGAACAACATTCAGACAATGCAGACCTTTAGTTTCAAAGAGTAACTTAGAACTGCGAGAGAAAAAAATATCTGAATGGCGGATGAATCAAAAAGATTCACTATCCAATGTACATTAACCTAAAGCAGCATTCAGCCTTGGAAACTTGTTCATACACCTAAAAAAGTAGTTTTTTCCAAATGTATTGGGAAAGTGGACGTAGGCTGTTAAAATGTATATACATAAGGCACATAATGGCAATTATTTCTATAGAGATATTGTGATAAGCAAAGGTAATGTTAATTGTAAATGCACACTGTGCATACAATATGAATTTTGAGTACATAGAATATACAACACATCATTGGAACCAGATCAACACATCCCCATCCAAGCAGTCTTCTCTTATTGTCTCACTTCCCCCCCAGCCACCGACTAGATTGTAAGCTTGCAAGAACAGGGCCCTCTTCTCCTTTGCACCAGTTTGTTATTGTATGTGGTTTTGTATGTGAAATTGTTCTACTGACCGTAACAGCTCTGTGGAATCTGCTGGCGCTTTATAAATAAATGTAACGTAATGTATGTGTAAGAGCTTGGGTTAAGGAATGGCATTTTCTAAGTTTTTGAACATGTAACGTTGCCTGGGTCATAAAAGGTGGGATACTCTAGGGTAAATGTATACATTTGCTGCCATAGTGACGTTGCGGGTGTTAGTATGAATTTTTCGTGTTCACTTTGAGCCAGTGAGGATATATTCTAGGTTATATATTGTTTTTTTCTCCTATATTCAAACCAGTTGCCTTGAGGAAACGCTAGGTAAATGTGAGAGAAGAAAATACATGGTCGACTTCTCTTGAGCTTTAAGAGTCAAATACAGTTCCTACATGACAGCTGCCCTAGGGTGAAGTGGTTCAAACAGTGTGGCAGTATACTGGTTCATTACACAACAAACGTTTTCAACAGGATAAAAGCTGTCTGCTTCCAAGGGAAAAGAATACAAGTCCTAATAACTCCTGAGTGTATCTTACATTTAGGAATAAAGCAGTGATTGCAATAAATTATAATTTTCTGTGCAAATTATCCTGATTCAGCTGGTTACTACGCAACCTCCTCCATTAACTTCTTGTACCCAACCACTTACAAAATAGCAAGTGAAACCTATAGTTTAACAGATGAGAATAGTTGGAATGATTTTGCATTGTTTCTAGGGTATCCACGTTAGAAAGATGTGTATCTGTAAAATGTTATATTTATTTTAGACCCTTTATGCTTTGAGCTGCCTACAATGAACAGTCTAGATTTTTCTAAAATAATAAATAAAAAAATACACAAATATAAAACCTTTAGTTTCAGTCGTTTTCAGAAGAGGAATCCTAGTGGAACAATTTATTTATCTAGTATCAGACCTTCCCCCAAATCGTTATCAGGAAACAACTTCTTTGTTGAGTACTCATAAAATAATATCTTTTTGATATAGGTTAGATTATAAAATATTTTACTTATTTATAAACCACACCAATATAGAGAAATATGAAAAGACCCTAAATTACATCATGGTGCTCATTGGGCATGAATGTAATTTGGAATGCCCACAAAAGGACAATACGCAAAGATGAAATGATGAGGTCCCAATAATAATAATAATAAAGAAAATACTACTGGAGACCCTTTCCCAGCCACTTTTTCTGCAAGCATGATCTTTCTCTTGGCTTTATTGTTAAGTATTGTAACCAGATTTTGCTTAATGCTCATTACCTATGTAAAATGCATTGGCACATTATTGTGCATATTTGCAGGTTCTGACCAAACCCTTAGATTGGGTTTTCTGAATGGTATTTGCTGGGTATGCGCTGAATTCTTTTTCTGTTTTGTAGCCTTGGTTAGCTAATAGACGATGTTTCTCTTGGCTTTATTTTAGTAGATAAAAACACATCAAATATTTAGAATATTTTGAGTCTGTTCAGGTTTATTTTAACCAGACACAAATATACAAAGAGGACAATTATTGTGATTTTTGTCACCAAGTCTGCACCTGATCAAAAAGGCCACAAAATCAGAGCTTGCAGCAGACTGTACGATTTTAGCTAAAAGCCCTTTACCCAGCTAAAAATGATGGGAGTTTTCTTCAAAAAACTATCCAACACCAGAGGCTTGTGTAAATCTCTGCTTGCAACAAATTAATTATTTAAAGACACTATAAAACACTTGTAAGCAAAACGTTATCTTGCAGGTAGAATCTGGATGGCACAGAACTGCCTGTCCATATTACTTTGCAGCCTCAGTTACTTGCATGCAATATATATTTAGTCATTCTGCTGATAAGAGCCTAAGAGGCGGATACATCTTGATAGAGAGAACATCACTGATATATGAAAATGTTCTTTTTCTTGATATGGGACACTTTAGAATTCCTACTTTGTTTGTGCTGCATAAGCAGAGCATTTATCACAGAGTTTACAGAGAGAAATATATCTCTAATACAGAATGGAATAAGCGGAGGGAGAACAATTTTATTTTACTTCTCAGAGTGATCAACCATGAAAAATCCCATCCCGGTCTTGAATTGATAATAAAGCTGTGGAGAATGATGGGCTTTCTATCTAGGAGTGAATCCACAACCTAGATTCAGCAAACTGAATCTAGATGAGGTCTGGAAAAAAGCTTGGTTTTTCTTAATTACACACAACTTGAGTCAGTTGCTTCTGTAAAATACACTTCCGGGCGATGAGAGCCAGTTCCTGTTTGCAAACAAATTCAGCCTTTTGGTTGTTTCACATCATACTCATTCAAAGAGCCCACTCAAAGCTACATTGAGTCACACCTCATCTTCTCCTTTTACCCTTGATGTGGCATGAGAGGTGCTTTATTGTGCATTTGAGTGCCCACAGAACTGCTTAACATGGCACCACTACTCACTTATCAGCCCTATGGAGAACCTGGCTCTGCATTTGTGGCTGACTTTTCTTTACCCTTACCACTTATCTAGTACATAAGATTGTGTAGACAATGGAAATTTACCCACCAAGTAGCCCTTTTTCCTCACATATTGACCATAGTTTACAAAAATATCAGTATTGTCACCCGCTCCCGTAGATCCGCGGTCCCCCGTCGTCCTGCGTCCGTCCGGCTCCCGGCTCGCCGCTACACTTACCTCGTGGCGAGGTCAGGAGGAAGCGGCGGCCGGGTGCTCGGCATTACGGTCGTGCTCCTCCGCTGGACACGCGCGTTACTGCAGCTAGATTTAGCCGCAGCTGCCGCGTTTTGTCCAGGTAGGGGGCGCGTGTGATGTCAGCATTGGGGGCGTGGTGGCTACGGGCGCCAAATTTAAAAATCCGGAAGCCCTGTTACCGGGACCCTGGTGTGGTCTTTTGCTGGTTACCCGTTCTGTAGCGTTCTATGATTAATCTGACCTTTGGCTTGTCCTGACTACACTCTGATCTGTGATTTGGCTGTGTTCGTTCCTCCACGTGTATGACCTGGATCGCCTGACTACCCACTTTGGATTTGACCCACCTTCTGGCTGACTACCCGTCCTGTGTATGACCCCTGGCTCGTCTGACTCTGCGTTTGGTTTTGCTCTCCGCCTCATTTAGCGAATTGTGCCCTGACCAATTATCTCCACCTTCCCTATTTGTGTGGATCTCTCCAGCTATACCCAGAGACTATCTACCTCTCCATATCTGCCTACTCCGGGGCCTCCTCACTGTTGGGATCATCGAATACCTGGGGGTTGCTTCTCAGCGCACTCCTCCAGGAGAAGAACTTCCACGGTGAGTGCTCTGGGTTATGGTAGACGTGACAAGTATCAGTTTCCAACAGTATCCAACAAGTTGCTTTCATGCTGCTGAAAACCCTCAGGGTGCTGGTATGTAGCTCATGAGCAACAGTTTCTCTACGTGCCTGAGAGGGCATGTATGTATATGGGTTAGCATAACTAACCCACAGAACTACAAGTACATAAATACATCTAATTAAGTAATTGGTGTTAACAGATGTGTAATTTTAAAATGGTGGATTATTCATAAAGCCCCAACTTATAGTGATAAGAAGTGCTATATTTTCATATTGTCAACATGAGCTTTGTATCACTCTTAGCAGATCTCCTGTCTATTATAGTCTGACTTGGTAGTGAGGACCTCTCAATAAAGATCCTTGGGTACAATGACCCATTAGATAAAAGTAATGAAGGTAGTTTGTAACTGCCATATGAGTATTCCAACACTCCATCATGTTGTTGCGAATGTATCCATGTTCTCTGAATGTGCGAATTTAAGATTAAATGATACTTTTGTAAAAAGATGACATCTGGCATATGACATATCAAGATATAAAACATTACACATTTTTTCATTTTTAATATCTTTAATTCATTAAACATGCCATTGTATATCAGTTAACTGCCTGCAGAAAGCGATACAAGTTAATTCTAGTAATAGACAGAACTGGTCCGTTTTCTCCTTTTTTATATACTCCATTGTACAGGGATCATTACATCGCCAAATCTCTTGAGCAGTGTCTTTACTTTCCATTTACCTTCACATAATGCACAACACATTGTTTCCTGACCCTCAATTTGTGAAAAATGACAATTATTAATTGTGAAGCTTTGAAATGTGATAAAGATTGGGATATGCCAATAATAGTTAATGCTCGCTTGTACAATTTCCCCAAAGAGGCTGAAATAACCTGAACTTGAAGTAAAGGCAATGCTGATATCCCATCATCATTCAGTTATTCAGTGATGTTAAATGATGGAGAAACAATTTCAATTCACTTTACCACTGAGGAAATATGCGCTGAGTATCTTAAGCAGAACTGAGTTTTTCACATTCCTCTGATACTTCTACAGCTAGTGTGTAATATAAAACAAACATATGAGCTATCATTATGGGTTAACTAGGACTAGGTATTTATTTAATTTAGTTATTAATACATAGAAACTCTTAGAACTCAATTTTTAAGGTTCAATGCTTTGAACTCGTGCTATTATTAAATTATAGGGGTCATCACTGTTTGGGTGTGAGACACACTCAGAGCCATAGTTAAGATCTGTCTGATTTAATAACCCCTGATTAATACAAATGTTAAGTCATGGAAAAGAGTCACAGAATTCTTCATTAATATTTAGATGTCTGGACATTGTGTAACTATGTGATTTACGAAGCTATTAACAAACGGAAACATTTAGTGAAAAATCTGCTGCTTAACAATGAATTTGATACAAATATTTGCTTTACATTTTTACATATGCAATATAATTAAATTCTTTCTTATAAGAGTAGAAAACCCCCCACATACTTTAGAATGATTCCTGTACTTTACTTGTGAATAGACTTGTGCAAATTTTTATTTTAATGGAAAGTCACCAATTTTGTACATTCGTACAAATTGTCCCAATAAGAGGAAGGGCTCCAACGAAACAAACAGAAATGAAGCAGACAGCTCAGAATTTGCATTTCATTAGGTTTTTAACACACTTTCTCTCACTCACTCTCTTACATGCGATCTCACACTCTCTATCAATGCCTCCCTACCTTCTCCATGTCACTGCTTCTCCACTTCTTCTTCGCGCCACTCTCTGTTTCCTCTGTCTTTCTTCTGTGGTCGGCTTGTCCCTCTCTGTGCTGTGTTATCCCAGCCTGGTGTAGTAGTTCCACAACAGGACAGGCCTCAGGAAACATACCCTGTCCCCTGACTGGAGGAATGGGGGAAAGACTGTCCCCATGTTGTGCTCAAAGGTGCTGCCCTTTCGCGGAAGAACTCCACCAGGCCATAATAATGCAGACAGATCTGCAGAGAAAGAGAAGTGCAGAAACTATGTTTTTTATGGGCAAATGCGAGTTGGCATTAGTGAAATGTACTTTGAGTGTACACTTCTCTAGACTACCTTATCGTTTTTGCTATATTAAAATGCAATAATTATCTTGAGAGGGAGGTTTGTCACGATTATTACATAAGCATCTATTTATTTAGATTGCAATAGAGAAAAAAATAATAAAAAAACGCATATGTATACTAACATTGTCTTATCTCAGAATATCTTCAGAAAGTCCAATTTCCACAGCAGTTCAATGTAGATAAATAATGTGACACACATTACCCTCTGAAAGTACAGTTTTCTACATTTTCTAGTTGAATAGACACCTAAACAGTTAATTCAGAAAGAAAAAAATAAACAGAAATAAATAAAAAAAACCCCAACAATTATCGATATCAATATTTACAATCATGGTCATACTGTTGTACATATGTCAGGACCTGTTAACAGTTTTGCGAATGACCTGGATGAGCAAAGGAGAGTTCAGAGTATTTACATTGTTTGTACAGAGAACACTATTGTGAGGCTGCTTATTTTCCTGATCAATTAGTCAACACAAAAACAATGTAATGATGAAAACTTCAATAAATCAATAAGATAAATTGACCCAGTCATGCTGATTATACAAGGTGGAAGTGTTTCTGACAGATACAACATTTTTATAAGCCTGAAACATTTTTGCCTCCATTTTGTTTCCCTTTTTGATCACAAATGCCATGACCTTTCTTCTGCATTTTAGCTATAAATAAATATAGGTACCAACAAATCTCCTTTTTTTCATCATCCATGATTTGTTGCTTAAGAATACCTTTAGGACGTCATACATGATACATGAGTACATACATACATGATGCATAAGTTATTTAATTTACAAACCATCAGGAACTAATGTTCAAGCAAATATGTTCTTGCCAGCTGTTCCCAGATACAATGTTGTGTCGCCCAAAATATTAAAAAGCAGGAGTTATACCGGTATTTTTTCTTTTAGAATTATCTGCCATAATAACACTAACCAATATAAATTAGCCGACCTGTTTGGCTTCTTGTGTATTTTATTTAATACTAATATTTGTCCGACAAATGAGCACCATTGACTTGGAAAGAGAGATAATGAGAGATGTATATAAAACACATACTGAAAGACAAAGTGACACACACACAGTAACAAAGCAGAGCAATTCACAGATCAGTGCCATAGGATTCATATGTTACTGACACTACCTAAACATAAAATTTGTGATGTCATCAAATAATGAATTCTCAAACAGGTGTACTGCCACTTTAAATCTGTTTTGGTTTATTCCTCCAAATCTCATGATCTTTAGAAACACATCATTTTATTACACGTAAAACAGTAAATGAGAGTGAGAATTAGTTCTAAGACCTAAGATCATAAAACTAAAACTCATTTGTCTGCATCAGTGGAGTTTTTACTGACTGGTTTGTGTATCGAGGTGTCATTTTCAAGGTAACTAAAACTACCAAGAAATATATTTCCCTTTCTCTACTGCACATACTGCTGCCTAATAAGACACCATTAATAAAAGCAATGGCCAATCCAGCTCACAAATGATGTTTCCATGGTGTTTCATGAACAGTACACTTTATGCATCTATCATAAATTACTGTATTTCTGCTTCCAGCCCACAAGGCAAGGGGATAAGTTGGTGAAAATGCTGGTTTGCAGAAATTTCAAAAAAAAGGCAATCTTGCAAATTAACTAAAGTCAATCTGCATTAGCGCTCACCAAAGTAACACAACTGGCAAATACTCAAAAGCAGTAGAGTCGAATGAATGTGAGCTGATGCAAGATGAAAAAAGTGGTCAGTTCAAAATAAGAGTTATTATTCACTAGAATATGAGTTATTTGTGAGAGCTTGACAAGGGTATGTTAGTTAATAAAGAAACAAAATACAATTTTAAAAAAACCAGAACAAGGGTCCCCAGGACCAATAATAACCAAACAGGGTCTAATTGAAAATGAGTTTGTCAAGACCCGAATCCTTTGGGTCGCGGGAGTGGGGTCTTGACACACCCCACTCCCCGCCTATTTTCCCTTTAAATAGGGGTGTTTCCCGCTGCCATCAGCGGGAACGCCCCCAATGTCAATGAGAACTCCCCCAATGTCAGTGGGAACTCCCACCGATGTCAGGAGACCCCACCTCACGTCAGTGGGCAGTCCTGGCTGCGTCCCGCAAGGGTCTGGATAACTGGAGCCCAGAAGTTCCCAGGTATGATGATCACGAAATAAAAACAATGAAAACAAGGAGTTAAGACAACACGCATATTAAACAGGCAAAACATCTCATTGATAGAAGGGAGCTTGTTGAATCTTTTTTTGTGTAGTGGAATGTCCACAGCTTTCTTCTTTCCGCAAAACATGGACAATACAACTTTTCATCATTGGACAAATGGACACCTGTATTTTCCCAATATTCTGTTGCCCAGAAATAAAACGTTTTTTTAAAAAAAATCAAAAGGTACTTGGACCTCAAACCCCCCTTCCTTGGGTACTATTTCAAAGGATTTTTTTCACTCTTACACTACCCATGGGGCAGAGATGGAAGGGTGGGCTAAGGAACCTGATGGGGCCATGCCTCTGCAAAGGTTTTTAAATATTTTTTACCGCCTTCAGCCTTTGCTTTTGGAGGCAGGGGTGCAAGATCTCCCCAAAGCACGTTCAGTTTATTTTAAACTCTCATCTCACTGGGAAATAGTCCCCTGTTTAATTTTTTACATTTTAGCATTTCTTTTAATATCAATGTACTGTGGGGGATGTCGATGAAGGTATATGTGAAAATGTGACTATTAATTTCTATTCAAATCAGGACCCTGGGATGTCTAGCTTGGGAGGTAGAGTGTCACTTAAACTGACACTTAAACTGGCAGCACTACTGTGCATGCATGCAATTCTGTACATGCACAGTATGCGTTCTCCAGTGCCCCAGACACCGTAGGACAGAGGTATAGCTCTGTGGGACTGTAGGATACAGTGACAAAATTGGGACTGCCCCACACAAAATAAAAACAAGACAAAAAAAAATAAAGCAGGCACCATAAAAACTGTATTTTTATTAAAATTAAAGCAGAATCCCGGCAAACTAGAACAATTAATACAAGATAAGCAAATTACTTTGTGGTTGCTTGTGATCACAGTTTGCCAAAAAAACAAGTGCATGATCATGAAATGGTTTTGCCTCTGGTAGACTTTTTTCTATTCATACAGGCACCTGCACATTTTATCTTGAGCACTTTTCAGTCGCTGTCATCTGGTGCACATTCTCAGCTATTGTTATCTGTTGCAGTCAGGAGGCTGCAGGGCTGACAATGAATAAGCTTGAGGATTACATTCTCTGAATATTGTTTCTGTAAATTCTCATTATAAATCTGTAAAAAAGGATAAACTCTTTGATATTACGTGAGGCAAAACAAACAAATGTCAACTGTTACAGTGATTAAGGGAACACTAAACCAGTTAGATCCTTTATGGTGAATTTTCTGTGGAGTCACCATTAGTAAAACTCATGGAATAATTTGTACACATTTCGTCACCTTTTCCACAGTTTTTATAATGTTGTTTGTTATACAGTCTAGCATTATGAATATATAAGAAATATTGGCAGTAATTCGGTAATAACACTTCTGCTCTGCAGGGCCATCCCAAGACATTGTGCTGCCTGGGTCCAAGGTTAAAATGCTGCCCCCCCCACCAAAACCATGCCGACCAAAACCATGCCCACATCCATTATGATATATCATGATTAATCATGATTAATAAGTTCACTCTCTTATGCTCTCTCACACAGGGATTTTTCTAATCAATTAGAGGGGGCTGTAGGAGGAGCTAGTCTCTGGCAATGCCTCGATGACAGGCCCGGACTGGCCATCGGGCACACCGGGCGTTTGCCCGGTGGGCCGGGCCACGGCAGGGCCGCATTGACTTAGGGGCTGATGGAGCTGCAGCTCCAGGCCCCTACCCTACCTACGGCCGCATTAACGCAGGGCATAAGGGGCACCGGGTCCGCCACTCTAAGGGGCCGGGAAGTCCCCACCAAGGCCGGCCTTACGGGTCTGCGGCCGCACAGGGTTTAAATTAAAACATCGGGGTTTTTTTAACTTTATTTAACATCCTCCATGTTAAATAAAGTTTTTTTTAACTTTATTTAACATGGAGGATGTTGAAAAAAACCCCCGATGTTTTAATTTAAACCCTGTGCGGCCGCAAACCCCTAAGGCCGGCCCTGGTGGGGGCTTCCCGGCCCCTTAGAGCAGGACCGGCCTTTGGGGTGTGCGACCGCACAGGGCATCACACTCTAGGGGGCGGTCCGCACCGGGTGCCGCTCATCAGGGGGTGCCAACTTGCGGCACCCGGCACCCCTCCAGAGACGGACAGTAATGCTGGAGGAGCAGGCTCGCAAGAGAGCGGTATCGGAGGTCTTTAACAGACCTCCGGTTCCCTTGAGTGATTTTAAGCCGGGTTCAACCCGGCTTAAAATCACTCAAGGGAGCCGGAGGTCTGCTAAAGACCTCCGATACCGCTCCCTTGTGATCCGCGCGGCAACAGCTGCTGTGCGCCGGGGTTTGTTGTTAGATCCCGGCGCACAACACTGAAGCCGCGCCCACCGCTGTCCGTGCCCTCTGAACCGGAAGAAGACAGAGAAGACAGAAGAACTGAAGAAGAGGAGCGAAGAGGAGGAAAAGGAGCTGTAAGGAGAAAAGAGGAAAGGTAGGAAAATATTCAGTGAGAGTGGATTAGTATATATGTGTGGATTGGTATATATGTGTGGATTGGTATATATGTGTGGATTGGTATATATGTGTGGATTGGTGTATGTGTGGATTGGTATATATGTGTGGATTGGTATATACGTGTGGATTGGTATATACGTGTGGATTGGTATATACGTGTGGATTGGTATATACGTGTGGATTGGTATATAGGTGTGGATTGGTATAGGTGTGGATTGGTATATATGTGTGGATTGGTATAT
Organism: Spea hammondii; assembly: GCA_029215755.1. Taxonomy (NCBI): domain Eukaryota; kingdom Metazoa; phylum Chordata; class Amphibia; order Anura; family Pelobatidae; genus Spea; species Spea hammondii. Next base: position 67,639,769 of record JARDYJ010000002.1, on the reverse strand, counting down.
ATGTGTGGATTGGTAAGTGTGTGAGAGTGATGGGTGTTATGCTGTACCATTTCCAATGTCTTTTTCATGATCTAATTATGCTCTAAAAGTACATCATAACTCCCATCACTCTATACTGTTCCATACAGTGGCAGAGCTGGGAGGCAGAGGCCTTGCACCCTCACCGCAGGACTCCTGAAAGGTAAGTGAACTTCAAATAGGGAGAGGGTAGATAGTTAGGAGGGGGTAGATAGGGAGAAGGGCGTGAGACGGGGGAAAGGGGGTAGATAGGGGGAAAGGGGGTAGATAGGGGAGAAGGGAGTGAGAAGGGGTAGATGGGGCAGAAGGGAGTGAGAAGGGGTAGATAGGGCAATCATACTCCTATCATGCCAAGTCTGCGAGTACATCCTGGAATCTGGGTATGCCTGGGCATGATAGGAATGTGATTGCTGTTAACAATCATATATATATATACATATAATATTGTTTTTTAATTGTTTTGTCCTATTTTGGTGTGTTACTTACTTTAAATAAAAGGGTTTTTTTTATGGTGTGGGGAGGTCATATTCGGTTTCGGACAGGTAAATGCTGCATTTTCGGTTTCAGTCCAGAATTCGTTTCGGTGCATCCCTACTACTAAGCCAGACAATGAAGTGGTAGGCCTACACCACAACAATGTTTGGCGTAGTATATAGTGATTGGGGTTATGCTGCACTATTGTCAATGTCTGCCTCAGTATATAGTGGTAGGTGTTATGCTGTACCACCGTCCATTTCTGCCTCAGTATATAGTGATAAGTATTATGCTGTACCACCGTCAATGTCTGCCTCAGTATATAATGATAACAGTGAGAAGAGGCAGATGTGGTAGATAGTGATACAGGGGGATAGATAGTGAGAAAGGGGAGTTTTGTTACAAGTTTTTATTCCTTTCTTTTTTTGGGATGGGGGGGCACCAGAGGAGTAGTCCGCACAGGGCACCAGAACACCTAAGGCCGGCTCTGCCTTAGAGTGGCGGACCCGGTTGCAGTTGCGGCGGGCTTAAGGGGCTCTGCCTTAATGCGGCCATATAGGCCCAGTCAGTCCGGTCCTGACTGGGCCTATTTTAAGGTAGGAGCCTGGAGCTGCAGCTCCATCAGCCCCTAAGTCAATCCTGCCCTGCCACAGGCGCGGTCGCAGTTGCTGCTTGCTCTGGCAACAAGGTAAATAGGGTGAGGGAAGGGGCTGCAGTGAGAAGGGGCAGAGGGGGGTTGGGTAGTGAGAAAGGGGGAGAGGGGATAGATAGAGGCGGTACATATTGAGAAGTGGGGAAGGGGGTTACATAGTGAAAAGGGGGAACATAGTGAGAAGGGGCAGATAAGATGATGAGAGGGGGTAGTGTAAATGCGTATGAGAATGAAAGAATAAATGTGTGGATGAATTGTGTGAATGCGTATGACAATTAATGAATTCATGTGTGGATGAATTGCTTGAATGATTTGTGAGACTGCATTAATGAATGTGTTAATGATTTGTGTGAATGATTAAATGCAAAGATGGTACATGAAGGGTGGGCTTTAACAATAAATAAATAAATAAATATGGGCTGCTCAGGCTTAAATGCCCGGGCCTATTTTTTGTCCCAGTCCGGGCCTGCTCGATGATGTCTGCATGTGATCCAAGAGTGGCAGTATGGTGATTGCACAATGCTGCAAATAAGGTAAGGTGCATTCTGGGGAACAAAAATACAATTTGTAATGAGACCCCGGTGCCATCATAGCACCCAAACAGCTTGTCAGTGCCATTTGTGTCCCCAAATGTTATCTTTGTAACCAAACAGCTTGTCAGTGCCCCCAAACAGCTTGTCTGTGCTATCTTTGTCATGAAATAGCTTGTCAGTGCCTCCAAACAGCCTGTGCCATATTTGACTCCAAACAGCCCACCTGTGCCATTTTTGCCACCAAAAAAGATGAGTAGGAGAGAACATCCTGGTGTTGTGGGGGTCATCTGGGGAGGGGGGCCCAGACCAGTTGTTCTGTAAGGGGCCCCAAATGATTTTACTTATTCTCTTTCACCCTCTCTTCCACTCTTATCGCGCACTAACCGAGATTGCCATGTAAATTTATGTTGGCGGTGGGTGAGGGAACACCTCCTGTCTGAAGACACCCCCACTGGCTTCTCATGACTTTAAAGGGACCACACCAAATGTTGACATGCAGTGTAGGACTTTTCACACTGACACCTGTGCTTATGGGCTTGGTATAGACAGCTGCTGGCTTCCTTGCTGTATCTCTCACTTAGACAATTCCTAGCAGCCAACTCATATCCTTCTGATGGTGCCAAACTCATCTCAAGTCTGCTGAGTCCCTTGAGTAAGTAGCCCTACCGTATGCTGTGCTTGTCTACGGTGTCTAGAGTCAGGTTCCTGACATGATTCAGTTCATTGGGACCAATGTCACCACCTGTGTTTGCACCTAGTGTACTATAATACACTAGACAATGACTGAGCATTCTCAGGATCTGCATGAATACTCCTTAGCAGTAATTTCATTGTATTAATTTATTTGCAAGCCGGGCATCTCTTATGTCAGTTGGCACTCACATGGTTAGGGGTAATGTAATTTTGGAAGTAAAATATGAAAACTGTCATAATACAGCTATGGCAAAATACTGGTACGTTGTTCCTATTCATCTACCTGTGCAAGAATGCCATGGAAGGACTAGCCTGAATACCTGTTGTTATCAGTGTTGGAAAAAGTGTGTTTAAAAAATGTTTTCTATACTGGGGTTCCTTATGCCTTTTGCCACATGCTGAGCTCTAACTATCTCTTGACTCTTGAAATGTCTTGTCGAATGTAGTTCACTAGATTATTATGAAAACTTCAAGTGGAAATTCTGAGATGCTCTTGATTTAGTAGATAAAATTTTTTCTAAGTACATCACATTCTCTGCAAAGGCAATGAGGCTGTGTGTAATGAAGATCATTAGTCGGATTATTAAATAATGGAATAATCAATAAGAAAAATTCCATATTTATGTTGATTTATTTTCTTAGAAATTAAATTGTGAATAAGATTTTCAACAATCATATGTGTTACTTTCAACGATCAAATATGTTACTTTTGTTTACTGGTGTGGAGTAGTTTTATAAATGATGGAACAAACTGGTGTAATTTCCTATGTAATTTCCTTAGTTTTTACATTCATAGCCTATTTTAAAAATCAAAGGAAAATGATCCCCATGTCTTTCATTCTGTCAAAGTACTTTAAGCCATGATACACAATAGGGTATTATACAGCTACTTTAACCCCTTCGCGACCTTTGCCGGTTCAGGACCGTCATGGGGTTAAATCGGCTCAGAAAGCAATCAAAGATTGCTTTCTTCGAGCAGATTGTGTTGCTGTAATGCCTCGACATAGAGGCATTCAGCAACACAGAAAAAAAACCTCAGGGAGCAGTTAGATCGCTCCCCGGGGCTTTTTTATTAGTTAAAAAAAAGGGCGGCAGGTCTTTTAAATATGGCGGCGCCATGCCGCTAAAAGCTTCGTTTAAGAAACGATCAGAGGTTGTTTCTTCCACTCAGTTGGTGTTCTTGAAATGCCTCGAAAAAAATCCTAAAACGCTGCTTGTACTTATGGCCCTATAACTTACAAAAAACAGCAAAAAAACATAAAAACATTGGGTATTCCTAAACTCAGGACAAGTAGTAGAATCTATTTAGCTAGTTTTTTTACTTGCTTTTTACTTGTTGGTGACACATTTGGAACTCATTCCCACTCCTCTGCTCTTTATCACAGTCTTCTACAGTCAAGAGGAATTATGATAGAGTAGCATCAAATAAAGCAGTGTAAAGCCATTTTGGAACATTTACACCATGATCAAAGAACCAAATAATAATTGCCAATACCTGTAAAAAGTTTATAGTTGTGATATTTGTGATACCAAATAATTTTGAAATTATATATGTCATGTCATACAGAAAACTATAAGAGCCCTTTGTTTAAAAAGTTAGGCCAACTAAGCTGTACGTAGAAAGGCTAATATTTCTTGTTTGCTGTAATATAATAAGCTCATCTCTAATTTGACATTATATTACTAAAATGTATGATGCAATATTCATAATTAGTTGCATTTGCTTACAAGTACTGTTAATTTTCTTCGGATTAATAACATTAATCCCTTTATATTGTATGTAAGCATTTCAAAAGGGAAGATTGTAATATTTTACCAAATGTAAAATACAAAATGCATAAATAAAAAGTTGTGAATGAACTGGCGTCAGATTAATTGTATTGTGCAGATTTAAACTCTTACAAAAACATTAATCTCCTTGCAAGATTGCACCTAACTTGCATAGATTATACATTCATACAGTCTGATCCGGATAGATAGCATGTTTAGGTATCTATAAATACATATGTTGGCCAATGTGAGAAATCCAGTGTCATTCAAATAGGACAAATGTCAGTGCACCCAACTGTCAGAGATGCAGCAAAGCTTGCTCTTTGATACCAAAGTGTTAAAAATGGGGCTAAAGTCATCTTGACTACAAGGATTGAGCAGAGCAAGTCATAAGGTAGAAAAAAGTATCTAACAGTAATAAACAAAGAGAACACAAAACATTACTCTTTTTTGTTATAGTACAGATCAATAAAAATTGTAAAAAGTTATGGTACATTTTTAGAAGTGTAAGCCACTTTTACCAAGTATTTAGTGGCTCTATGGAAGGCAAGTAGGTGGAACTAGCTGCTAGCCTCACCCACTCACTCTTTGTCCCACTTATAGCATCACCTACATTTTGTCTATGTCTTTTTCGTATCTGGCCATTAAGGCATATTTGTTTTTGTTTTGAGGTACAAAGAATGTATACCAAGTACTGTTATTTTGTATAATCAACTTATCCTGTATAATTTAGGCAATACCCATTTGGTTTGTCATATTATGGTACATATATATAAAGCGCACCAAAGGTCTTAAGAAATATGTAAATCAAATAATCATTTAAGTAGTCTCCTGCAAGCACTATTAGAGCACTTTATCAAAGCTATGTTAGTTAAATTGAAAATGACATCAAATGCAGTTATTAAAAAAGATATACAGAGCAGAGGAACCAGGGATGGTTCATTTTAATGATCTTTTAATGGTTTCAGAAAATTGCAGATGTAACCTAGAAGAAAGTATTGTAATTATAATGAATGCATAACAAATATGGGGTACTTCTGTCCTATTCCTATATGACATTGCACTTAGAGATGCAATTTTGTTGTAGAACACAATGTTTTTGATGGAGTATAGAGGCGATTATTCAAGAATGTTCAGGAGTTCCTACACAGTATATGTAATTTGGCAACTCCGAAAATTAAACACATGTTATAGGATTAACACACTTAATATTAGGCCATGATTAAATAGTTTTGTGTGCTTTTTCAGGTTTCATAATGTTTTTTTTTTGGAGGGGCACGAAGTTGGTGGGTGAACACTTGATGAATGCATTTAGTAATTTAGAATAGGCCATGTTTGCTTTAGCTTGTAGAAGTAGTGCATCCTGAAGTGTTCTGTCCTGCCAGCCATAGAGATGTCACTCAAAGATGTATTTTATCTGTTTTTATCCCAATTTAAAGGCAGTACTTCCAAACCCCAACTGTTGGAGGTATTACACTACTCTTCCATCGAGGGCATAACACTTTTGTGAACCTACTTAAGGATTAATTAACTAGAACCGCAAACAACCACACATACAGACTGTTCAAACAACCTAAATATGGGTTATGTTACAATATACATATACAATTACAGTATAGCAATACGGTAGACTTGAGGAGGATCAGCATATGAGAGATGATGCGTAATAAAAGGAAAGTTGCTATTGAGTGAAAATAGCAGTTTCAGTCATAGGGAGAATTGAGTGACTATGCAAATATATTAATGCATCATTTCACACTAAACGTTGCTAAGCGCTTTTTTTTTTTACCCACTAATGAGTGGCATATAAGTGGTTTTCTGACCAGAACACAGCAGTGTGTAGATCACTAGACAAAGGACAATGCCCTCCCCCTCTTGACAAGTTTTCAAGCTGTTAAAATTCAGTCTAGGCTTTTTGCCAGACAAAATAAAGCAAACAAGGAATCACTTTTTTTTTTTACAGTAGCAAGGTAGAAATTGCCAAGTCTACATCTGGAACAACACAGTTGCTTTACCCTATCCCCTTTTGAGTTGGACCTGTTTTAGCATTAAGAAGAACAACAATTACGTATTTTCTAAGAAATGCAGATATGTAAAGACATAAACAAACAACAGGTCACCATTTTAGTTATGCTACTGCAAGAATGAATTGGTTTTATACAAAAGTGCCAGAGGAAGGACTATTACTAGACATTTATTTTGTTGCCATAATAAATGGGTTCATTAATTTAAAGTGTTAAGGGGAACATACCAGATAACCTGTATGCAACATAACCATAAAATGTTTCTCTTTCCATTATTAATATTTTAATATTACTTCTAGATTGTAAGCTTGTGAGCAGGGTTCTAATGTATCGGTTTGTCTAAGTCTGTCTATTCTAGTTTTGTCATACCTTATGTATGTACTGTTTGAAGAGCTGAGTAAATTGTTGGTGCTATATAAATAAATAATACATAATAAATACATAAATATATATAAATATATAAATAAAAGTTAATATAATATCATATAATAATAATAATAATATTATACATATATATATATATATATATATATATATATATATATACACACATATATATATAGGTGGACTAGAGAGCCAATGTTCTGTTTCAATTCACACTGGCAACCTTACTGAGTTAACTAAATTGCTGTGGCACTCAGAAAATCTTGGCAATCTCATTGAAACAGTTTTTATTGATTAAAGAAAAATAGTCTTTGATTGTTAAACCAACAAGCTGTTAGTCGTCAAGCTATGACATCTCAGTATATGCTACAAATCAATGGAGTAGTGAGATGCAGTCCTACAAAGCTCCCTGATAAATCATGATAAGCCTTGTGCTGGAACAAGGGAAGCCTTTATCTTAACAAGAAGGTAATCTTTCTGAGCTTGACAGTCTCATTGTTGACTATTGATAAGACTGTAATACCCTGGGGATAGCATATTGAAATATAAAGCACCTTGTATCATGCATTAATAATAATGATAATATTAATAATAATAATTACCTCATAGAAGGGTATTAGAAGGGTTTATTTAAAATATTCCTTATAACCTTTAATATATATATATATATATGTTTACATGTCACATGCAAGACTAAACAAAAATCAACAAACTGAGTTAGACAGGAGGTGATTATATAATATGAAATTAATAATTTGCATATTATTATATTATTATTGTTATTATTATTTATTGTTTTATAAAGTGCCATCATATTCCATAGCGCTGAGACAGGACGTAACAAGTAGTATATAACATAACAACTTGACTTACAGCCAATGTCTCTTATACATATTAAACTCCACTTTTTTCAGTTTTTCATTAGCCATGTTTTTTTTTTTTAGCCATGATTTCCATACTTCCACCCCTGCTCCACTGTACCACTGCTCAGAGGCAAGAATGTGATTTAGCACAGCATCTGACCTGCACTATATGGACAAAAGTATTGGGACACCTTACCTTTTATGACATTGCATTCTAAAAACATAGACATTAGTGTGTAGTTGGACCCCCCATTGCAGCTATAACAACTTCTATTCTTCTAGGAATGCTTTCATACAAGATTTTGGAGTGTATCTGTGGGAACTTTTGCCCATTCGCCCAGTAGAGTGTTTGTGAGGTCAGGCATTGATGTTGGACACCTTTCCAGTTTATATAAAATGTGTTTAATGGGGTTGAGGGCAGGGTTCTGTGCCAGCCAGTCAAGTTCTTCCACGCCAAACTCATTTAACCATGTCTTTATGGACCTTGCTTTGTGCACTGGGGCACAGACATGCTGGAATAGTAAGCCTTCCCCAAACCATTCCCATAAAATTGGAAGCATAGCATTGTCCAAGATACCTTGGTCTGTCCACTTTAGCATATGTATATTGTCAGACCCCAATGACTCACTGTCAACAGGCAGGGCTAGCACTGCCATATACTGTAGGTTGCCTAGGGAGGTGAGCTGGTTGGGTGCACTGCTGTAAGGTATCCCCTTACGCTAACAAAGCAATTGATGGGAGAAGGATATGCCAGATATATAGTTACCTAAGGCACTGAAAATCATGGGGTTGGCATGGGCACCAGGATTTCCTATCCTACCATCCTTGCCCCCTTTCTCACCACCAGATACCAAGACCAGTGGCGACTCTAGAAACAATATATAGGGGGGGCACACAAGATATCACATTCAAACTGGGGGGGCATTCATAATTTCCAAAAATAATGTGCTATGGAATTATACTTTTGTTATTGGGCTAAAATAATACTTGATCATTCAACATGGGAAGCCTGAAGCCACAATTGAGTGCAACTAATCCTTGAAATAAATATTATAACACAATAAATAACTTTTCCACTAAATGATTTCAGGGCCTTGAACGTTTTGTCCCCTGAAGTCACTACAACTTCAGGAGGGCATTTTATCTCTGGATAAATATAAATTAAATAATTCCTACTGTAAGTTAAGTGCCAGGAACAGATGACCAAACACACACACCAACACAGGCTCTGTCACACCGACACCCAGACACACACACCAGGACAGGCTCTGTCACACCAACACCCAGACACACACACCAGGACAGGCTCTGCCACACCGACACCCAGACACACACACCAGGACAGGCTCTGCCACACCGACAACCAAAAACACACACACACATCAGGACAGGCTCTGCCACACCCACATCCAAACACACACACACCCCAGGACAGGCTCTGACACACTGACACCCAGACACACACACCAACACAGGCTCTGTCACACCAACACTCAGACACACACACCAACACAGGCTCTGTCACACCAACACTCAGACACACACATACCAGGACAGGCTCTGCGACACCGACAACCAAACATACACACACACACCAGGACAGGCTCTGCCACACAGACACCCACACACATCAGGACAGGCTCAGCCACACCCACATCCAAAAACACACACACACCAGGACAGGCTCTGCCACACAGACACCCACACACATCAGGACAGGCTTTGCCACATCCAAACACACACACACACACCAGGACAGGCTCTGCCACACAGACACCCACACACACCAGGACAGGCTCTGCCACACTGACAACTGAACACACACATCAGGGCAGGCTCTTCCACACCCACATCCAAACACACACACACACACAGACAGGTTCTGACACACTGACACCCAAACACACACCCTAGGACAGGCTCTGCCACACTGACAACTAAACACACACCAGGACAGGCTCTGCCACACCAACACCTATACACACACACCCGAGGACAGGCTCTGCTACACTGATAACCAAAAACACACAAACAGCAGGACACAATCCACGTCACAGACGTCTGCATCAGGATGGATTTTTCACACTGCATTGTCGTTTATACCCCCCTTAGTGTTTTTGCCCCTGCTGCCCATATATATTAATATTAGCCCCAGTTGCCGATAGCAGGTATAGATCAACACATTAACACACAAACCAAGCTTTGCATGGATAGATCAACTGAAATTCACCTGTGATCTCAGCACTGAAGATATATATCAAATAAACAGAATCAGACATACAAATCCTGTATTTGCAGGTATACAATAATAATATATGAAACGTAGCATCGCAGGTATAGATCAAATAAATACATGGAAACAGCATTGCAGGTATTAATCAACTGAATAAGACATACAAACACTGTATTTGCAGGTATACATAAATAATGTATGGAAATATATAGTTATGGATCTACAGAATAACGCAAAAACCCAGCTTTGCAGGTAAAGATCAATTGGAATTCACATAAAAACACGGCATTAAAAGGTATATTTAAAACCCCCTAAATTACATTCATAGATCACAGGTTGCGTACCCCAAAGCCGGCCCTGCCGTCCACACTGCCCACACAGCAATCACACTCCTATCATACCCAGGCAACCAGTAAATGCTGGTACCTAGGCATGATGGGACTGTGCTTGCTGTTAGCAATCACACTCCTATCATGCCAGGTCAGCCAGTACATGCTGGTACAGGGTGGCTGTAAGTGATGTGCAGACCCAATACTGCTGGCAGCATCAATACACAAGGGGGGCAGCTAGCTAGGTTTTAGCATGTACTGGCTGACTTGGCATGATAGGAGTGTGATTGCTAACAGCAATCAAAGTCCCATCATGCCTAGGTTCCAGCACTTACACATCCAACCAGTAAATGCTGAAACCTGGGCATGATGGGACTGTGATTGCTGTTAGCAATCACACTCCTATCATGCCAAGTCAGCCAGTACATGCTGGTACAGGATGGCTGTAAGTGATGTGCAGACCCCATACTGCTGGCAGCATCCATAGACAAGGGGGGCAGCTAGCTAGGTTTCAGCATGTACTGGCTGACTTGGCATGATAGGAGTTTGATTGCTAACAGCAATCAAAGTCCCATCATGCCTAGGTTCCAGCACTTACACATCCAAACAGTAAATGCTGAAACCTAGGGATGATGGGACTGTGATTGCTGTTAGCAATCACACTCCTATCATGCCAAGTCAGCCAGTACATGCTGGTACAGGATGGCTGTAAGTGATGTGCAGACCCCATACTGCTGCCAGCACCCATAGACAAGGGGGGCAGCTAGCTAGGTTTCAGCATGTACTGGCTGACTTGGCATGATAGGAGTGTGATTGCTAACAGCAATCACAGTCCCATCATGCCTAGGTTCCAGCACTTACACATCCATGCTATCACACACTTCATTCACAGATTCATTCCCTCAATCATACATTCTCATTCAAACTCCCTCCCCACCCCCTTACCTGCACTGCAGCTCCTTGATGCCGCTCACAGACTTCAGCAGAGGGCGCGGCCTCCCTCTGTGTTCTCTGGTAAAGCACAGAGGAAGCGGGACTGGAGCAGAGTCATGTGATGTCACGTGAACTCTGCTAGGTTCCGCTTCCTCTTTGCAGTACAGAAGACCCTCCCACAGGTAAGTAGCCGGGCTCGAGGTGCGGCCCGCGTAAGATCGGTTGCCTTGGCTGCCGATCTTACTCGGGCCGCACCCTCTCTCTCCTCGGTGTTTAAAAATAAATTAAAAAAAAGAAAGAAAGACGGGATCCAAATTTAGCAGGGGGGCAACAGGGGGGGCAAAGATTAACCTAGGGGGGGCAATTGCCCCCCTTGCCCCCCTGTAGCGACGCCACTGACCAAGACCATTACATTGAAAGCATAGTGAATACTATCATTCTGTTTAATTTTGCAAATAACTGAGACAGTATAGATATGATGGCGGCAGACAGGGATTATTTCCTTCTTTGAGATCAATTGAAGAACCTTCAATGTTAGGTTATAATGCTTGGCCGATTCCCTGAGGTCCTCTATGATGGAATTGTAGCTAAACACCCAAAACTTACTTTATTAACAACAAGATCTTATGTTTATGACTTTATTTCATGTACTTATTATTGATCTTAAGTAACTCTTTTTAAAGCACGCCTGGCCTTAGGCAGTGATGAGATGAAGAGTAATTGCAATTTTATGCCAGTGGCAATTCCCATTTATCGGGATTAGCATTAGCATTTACTCATTCACTCAGATCTACACCTTTTAAGTAGAAAAGAGGACGTGTGTGATTTAATTTTACTATACAAAAACACGGCAGATGAAAAACATCAATTTCTAGATATTTGAAACCTCTGAGCATTTTGTATATTCTTTCAAATATACATTGCCCAGATTAATGCGGAGACCCAAGTCTTCAGAAAGGAGAAAAATTACTAACAGAGGATGAAGTTAAAATTTTGGATGCACTACAACCACACCATATTGCAGCAGTAAATTCTTGGAAACCAATAAAACTAAACAAACTGAAGATATGGCAGTGACTTATAAAATGACAGTCACCATGGGAACATTTACAAAGGATATGCCTTAATGGATCTAATGATGCAACGGGTAATAATGTTCATATAGGTCAAATGACATGTCTGTATGGTGAAGCGAAAAATGGCTGCACATCCTAGGAAACTGAAAAACATATGTGTTTTGCATAAAGATTTTTTTTATAAAATTATAGCCATACTTACTAATTTCTCAAGGCACACTATAGGACCTGACCAAAGACTGATAGGGGTTTAAACCCCTTACATCAGGAAAAATGGTCAGACTAGGTGGCCTGAATGGTTCTCATCTGCCGTCAAACTGTATGTTTCTATTCTTAAATATTTAAGACATATTTAAGGATGGGAACACTTTTTCATGAAATAAATTTACGGCATTTAGTGCACTTCCAGCTTTTTTTTTCTAATTCTCTGCTGGAGATTGTTCTTTAACCTTGTAGTTTTTTTTCTTGCTTTAACGAAGCGACTATTTCTGGCAATGTATTTTACATTATCACCACTAAAAATACACTTTCATACTCTTCATAAAAATGTGTCAAAAGAATGTTATAGATTTTTCCTCCAACATGACAACATTTTGAAAGTGTTGAGTTATGAGTCTCTAAAATACAGAAATTATTTCTGGCTGCTGACCAAGGCCGACAAGTTACAATATTGCTGTTCAATTGTAATAAATATTAGAAAACATATATTTAATGAGAAATAGACCACCTACAGAATATGCTGAGTAGAAGAAAATAAAACTATACCTATTAACTTGAAGCACCTTCCTTAAATATTTTAATTAGATATTAATTATAGTGTTAAATACAGTGACATAGTATAATGCTGAACAAAAGGAAAATAGAGATTGAAAACAAAATTGATGTACAGACAATAATGTGCTGGAAGGATGTGTATTGAGATGGTGGCTAGAGTAATGTGAAACAACTTTAGATATGGCACTGCCGCTATAACGAAATGGTCAATGTATCTCTTTTGTCTCACAGCTTGGTAAATGTGCAGTTTGATGTGTCATACTGTTTTATTTGTCATATAGGGAAATACTATATTGCAATAATAAAACCTATAATTTATTTCAGTTTAGTTAAATTGATATGTGCCTAATGCAGTCTAAGGGGTGTATTTAATACAGTGGGAGTTTGGAGATGAGTTTTAGCAATACAATGTATTTGTGCAAATAGAAAGTCTAATTCATCGACACATGTGTTCTTCAAAAAGGGCTGTGTTCATGCTCTGTAATGCATCGTCTGTTTACAGAAAAGGAAGAATATAATATGCAGAGCCTTGTAAAGAACTCGTTGGGCTTGGCCCTTTATAACTCATAGAGAAGCTGGTGGGAAGAAATGCTTAAATCACCTGCAAATATACAGTTTAGTGAACAGACCAATCAGCAAAATAAATCTTAAGAAAAAAAAATGGTAGGAAAAGTGAAGAAATTATGTCAGCAAGTGAGATGTAAATAAAAAAAATAGGTCAAAAGAAACAGCTAAAAAGGGGGAAAGAATAGGACAGAAGGAAAAAGACCACAAGAGGCACAAAGCGGAGAAAAGTAGAGAAAGCACATTTGTTCAATTTCCATGATCTTAGTTAAGATGGTATCGTAATGTTACTGTGAGTCCAAGCAGAAAATTGTAACATTGTCCCTTGACCCCACTTGCTTTGTTTTAGAAGACTGCACATGAGACTTTTAGCACTAGTGGTACAACTGTGTAGTTCCCTTGTAACATTTAATAATATACATTTTAGGATTTAGAAAAAATGTTATTGAACTGTTATACGTAGGTGTAAGCATTGTGATCAATCCTACTCTGGAAGGTGACAAACCCTTGGATAAGGTTTTGTGAATATGTATTATTTTTTGCTTTATCAGATTGCACCTTTATTTTTATATTTCTATTTTATCACTTTGCCTTATTTTATGTAGGCAATCTATAAATGCTGATATTAGTAATTAGCTATATAAAGGTTGTGTCTCGTATGCAATGAACAGTGAAGGTAAAATTATCCCTAACACTTAAACCGTAGGGTACAATTTGAGTAGATTACTGGAAATATTATTTATTACAGGAAGTGGTACTGCTATTAATGTAAATTGCAGTATAAATGAATGAAGGTGTTATGATTGCCATTAAAATTACCACCCTGGTTGATCTACAAGTTTTGTGTTTATGACCATTCTTTGGTGAGCACTTTCCAAGCAAATTGTTTATTCAGATGGGGCCGACTCTCCAGTTAATACACTGTTAAGTTGAGATACATTGTATCCAGCAGACACCTGGAGATCCTCTATAATTGCTCTCCAGAGGCGTATCTACTGAAAATAGCGCCTATGGCAAGCACTGAAATTGCGCCCCTGTCCAAATATCTAAAACCCATTTACTAGCCCCTGCTGCCCATATATATAAATATTAGTCCCTGCTGCTGATAGCAGGTATAGATCAACACACAAACCCAGATCAATTGAAATTCACTTGTGATCTCAGCACTGAAGGAATATATACCCTCCCCCCTACCCACTATATACCCTCTCCCCCTACCCACTATATATCCTCTCCCCCCTACCCACTATATATCCTCCCCCCTACCCACTATATACCCTCTCCCCCTACCCACTATATACCCTCTCCCCCCCTACCCACTATATACCCTCCCCCCCACCCACTATATACCTTCTCCCCACCCTACCCACTATATACCCTCTCCCCACCCTACCCACTATATACCCCCCCACTATATATATATATATATCCTCCCCCCCATAGTTCTCTCACCTTGAAGTCCAGCGACAGGAGCACGATGCTGCTGTCATCCTGCACCGCTCGCTGGTGCCCGCTGCTTCACTGCTGAGCCGAGCGGTTGCTAGGCGCCCCTCTCTCTCCTCCGCATCAAAAAAAAATAAAGACAGCGTTTAAAAGCCGCTCGTTGGTGCCCGCTGATTCACTGCTGGGCGCCGAAATATGATGTCATATTACGGCGCTCAGCATGAAATGCCGGCGCCGGCACCGGGACCGGGACGGAGGTAGAGGCCTCGTGGAGGAGAATGAGGGGCGCCGAGCGGTTGCTAGTCGCCCCTCTCTCTCCTCTGCATAAAAAAAACCCAAAAAACGGCGTTTGAACACCGCTCACTTGCGCCCCCTTCAAATGGCGCCTATGGCATGAGCCATAGGTGCCATACCCTAGATACGCCTCTGCTGCTCTCATATTGGTTTTGTCACTTACCCAGTGGAGTAGAGCACCATCATTATTTCCATTAACCTTCTGTTTGATGTGTTCCGGTGAATTATTTCACTGTTATTAGTAAAGATGAATGAGCCAGCATGTCTCCATGTGCAGAGCTAACCACCCCAAGTAGACATACATGTCTTTTTAGGTGTGAGCTAGAACCCAGTCATGAGGGAGAGAATGTGATTCTTCTGTATTCAGCTTGACTATGGCTAGTGATTCTCATTCTCCTGACAAGCAGATTCGAGCCTGCATTAGCTGAAGCCCACACCAGCTCACCCAGCTAATTGGGGCCTCCATAGCTTCATCAGATTCACTGATTGACACAGATAATTTCAATACCCACAGAAGCAATGAGAATTTAAGGGATTTCATCAGAAAAGAGGACTCAAAGTCAGTTTTAAACTAAAAGATGTGTTTTTCCAAAACTATTACCCACTTATAAGTAGCTTATTTAACAAAATTAAGTGATCTGTTCTTATTCTGTTAGCAGAGGTCAAAACATCCACACTCTAAGCTGAGGAGCCAGCAAGTAGCAACATATTATAGCCTATGTCGATTAGACATAGATAGTAGCAACTGCCATTAAGTCAAGAACATTTATTCTTTACCAAATGGAATGGGTAGATCCCACTAATCTATATATCTTATATCTGTTAAAAGGGAGATGTATTTAATGAGTCTTAAGGGTGTTGTTCCACAGAGTTTACAAAATATAACTATTTTTTTAGGCAAAACACTTTATCAAGTAATTCTTTAGTCACGCAAAATTTTGCTTAATAGGTCACCATAGAAATAGAAAAAAACATCTTAAAAGTTTCTGTGCTGCTTTATGTGACAGACCTGCTATGCTTTATTTCCTTAACATAGTAAAAAATGCAACCAGTGTTTTGTCTAAGTGGAATAGCAATTTAAGGACTGAATTTTCTAAGAATTTTAACTACCAAAGCTTTCTATGCTATAAACCTGTTCTACAGAAGGTAGCCCTTTAACGAAATCCATAGAGATTTTAATTTTCTTGATTTTGCATATGAAAAATTATTTCCTACAGCTTCATTTTCCAGCAATTGTGCGAGTGAACAACTGTACCTAAGAGACACAATAACCATCTAATTTAATGTATTCCACTTCTGTTCATGAAAATATGGTCGAGGTGAAATGCTACAAAGGATTTTGCTTGTTCTTAAGGAGAACGAGAGGTCTTGGTTCAAACTTGCAAGCTGAAAAAAGTCAATTGCTTGACTGTGCTAGTCAGATTTAAGATTACTTTATTTAATGTTAACCTATGGATCCAAGCTATAAAGTATCTAATAGGGTTCCAAAATGCTTTATTATTTTTAATGGGGCAGCTGAACGAATAGAAAGTGAAGTGAAGCATTTACTGAATAGTAGGTTTGGTAGACTTTCAGTAATAATTTTTACGATTCAAAAACGATGGTTCATGGATTCTTTAAAAATATATGTAAGGGTGGGCAGTGCTTTTTAATGTCCATTGCATGTTATTCATTGCATTAAAATTGCATGAGTAGACATTTCTTAATGTTACATAGTTACATAGGCTGAAAAAAGACACACGTCCATCAATTTCAGCCTCTCCCATATCTGTTAATTGCTGTTGATCCAAAAGAAGACAAAAAAAAGAAATCCAGCCTGTGGCTCTTTCCAATTTTGCAAAAAAACCAAGGGAAAAAAAATCCTTCTTGACCCCAGAATGGCAGTCAGTTGTTGTTTAAATGTCTGTATAGACTCTGGTAAAACTACTTCTGCATGCAGAGAATTCCACATCCTTATTGTCCTTACTGTAAAAAACACTTTCCTCTGCCTTAGACTAAATCTCCTTTTTTCCAGTCAAAACGCGTGACCCCGTGTCCTATGCATAGTCCTGTTTACGAATAGGTTTCCAGACAATGGTTTGTATTGGCCCCGAATATATTTATATACTGCTATCATATGCCCTAAGATTTAAATTAGTAAAGTGTTCCATTCCTTTTATTAATTTTGTAGCCCGCCTCTGCACCTTTTCCAGTGTTATAATATCCTTCTTTAGAATAGGTGGCCAAAATTGCACAGCATATTCAAGATGTGATTTATAAAGAGGCAAAATTATTTTTTTATCCTGTGAATTGATGCCCCTTTTTATACAATACCTTACTGGCCTTAGCAACTGCTGACTGACATTGCACATTGTTGCCTAGTTTGTTGTCTATAACAATTCCCAAATCCTTCTCATTTGTTGTTATCCCTAATTCACTACCATTTAGGGTGTAAGTTGCTTGTGCATTCCTTACCACGAAATGCATAACTTTGCATTTATCTACATTACATTTCATCTGCCATTTGTGTGCCCAGTCCCCCAGTCTAGATCCCTCTGCAGCAAAGTAATATCCTGCTCACATTGTATTACTTTACAGAGTTTAGTGTCATCTGCAAACACGGAAACATGACTTTCAATGACTATTGCAAGATCATTTATAAATATGTTGAATAAAATTGGTCCCAGAACAGAACCCTGAGGAACACCACTTACCACTTTTGTCCAGCAGTTAAAGGAAGGAAGTGGTTAGACTAAGGGCATCTAATCCCTCTGCCCCTCCCTCTTAAAGTCCAGCTCCAGCCAATTTATGGCACTCATTTTGCCCACACATAGGGGTCCTAGCATTGGGAACAGAATGCTGAAACTACATGTGGGGTCTCAATATTAAAATTTTCGATCTTATGGGTAATATGATATATATATATATATATATATATATAAAACACTTTCAAAAAGATGGTCAGCACTCCAGGTCTTTAAATAGACAATTTCATTTTATTCAAAGTCAAGTCGACGTTTCAGTCATTACTGACTTTCATCAGGACATACATTTGAACTAAAACAAACACATATTTATAATAAAATAGCTTGAGAACTCACCAATCTGAAGTGAGTGGGTGTGTGCTAAAATCGTCGTGTCAATGCCATTAGTGAACACTGCTCATACCCGGAAGTGCAGTGTAACATTATTGTGTTCCTGTTACTATAGTAAAACAGTTTATTCCGTTTGTGCACAATCAGAAATCTTTTAAAATGATGTGAAATATGTTCTGAGGCCCCTAAGAGCTCATTATGTTAAATTTAAAGTGCTTATAATGTGCAAACATGATTGGGGAATAACTTTAAATGTTAAATATATCTACAATATGTCATATAGGGAATATAGGTATTTACTAGACATACTGACAAAGAGTATCAATAATGTGCAATGAATTGTGCAAACTGCAAATAGCACAAAAAGGTGCAAATAACAAATGTGCAAAATAGAAACTTATCCAAAATTTAAAGTGACAGTGCAAGTATGTTCCTAAATGTTAACCCCTGACATAAGCATTATATACTTTTATTATTAAAATACAAAGATACATCACATTAAAAACCATGCATGTCGGTAGTTGCAGCACTAAAAAAATGCCTGCAAATGCAACATGCAATACCAACTCACTTTAAATCACCATTATTATTTAATGGACAAATCAGTGGAATTTGAATCTACCAAAATCCCTAATTCAAATATGTATAGATATAGGGCATGTTTAATATTTTGGTGTGTCCATTATTATTGAACACAGTTCCTTATTCATGTATACATCTAGATTCAACATAAAGACACTATAATAGACAATTTAACTCATGGATATCTATTGTCTAATGTAGTACCAAATACCACAATTAAATCAAGAAGATCTCTACTGGTATAACTCCATCCATATACCACAAAACATTACACTATATGATTTTGCACAGTATCCACTAATACGTTCTAAGCTTAATAAAAGGGTTACATATCAGTCACATACAGTGTTCTACTCCCCAAGTACCTACTCCAAAATGCCGCATACAGGCATTGGACGCTAACTATATACAGTTTGCGAGATAACTCATAAAAACGATGTATATGTGAGCTTTTCATTCAATCCAAAGGGGGACATTGTCTTTAGATGAAAGATCCAGTATGTTTCTCTCTGTAATAGGTGCCTTCCATGGTCGCCCCCTCTTAATGACTCCGGGATGTGGTCAATTGCTATAAACCTGAGGGATGTCAGAGGATGTTTAAGATCCAAAAAATGTTTTGCCACAGGTTTATCAGACTCCCCATCCCTATAAGCTACCCGAATACTGGATCTATGACCCCTAATGCGCTCACCTAGAGTAGTTTCTGTTTTGCCTATATATGCAAGGCCACAGGGACACTGTATCTTGTAGATCACATACTCTGTCTTGCATGTGATCCGATGTCTGATGTTGTAGACTCTGCCCGTATGTGGGTGTGCAAATGTTTTACCTGGAGTCATATGTCCACATGTGACGCATCCCAAACATCTGACACTCCCATAATTCTTAAATTTACTTCGACCCTCTGAGTAGCTCTCTACCTGGTCAGTCTGTACCAGGAGGTCCCTTAGATTCTTTTGTCTCTTGTAACTCATTAGCGGGGCCTGATGTAATGCCTGAGGCAAGGAAGCTTCGCAGGTGAGCATATTCCAATTCTTCCTAATGCTTCTAGTTAAATGTTGAGATCCAGCATTGTATGTGGTTGTACATACCATTTGTGTATTCAAAGATTTATCAACTTTCGTATGCGACTGTGTGGCTTTTTCCATAGCTGCTGTCAAGATCTTGGTAGTATAACCTCTTGCCATAAACTTATTGTACATCAACTGCAACTGTTCCTGTTTCTTATCTTCATCCGTATTATTCCTGATCACTCTAATAAATTGTGAATACGGTAAGGATCTTTTCAAATGATTAGGGTGTGCACTTTCGGCATGTAGTAGAGTATTTCTATCCGTTGGCTTACTATACATGGAATACTTTATTATTTTCGATGTAAATAGACAAATCAAGATAATTGATTGTTGATGAACTTATTTGAGCAATAACTTTAATAGGGGTTGGTAGAGAATTTATCTCCACAACAAACATCTCCGCTTCCTCAACGGTACCCCTCCATAGTACCAACACATCATCGATATATCGAAAATACCTCAAGATTTTATTTGCATGTGTTTTTAACCATGTACGTCTTTCTACTTCATACATGTATGCGTTAGCATACATGGGCGCCATGGCTGCTCCCATCCATGTTCCCGACCTTTGTATATACCACTTACTCTCGAAGCGGAAATAATTGTATTGTAGTGTGATCATTAGTAACTCCAAAGTAAATTCCAGTAGGGGACCATGATATAAAGATGAATCTAAGAGTAGCCTTCTCATTGCTTCCACACCCTCCTCATGAGGGATGACCGTATATAGACTACTAACGTCCATGGATATTAAAATGACGTTATGCAGATCCTCATTTATAGAGTCCAGTTGATGTATCAAAGAACCTGTGTGGGCACAGAGGGTCGAAGTAAATTTAAGAATTATGGGAGTGTCAGATGTTTGGGATGCGTCACATGTGGACATATGACTCCAGGTAAAACATTTGCACACCCACATACGGGCAGAGCCTACAACATCAGACATCGGATCACATGCAAGACAGAGTATGTGATCTACAAGATACAGTGTCCCTGTGGCCTTGCATATATAGGCAAAACAGAAACTACTCTAGGTGAGCGCATTAGGGGTCATAGATCCAGTATTCGGGTAGCTTATAGGGATGGGGAGTCTGATAAACCTGTGGCAAAACATTTTTTGGATCTTAAACATCCTCTGACATCCCTCAGGTTTATAGCAATTGACCACATCCCGGAGTCATTAAGAGGGGGCGACCATGGAAGGCACCTATTACAGAGAGAAACATACTGGATCTTTCATCTAAAGACAATGTCCCCCTTTGGATTGAATGAAAAGCTCACATATACATCGTTTTTATGAGTTATCTCGCAAACTGTATATAGTTAGCGTCCAATGCCTGTATGCGGCATTTTGGAGTAGGTACTTGGGGAGTAGAACACTGTATGTGACTGATATGTAACCCTTTTATTAAGCTTAGAACGTATTAGTGGATACTGTGCAAAATCATATAGTGTAATGTTTTGTGGTATATGGATGGAGTTATACCAGTAGAGATCTTCTTGATTTAATTGTGGTATTTGGTACTACATTAGACAATAGATATCCATGAGTTAAATTGTCTATTATAGTGTCTTTATGTTGAATCTAGATGTATACATGAATAAGGAACTGTGTTCAATAATAATGGACACACCAAAATATTAAACATGCCCTATATCTATACATATTTGAATTAGGGATTTTGGTAGATTAAAATTCCACTGATTTGTCCATTAAATAATAATGGTGATTTAAAGTGAGTTGGTATTGCATGTTGCATTTGCAGGCATTTTTTTAGTGCTGCAACTACCGACATGCATGGTTTTTAATGTGATGTATCTTTGTATTTTAATAATAAAAGTATATAATGCTTATGTCAGGGGTTAACATTTAGGAACATACTTGCACTGTCACTTTAAATTTTGGATTAGTTTCTATTTTGCACATTTGTTATTTGCACCTTTTTGTGCTATTTGCAGTTTGCACAATTCATTGCACATTATTGATACTCTTTGTCAGTATGTCTAGTAAATACCTATATTCCCTATATGACATATTGTAGATATATTTAACATTTAAAGTTAATCCCCAATCATGTTTGCACATTATAAGCACTTTAAATTTAACATAATGAGCTCTTAGGGGCCTCAGAACATATTTCACATCATTTTAAAAGATTTCTGATTGTGCACAAACGGAATAAACTGTTTTACTATAGTAACAGGAACACAATAATGTTACACTGCATTTCCGGGTATGAGCAGTGTTCACTAATGGCATTGACACGACGATTTTAGCACACACCCACTCACTTCAGATTGGTGAGTTCTCAAGCTATTTTATTATAAATATGTGTTTGTTTTAGTTCAAATGTATGTCCTGATGAAAGTCAGTAATGACTGAAACGTCGACTTGACTTTGAATAAAATGAAATTGTCTATTTAAAGACCTGGAGTGCTGACCATCTTTTTGAAAGTGTTTTACATGGAAACTGCTGGTTACTAGCACCGGGCTTGGAATATTTGGAATGGTGTGCAATGGACTCTGTGAGTAAATATATATATACCGTATTTGCTCGATTATAAGACGAGGTTTATTTCAGAGCAAATGCAGCTGCAGGGGACCTGGATCCTCCTGTCTCCCCCCCCCAGTTACCGGTACTTCTGAGTCCCCGGTGTGTAGCTGGGGCAGCGTGTAGATGTCTACGCGATTCGCCTGGACAACTTCCGCTGCAGCAGGAAGGAGGTGTGGCTAGCAGCGGGGGTTGTCTGCGTCCATCGCGCAGACCTTCCCCGGCTGTCAGAGATCAGAGTTCCCCGCACCGGAAATAATGTACGTTTAAAACTCAGCACATTTTAGATCAAATGGTATAGAGGGTATAGATCAAATAAACAACACATGGAAACAGCAGTGCAAGTATAAATCAACTGAATAAGACATACATACCCTGTATTTGCAAGTATACATAGTAATGTATGGAAACATAGCATAACAGATATAGATCAACAGAATAACAGACAAAGCCAGCTTTGCAGGTATAAATCAACTGGAATACAATGTAAACTTAGCATTAAAGGTATAGATAAAACCCCCCAAATTACAGGCATAGACCACAGGTTGCACACCCAAGCATGCCCTGGCGTCCACGTTCCCCACATAGAACCTGAGCAGCACCCAGATTACAGTCCAGAGTGAGCCGACTTTGTCCCCAAAAAGCCCACTCTGTGCAATCCTTGTCCCATAAACACCCTGTCTGTGCCATCTTGGTCCCCAAGGCTCAAAAACACTGCTTGTGCCATCTTTGCCTTTGCCTAAATCACATCCATGATACACATATCCATTAATGCATTCTCACAAATCATTCAAGCAATTCATCCACACATTAATTCATTTATTCATTCTCTCACTCATCCACACAAATCATCCACACATTAATTCATTCACACAATTCATCCACATATTCATTCATTCTCTCTTATTCTCACTCATAATTACAATATTTTTACTACCCCCTTTCTTACTATCTATCCCCCCTATCTCCCCCTCTTTGGGAGTAAAAGCCTTCCGTTTCACGGCTCTGCGTCATCAGCACCGAGACAGAAGCCTCGTGCTCCCAGCACCACAGTCAGGGCAGCACTGAGACGGGTGGTGGCTGGAGCGGAGGAGACCGAGGGGCGCTGAGCGGGTTGTGAAAACTCTTTCATGATCGACCGTTCGGCGCCCATCTAGATTTTGGGGGGAGCAGGCTGCACCTGCTGATCCCCTGGGGGGGATTTCTTCATTTTGGGTCACCCCTCATGATTTCCTGAGGGGGAACGGTCCCCCCCCCCGGTTTCTATGCCCATACCCCCAGTTAGATCTCAACATAAGAAGCATATAGAATTGTTGTATGGTTCATGATGTCATTGAGCAGATATTTTACATTTCTGCACCAGTTTTGCAGGTGTAGGTCATAACATATTTGTGAATGCTCCCACGGGAAGAAGATTTAACTTTTTGTCCAGCTGTACAATTTAAGTTTGTTCGTATAATTAAAAAGTAAAATTACAATTTTTAATGATTAAATTAAGTTACATTTGCTAGCATTAAAGCATTTCTTTTGCACCTAATCCACGGACACCGTGAGAGTATACATTTTTTGTAACCCTAATCACACAATTCATTGCAAGTTAGGGTAGCGTCTGTTATCCCTACATTGGCAGATGAAAGTGCTGAGGTGACCTTCTTTCTTATCAAGCCCTGCATGTGTCTATACTTTGAAGATATTATGTTTGGAAGCTTTGGGTTCTCTGGTGACTTCTCCAGATTTAATTAGTCTGACCTTCTGTGATAATCCATCCACTTCTGAATCATATTCAGCTCCTACATTAATCGTCAAAAGACCAACTGCTACACAGAGCCTTTAGCATAATTCACAGCTTGCCTCTTACAAAAATGAACTTTTGCAATAGGGAATCACTCTCAGTACTGAAATTGGGCTACCTTGGTGCCAAGGAAAGTTTATCTTGGAGTTCAGACAAGCTCCAGTGCTAAAAATCCCAATATTTTATGTTTAATGTAGAATGTGGTAAACTGTGGGTCTTCCAAATTGTTAATAAATATTTCAAATTAGATCTCTCCAAATTATAGAGGTGATGTCATTACTTGCATATATTAATAAAGAATATCTAATTCATTTTACATTAATAGTACTAAAATAATAGTTAAGAAGGCACTGAGATGAACAGGATGTCTTTATAGCTACAGTTCTATAAAAAAAACAGAGTTTCTCATAGATCACTGTTCTATTTCATTTCTACCTAATTAATGACATGCGCCTGCTAAATAGTTGATCAAAACTTGTTTTTCTTTTTCCACCAACATAATGGTTTTAGAAATGTGTGATTTGAATGTTAGAGACTTTTTTTTTTTTAGCAAAGTGAAGGTTCCCTCCTCAGTTCTCATTAAAAGGGTGCCATCCTCAAAACTATAATCAGTGAGGCTTAGTCTAGTCCTTGTTGGTGATTTCAACATTAAATGTGTATAAGCTATACATTGTGCACTATTGTTAACTGGTTCCACCAAGCAACTGACATACATGTATATATATTTTTAGAATTTGAATTGCGGTTTACTTGTTGGCTTTGAATATAAATGAAACCATTTTTGATTATGTTTACTATGAACCAATGTGCTCTATATAGCACTAGAGCACATTATTACGTTATGTCATTATTGCGTCAAAGCTGCACTGAGCCTTTGCTAAGTTGTTTGGTATGCTTCCTCCCGTGACACAGCTTGTCTGAAATATACTCTTGCCCCAATTTTGACTGACTTCTTGAAACTGATCATTCGCCAGTTTCCTCTGTAAATAAATGCATCTGTAATATTTTCTCAGGGAGGATAAATACAGTAAAATTGTGAATTACTTCACTTCTTCTAAGATTAGTTCAATAGAATCCAATAAATGTATACCTTAACTCATCAAACACTGCCTGATCACATCAAAGTAAACGCACTATACTGTTGCGTGAACGTTGTCATGGAGACCATGAATAAAGGTTTCTGGGGTAGTTGAAAAGAGAGAACCTAAAAGTATCCTGTCAATATTGATGCAAAAAGAAATATGTATTGCTTTTATCCTTTATCAAAAGGATGTGACTTTCGATATTTCTCATTCACAAAACTTTGTGTTTCACATTAGATGAAAAAGGGAAATGATGTCTGAAAAAGATGTAGTTGGCAGACAGATGGAAGTATTATCTATGGTCAGCATTTATTTATGATGAGGATGGAAAATAAATCGTCAACCTTTTGGACAGATGTCTCTTCAAAAAAGAAACATTACTTTTATTTAATGAATATAACTTGCATTTCTGCTGTATGCAATCCTGTAAAAATTGCTAACAAAAGGTTTTTTTGGTCTGTTGAAACATAATGTGGATGAGTTTGTTGGACAAAGCATGAGGTCTTGTGCCATCCCTGTGTTATTTTACCGAAGCATATATTTTTCTCAAATTCTATATGACTGATACCCTGCTTAAGGCTTGCTGTCAATAAAATAAATTGTCTGGAGGATTTTTATGATTACATTGGCTATGATGGTAGGTTTATGAGGTTTAAATCAAAAGTTATTTTAAATTAAATTTGCTGTTATGCTCAAGGGTTTCACGAGCCAAATATTAACCAGGGACAGCAGGCTTAATTAAGGGACTATCCTATGCAAACAATTATATATGGTTATTCTAGTTCACAGGGCTGTTTATTTCTCGAATCCTAAATTTTTTGCAGATCAGGACAATTTTTTTCCCTGCCCCTTCGTATCTGCACACATCTCAACCCCTACCATGTTAACTCCAAGGTATCTCACCACCCTTACATAAGATAAAAAGCCTTCCAAAGGGTAAGTAGATTGATCCTAAAGTAAATCTTTAGCTATATCCTTTTAAAAATGTATCTTCAAAAATAAGTACAATATTTGGAGGACCCAGTATCCCTCAGATATATATATATGTTACTTTCCATTCTCATAAGCACAAATCAAACTGTAGGATAGGTACATTTTTTAACAAATACTCTATCCTTTTAAAGTTGTTTATACTCTTATATTGGAAATATAGCATGGTCAGATCACGCTCCTGTTTTCATAACTCACCAGTATTCCAATAACGTAAATTGAAGGCTAAACAAAATTATACTTTCATCTGATTCATCTAAAAATTATCTAATTACAGAAACAGAATTCTTTTTACAATCTAACAATTACAACTTAGTAGTCGACGCTACCATTTTGGTGCGCATTTAAAGCTACTTTAAGGATTTTTTTTTGTATCAAGCTAGGCTCCCACCTCAAAAAGAAGGAGATATTCAGCTGGAAATAAAGACTAAGCTTAGTGTTAAGACAAATAAGGGCATTCTGGAAATAAAGACTAAGCTCACTGATATACGCTGTACTAGACACCCTTTAAACAGAGCTCCGGACAGAGGTACAAAAGCCAGCATGAGGCAGAAGAGGCATTAGTCAGGTGTCCACATACTTTTGATCAAATAGTGTAAATTAGAATAGCTTTGGTTATAAAGTACACACTTGCCTGTAGTGCCCGCAGCACCAGTAGGAGTCCCACAATTCTAGTGAACGTAAACTGCTGCTTATTTGTTGATTTTAATCGGTTTTTCAGGCTTTTAAAAAAAAGAATAATTACTTAACTTAAATCGTAATCAGGGAGTCACCAGCATTGAATAATGTTTATATTACTATTAATTTGACATCTGATTGCTTATTGGTTGCTAATTTTGTGTACCAAATTTATATGTACAATATCTTGTATAATATTTAGTAACTAAGATAAAGTGTGTTGCCAGATGGCTTTATGATATATTTACCATATAAACCACAATAGTTACAGCGTTAACATGGTTGAGATTTATAAATCATGTTGTTGAAAGTTTATAAAACTTAAGACATTAAATGTTTATTAGCATACAGGTGCATTTTAATATCTTTACTTAAAATTTAATGAAATTATCAAATATGTTCCTTCATGTATGCATTTTAAGAGTACTATGCTTCACACAGTTTCAGGTTCAGATTTTTTTACTAGGAGGATTTTAAAATCCTCATTGCGAGACTGGAACACCTTCACCAACCCAACGTTGATGTTTGAAGTAGAGCTCTTTTTTACGCATTTTAATAGTATCTTTTTTTGTTAAAAAAAAAAAAGAGATGTATTGACACACACATGAATTATACAGAACAGGGCTGTTGCTTTTTTTTACTATAGACAAAGCAAAATCCTTGGTTAGCCCAGGGGAGTGCAAACCTTTCAACAATTGAGAAAATCCAAAAAGGTAAATAAGTCACAGTTGCGGTGCTACCACTTCTTGCTGAAATAATATTTTCAGAATTTTTCAATACCTTTTTTTCAAGCCTGGAGTATTTGCTTATCTCATATTCTGCATACATCAGGAAGGAAAAAATGTTCTGGCAACAATTTTCTACCTTCGATTCCTGCAAACTTCACAGATAAGAGAGGAAATAAAAGCTACTATTCAATTGGTGTGTTCTTTTTCTTTCAGGGAATGCAATCAGTCACATTGTTAGCTATTATTTTTGAGTTGTAAACCTAACAAAACAAGTTCATGCTTTACTGATCAGAGGAAAAATTCATACTGTGTGATTAAGTGCTGTAAGAAAGTGACAAGAAAATACCAGGGTTTTTATACAAGAGTCTAGAGGAAACTGAGATAACTGTATTGGGTGGTCCTGTACATTAGCCAGTTATGATAAAAAATACATGACTTAGTACAGAAACAATTTTGAGAATAATAACAGGGATTTTTTCTCTTACAATGTCTGGACAATGGAACTGTGGGAAGCATTTTGACCTCGTACCTGAAGGCATGGTTTTCAGGCTGTGATAATGTATATTGAAACTACACAAACATCATTTTATATGTTGACTTCAGAGACATAGTAAATGGAAGAGAAAACATCTTGTATATACCATTCACATTTACACAAACATAATGTTCGATAGGGAGTAGGTGGCCAAATATATTAATTAAACATAAATGTCAAGTTAACCAAGTAAATAGTAAGACAAACCGAAACAGGAGATAACCTATGTTTAATTCAAAACAAATAAATTATTTGACTCATAATAAATAGACTATAAATATAAACCATAACGTTCATTAGAATAACAAATGTAATAGTAATGGCGACCAGGGCCGGCCTTAGGGGTGTGCGACCTGTGCGACCGCACAGGGCGCCATGGTTGCAGGGGCGCCTGCCCGGGACATAACTTAAAACATCGGGTTTTTTTTAAAACTTTATTAAACATCATTTATGTTAAATAAAGTTTTTTTTTTTAAAAACGAAGCTTTAATCTAAGTCCGGGGCAGGGGCGCCGAGTGGTTGCTCGTGAAGTTCTCAGCAACCGCTCGGCGCCCCTTACGCTCCGTGACTCCGTCGCGGTGCCGGCATCTCATGTTGAGCGCCGGTCTATTCCGGCACTCAACATGAAATGCCAGCACGGCGGCAGAGCGAGAAGACGGATGCCTCCCGCTCTCACCTCAGGACTCCGGCACCAAGGTAAGTTTGAAGGGGCAGAGGGGGGGGGTAGTTTGAAGGGGCAGAGAGGGGGGGTAATTTGAAGGGGCAGAGGGGGGGCGCCAGAGGAGTAGTCCGCACAGGGCGCCACAACGCCTAAGGCCGGCTCTGATGGCGACTATAAAAAAAAATAAAAAATGTGTTGTATGGATGGTACACACTGATTATAGATATTCTATCTTGATGTAGACATTCAACCTCAACATTGTGACCACAAAAAGATATAAAAGGAAAATGTGGGATTTCTAGGTTGACTAATTATTAATACAGAGAGGTAACCTGCTGATAATTGAAAAGAAAAAATAAATAGGAAATCCGTAAAAATAAAAAAGAAAGCAACATACCTTTCTATCTCTTTTATCTATGACAAAGTGGTGATAGGCAACTGTCAATATCAAAAAACAAGGTGATTGCAGTGAAAAAATAAAGCTTAGCATCAGGTTAGTCAGGGCCAAAGGTACAATGCAGGTTAAATGTCTACATCAAGTTAGATTATCTGTAACCACTCAAAAAGCAAATTTTTTGTGTATTAGTCACAGAGCCGGCCTTAGGTGTTGTGGTGCCCTGTGCGGACTACTCCTCTGGCACCCCCCCTCACTACCCCCCCTCTGCCCCTTCAAACTACCCCCCTCAAACTACCCCTCCCCTCTACCACTTCAAACCAACCCCCCTGCCCCTTCAGGCTACCCCCCCCTCTGCCCATCAAACTAACCCCCCCTGCCCCTTCAGGCTACCCTCCCCTCTGCCCCATCAAATTACCCCCCCGCTCCTTCAAAGTACCCCCCCTCTGCCCCTTCAAACTATACCCCACACACACACACTTACCTTGTTACCTTGTTACCTACGGTGAGAGCGGGAGGCATCCGTCTTCTCACTCTGCCGCGGTGCCGGCATTTCATGTTGAGCACTGGAATAGTCCGGCGCTCAACATGAGATACCGGCACAGCGACGGAGTCACGGAGAGTAAGGGGCGCCGAGCGGTTGCTGAGAACTTCACGAGCAACCGCTCGGCGCCCCTGCCCGGGACATAGATTAAAGCATTGGGTTTTTTTTGTTTTGTTTTTTTAAACTTTATTTAACATGAATGCTGTTAAATAAAGTTAAAACAAAACAAAAAACCCCCCGATGTTTTAAGTTAAGTCCCGGTCGCACAGGTCGCACACCCCTAAGGCCGGCCCTGATTAGTCATTACTTTTTTCTTGTTTTCATTTGCTCAAGGTTTGTATCTGGCATTTTTTTTTTTTTTTTAAATATCTCTAATAAATGGTATGATTTATATTCTACTTATTGTGACCCTATTATTTAGTTGCTTAGGATAAATCCTAAATGTATCTTGGGACACAGAACACATACTGCGAGCACATGGGAACACCCCTTCTGGATAAGATTCATCCTCTTGCCATACTAAAGGGATTATACATAAATTGTCTTGGTATGTAAGCCATGAGCAGTTTAAAAAAGCCCCCAAGACAAAAAAAATATTTAAACACAACCAAGAACATTGTTGGCTATTTATGTGAGGGATGTCTGGAGGAGTAATCTTATCGCTTGTAGTGTTATATTATCATTATACAATACAGCTATCTGTTCTGATATGGCTATAAAGTGTCAGTTTTTGTTATTTTGGAAAAGGAGCGTGAAAAGTTTTTGGCGTTTGAATTTATTGTAGCAATACAAAGAGTTGTTAAATCATAAAACATCTTCTGTACAGTGTATTCCATATTTTTCTACTAGATTATCACAATTCATCTGTCTGTCTCCTTAGTTATAGCTTGGCTCTACTGGCCCTTTCCTCCCATCTCCTTATACATATTTTTACCAGCTACAAGGGATTGACATACTTTCTTGTTGAGAGGAACTGCCTGTAGAAATAAAAATCTGTTGGATGTAGCTGCAGGAGGGAGGTCAAAAGGGATAAGAGGTTGGCAGTTCCAGAATACATGACAGTATTCTTTATTACAGGCTACTTCAATAAAGCTTTTTCCACAGTACTGTCATGTGAGCTTTTCCATTTTGCAATCTGTATTTTCCTCTGTATTGCAAAGCTGACCTATAACAGTTGGTTTTTATCTCTTACCATATTTTGGTTCATAAAAACGGTATTTTAGATGGTAAGCATTTTCTTTATAGTTTGTATGTATAAGCAGTACACAAAGTATAAAATACACACTATGCACATATTCAGAACCCAGCATGTATGTCCATTTGAGCACAATGGCCACTCTCCTCTACCTTCCTTTGTTATAATTGCCTAGGTATAAATACTTGTCACAAGACAATACTTGTCTTTTAATTGTATCAATTAAATTGTTTTAATTGCTGCAAGGCACTTTTGCCTAACATACTTTGTATACATTATACTTTGTATACATTATACATTATACATGTGCAATGTAACAGTCACTGGGCTAATGAAACCAAGGTACAAGGTCAAAACCATAGCCTGTAATTACTGGGTGCACTTACTTGGGAGCGTCTCAAATTTCAGCTCTCTTTTGCCATTAAAGAGGCAAAAATCTCCATCAACATACCAAAACCGAAGTGTGTGGCAAATTTTCCCTGCACAAGGGAACCAACGAACCCCAAACGTACATTTCCCCCTTTATGGCCTCATCAGTGCGGTGTGGTTGGTATAACATTAGACACTTTTACACATAAGGTGACCTCCAACAGATCCCTGAATGGTGAAATATCTACAAAACAAATTTGAGACAAAGCAACCAACACTTCACTTCATAGCCTGTCCTATGGTGTATCCCCGCTTGGGAGCATCTCCCAGTGTGAGCTCTCCTGTGCCATTACAGTCTGATCCTGCCACAAGGGCAGTCCTGCCCCAAGGCGATGATCTGTTTATAAAGCGGGAACAGGTCAAAGGAGCAAGCCGGGCCAGCAACTGGTTGCAGGAATCAGAGTGATGGAGCACAGGCAGCAAGACACAGTAGCACTGTAGTTGAACATGCTCTGCCCATGGGAAGTCTTTATCTATCATTCATTTGAAATCACCACAGCTGTGGAGCTGTTTGTCATGTAAACACAGCCTCCCTGCCCTCTTTTGCGTATGCACATGGTGTATGGGACCAGTACGTAACAAGGACGTTGCGAGAGTGCATCTCCGACCTTTCATGGATACTAGATACTTGCCATGACCTTGCTGGTGACTGGTTAGGGGTCCCATGGCACAAGGTATCCTGACCAGTTACATGATAACAAGACCATCATACCAGATGACTTTTCTTCTTTTAAGTCTCCCTGCCTTTTATTCTGCCTTACTCCTGCAGGCTCACCACAATTCCGTTCTAATAGGATGGGAGTTACGAATAAATGACATTTGAGGCATCTAGTCCCTCATGCCCACTGGAGGGATAACGGTCCCCATTCCAATTATTTTTGCAGCATACATCCAGTCTGTATCTGCACACTACATACGTCTGGTGGACCAGGTGGCCAGTCCGGGCATGGTGAATAGACACTTTTATGTACAGGAACAGCAGGAATTTGAGCTTTGGGATACTAATGTTTTATCTTTACACTGTTTGTCCACATCACTCTGTAAAACGAGGGGGTAGTGCCAGGGAGATAATAGTAAAACGGGCTGATAATAATGTAAAAGACCATAAATGTGAACAATTGAGGTTGTAATAAAAAGCTTTTATGTCAGGCATTGTATATTGCTGGTTTCATCAACTTGTTTTGCGTAGATGAAATTAATTCAACCTTATTGCCAGTTCCTTTAATATACTGCACATAATAGGAAGCTAAACACACTATCCAATATTTGTCGGACCAAAAATAAGAATTTAGTTACAGCATTTTAAAATGTAGGATTAGTTTTGTTCTGCTGATTGCTACAGACATTTCCTTGCACCATCATTAGCTTGTTAGAAAAAAGACAATAGCAACTATAACCATCTCAAACCTTGAAATAATTATGTTCATTATTACACACTGATATGGGATTGCTTGTAAATTTTAAGGATGGTGGCAAACCCATCCTATAAACACTACGCAGCACCAAAATGGACTATATAGAAATTTCTAGGGGAAGCAACATACTATCAAGGTGCAAAAGCCTACATTTCTTGATGCAATTGACATCTAATCTCTGCAACTACATGCAGTGCATATAATATAGCAAAGAAATGAGAGACACGAAGTTCTGCTGGTACACCGAAGGGTAAACCTAGGGGGCAAATGAACCCTGTTATCTTCTGCCTGTGATCCCAATAGAAAGTCATATTTAATGAAGCTACCCTCACATTTCATTCAAAGCAATAAGCAAACTAGTGAACAATCGACAATATAATGATAGAATTGGAATCTTATGACTCTTGCTGTTCTATACAAGAGTGATTTTATTTTTCTTATTTTACTTTTCTGATGGTCAGCCTGTCTTTTACGTGACACAAGCAGTGCATTATATCAATATACTCAACTTGTCAGATGCTTTTATGTCTGTAAAACACCTTCCAGGTTTAACTAATTAGCCTTTTTAACATTTTGCTCCTTTTTATTAAGCGCCGTATGACAGTGTGGTTAATAAATATAGAACTCTAAAAAACTTCAGAAGTGCTGCGCCTCATCAAGTTCCAAACTGTTTTGCAGGTCCCAGTGCAGCTCCTCACGCAGTGCGTCAACTAAGAAGCTGTTTCTTTTCTGCTGTGATAACTCATTTGGGACCATAGGAAGGGGATTTAATCAATCAAAAATGAATAAGTCAGAACAATTTAGGTAAAAAATACAGTCAGAAATTCATTAGTCCCACTGAAAGTCCCCAGAATGTAGCAACAGCCTGCAGTGTTTTTTGACAGAAAATTTTGTCAAAAGCACTGCAAGAGAAACAGCTTGCACATTAAAGAATAATAGTCTTTCAAAATGCAGATCTTTATGGGATATAATGAAAAGTTCCATTAGGCTATCAGCAGGTAAGAAGCCCTCAAAAACTCCAGAGTTATGTTACAAAGTGACAAAAGTGTGTACAACCCTGACTTCTAGCTCCTGTAGTTATTCATTAACAATTGTTCTGGGTAAATCGGGGTATTTGATCTCAAGGCTCCTTCACAATATTTGGTCTACAAATGCTTTCCTTGGACTTAGTTTCTCTTGGAATATTCATAGAGGATTATCTAGTTCACTGCTGACCCACATGTGGCCTTCCCGTCTATGTTTATAGCCTACAGCCTGCCTGAAAAGTCCATCAGTCTTGCAGACGTCTCTCTTGATCTTCTGATGGGGGCTCCATATATCAACAGTGTCTCTGACCACCAGCTTTCAAAGCAACAATTAAAGCAAATATCTGGTCATCCACAATCTATGTGATGTTGACATTGTTTGGCCTACCACATCCAAAAGTAAAACACTAAAGAGAGCTAATGAGAAAAGGGAGAGGTTAGAAGAGATTAAGGTGGGTATAGTGAAAGGGGAGAGATAATGCATTTGGGGAGAAATTATGAGAAAGGGGAGAGAGAGTAAAAAGAGAGGCACGCATGTCTAAAGGCAAGCAAGTGTGTGTTAATGGTTATAGAAGTATTAAATCTAACATATTTGAACTCAGCGGGATTATTTAGTTTTGTTTAAATACAAAAATGATAGTGTCCTTTGGAACTGTGCCTGCGCAGGGTGCACAAGTGTGCAAGAGCGAGAATGAGAGGAGACCTGACTGAGAGGAGACATGAGACTCTGGAAGGAGACCACTGCAATTTGGCTAGTGGGTAAATCCTGTGGATGCAATCTGGGTACTGGGGCAAATCCTATATGTGCAATGTGGGTGCTGGGAAAGTCCTATGTGTGCAATGTGGGTGCTGTGGCAAGTCCAATGTGTTCAATCTGGATGCCAGGGCTGGCCTTTGGGGTGGGCAACCTGTGGTCTATGCCTGCAATTTAGATTGTAAGCTCACAAATGAGGCTCTCAAAAGCCCACCATTCCTGCCAGGAACATTGTATAAAAGTTCTATAAGGCTAGATGGCAAGCTCACGGACAGGGTTCTCCTGTTGTGTCTGTATGTAATAATGTACATTTGTTATGTAACAAATATTGTTTTTTATTGGTGCTTAATAAATAAAATATAATAATAATAGTAATAATATGGTTTCCATAAATGATGTATACCTTCAATGGTGAGTTTGTATGTGATGTTTCAATTGATCAATACCTGCATGGCTATCTGTTATTCAATTGCTCTTTGGCTGCAATGCTATGTTTCCATGTGTCATTTATTTGATCATAAAAAATATAAAAATTAGAACTGCTCATCAAATAACTAAAATAAGCAAAATAAGTAGGATGGGTAGAATGCTAGATACAGTATATAATTGAATAATATAATTAAAAATATAATTAAAGTATTAAATTACATACAAACATGACCTACATGATGGAGGAAAAGAGAGGTGTGGTACAGTGTAGGACAGGACAAAGGGACTCCGGGGGTGATGATGGGGGGCCACAAGGGTCAAGGTGCCTGAACATACCTGGGAACTCTCCAGGTTTGACCCAGAGTCTCCAGATGACTTCTTTCTTTCTCCAGAGTAGAGGTAATTGGCCATTACTGTCTTCTTTCCCTTCCTACTCAATACTTTATGAGGCTTGGCCTGCCCCTTTGTACAGCCGGCATCAACCCATGAAAGTCCCTAGGTATGCTAACAAACAGGAGCTACTCAGAACACTATTGTCGATTGCAATTTGAAATATTTAATAAAATATAATAATAAATATACTAAACTAAAAAACCTCTGCTCCGGTTTTGTTAACATATCATATTCCTACTTCTTGTAGGGAAACAGATAATGACACCATTTTATATACATAACCGCAGTTCAATTATTTGTAACAACAGTAATTTGATGTGAGTACCTTTATAAGTCCCATTATTGATGGCGTTATACTATATGAGGTTAAGGAAACATATCTTGATTTTATGCGAGATACAGCCCCTGAAAAAAAACGAGCTCAAGATAGAAAACATAACCTTCATATAAATGGGGGTTAAATGTATCTCAGTCAATACTCAGGGACTGAACCCGCCAATTAAAAGAAATAGAGTATATACCTATTTACAAAAACAAAAGATTGATGTTGCATTTTTTCAAGAAACTCACTGGAGGAACACAGATAAAATTAGATGGGGAGGCAGATCATACTCACACACTTATCAAGCTTCAATGCCAAATAAGAAAAAAAGAGGAGTGGCAATTACATTTTCTAATAAGATACAACAAATTAAACTGAATTTTTTTGAACAAGACAAAGAAGGTCGTTACCTTATCTGGGTTGGCACATTAAATGATATAAAATATACGCTAGTTAACATTTATTTCCCTAACACAGAGCCACTCTCATATCTCCAACACATTTTGGATAGAGTAGACAAAGTGAAAAAAGGGGCCCTTATAATGGCTGGAGATTATAACTGTTTCCTTGACGAAAAAATGGATAAGGAAATAGGTAAAAATAAGACTATCACTAAAAACCTAAAAAATAGAGCTAAATCTTTCTGTAAAATGATACATAGAGCTAATCTGTACGACCTATGGAGAATTAAACATCCTACAACAAGAGATTATTCCCACCTTTCAAGTGTCCATAATACTTTCTCCAGAATCGATATGGTTTTTGGCGATGATAAGGCATTAAATCAAATTGAACAAATCAAAATGAGGGAGAACGTCTGGTCAGACCATAGTCTCATACAGTTTGAACCAAAAGATATATGGGTCTCGTTTCCATTTACAACTTGGCGTCTAGATGACTCCATTCTATATTCTGAAGAAAATAGACAATATATTTCGGAGATGACTAAAACCTTTTTTTCAGAAAATAAAATAAGTCAAACATCACAAGTTATTAGATGGTGTGCCTATAAGGCGGTCATAAGGGGCCATTTCATTAAAATGAAAAAAAAGAGACGTTTGACCAATGAACAACCACTGAACGATTTATATATTTCATACTATAATCTAGCTACAAAAGCCAAGCTCGACCCTACTCTTACATATAAAAACCAATTACATTCTCTTAGAGAAAAAATCAACCAAAAAGAATTAGAAAAAACTAGCTATTCAATGCAAAAACGTAGAGTAAGATATTACCATAAAAGCAATAGGCCTGATAAGATAATGTCAAACCAGCTTAAAAAGAAAAGAGCTAACGATAAAATAACCAAAATTGTGTATGGCGATATCATACGAATGACCCCAGAGACTGTGGCAGAAGGTTTCAGATCATACTATGAAAAACTCAACAAAAATTAACGATAAAGCTATTGAGGAATATCTGAAATCAGCAAATCTACCGGCCTTATCAGACGCTCAGAAAGATATACTACACAAACCAATTGAGAAAAAAGAACTAAGCAGTATAATCGACAAACTTCAAAAATACAAAACCCCAGGCCCGGATGGTTTTACTAACTTTTTTTACAAAACCCTAAAAACAGACATAATAGACCATTTACTGGGAATGTTTGAAGAAATTGCAGAAGTGGGCCATTGCCCAAAAGAGATTCTGCAGGCAAATATTCTTCCAATACTAAAGAGAAATAAGAACCCAGAGGACATAAAAAACTATCGTCCCATCTCACTAATCAATGTTGATATCAAATTATTTTCCGCTATATTAGCAGAAAGATTAAAACCTATGTTAAATACTTTGATTCATCCAGACCAAGTAGGTTTCATCCCTGGTAGAGATTCGACTAACAATACTAGACGTTTGATCGATGGGCTCTACCATGCTGAAAAATTGGGATACCCCCTACTGACCCTGTCATTAGACGCAGAGAAGGCCTTTGACAGGGTCAGTTGGGGATTTCTTAAAGCTACTCTCAGATTCCTTGGAATTAATGGTTGGTTTTACAAAGCTATTTGTTCGCTCTATTTAAACCCAAGCGCAAGGGTAGCCGGCCAAGGACTACGTTCCAGTTGGTTCAATTTGAAAAATGGCACTAGACAAGGGTGCCCTCTGTCACCTATTTTATACATTCTTACTTTAGAATCTTTTGCCAAAAAGATAAGAGATAATCAGAATATAACAGGCATTAAGATCAATAACGACGATCTTAAAATATCACTTTACGCAGATGATGTGATTTATCTCCTTATCTAATCCAACAATTTCAATGAAACATTTTTTACAAGAAGTAGACAACTATAGCTTGGTTTCCAATTATAAATTAAACTTAAATAAGACTATAGCTCAAGTGAGAAACATTAATCGATCGACTATAGATAAATTATATGAATGCTTCTCCCTAAGTATAAATCAAAAGGAATTTGAATACCTTGGAATCCTTATTCCTGAAAAAACTGGAAATATAGTAGAGAAAAATTTTCTCCGCCTCTTAAGAACATCTAATGAAGCTATTAGAGAATGGTGTAAATTAAACCTTTCATGGTGGGGTCGAGTCAATGACCTATTAATTCCTATTTGATGCCCAAATGGAACTATTTATTTAGACTACTCCCACTAAAGTTTCTTCAAAGCTGGCTTGACATTGTACATACGAGTTTTATCAACTTCGTCTGGAAAGAAAAGACCCCAAGAACCAATGCTAGACTGATAGGAGCTCGAATCAGAAATGGTGGTATGGGCTTTCCTCAAATAAAACAACAATACGAAGCCAGTATAATATACCATATTGCAAAAACCTACCAAGAATCGTCTAAGCAAGAGGTCTGGTACAAATTAGAACACAAAACTTGTGAAGTTAGTAGCTTAAATAAATTTATCTGGTCTCTAAAAGATAGAGACATAGCAACATATATTAAAGACAAAAACATAGTACTAGAGAGTATTATACCAGAATGGCTAAAAATAAAAAAACGACTGGGCATCAAGGACAGACTAATCAATTGTTTAAGCTTTAAGATACTTGAAGAAGTGATCGAAGATATTTCTCTGACAAACTGGTCACAGGCTGGAGTTAACTTAATTACCGATATCATGACAAATGGAAAGATGTCCCCCTTTCCTATTCTATTACATAAATTTGTGTTATTAAAAACTAATATTTTTAATTATTTAAGAATTGCATAAATAAACATGTGATCGGTACACAAGATGACATATCTCAGAAATTGGCTCAAATCTTTAGCCCTAATACCCCAATAAAACTCCTCTCTAAATGTTTAGACTTAATGAGGCTAAAAGAAGGAAATAAGGCAATACAAAAGGTGATAACAAGATGGGAAAAGGAATTAGACATCTCAATTTCGTCTAATTACTGGTTAAAGGAGATCAGGAAGCTACCCCCTAGAGTTCATGGCCTCTCTCTTTTGGAGACCCAATTTAAACTTCTAAATAAATGGTATTTAGTACCCACTCGACTTACAAAAATGTCTCCAATTAACTCAAATGTATGTTGGCGTTGCCACCAGTCAACAGGGTCATACCTACATATCTGGTGGTCCTGTCCTATAGTTACGAAGTTGTGGAAGGAGATTTTGCACTTTTTGAAATCTATAGACATCATTATTCCAAACTCTCCTCTTTCTTTACTACTCCATCTAGGTTGGCCCTCCATGACTCAGACACAGTTAAATCTCACTATACATACTTGCTTAGCAACCAAAAGATTAATAGCCAGACAATGGAAACAAGATAACCAATTCACTATGACCCAGTTAATAACCCAATTAAAATTTCAAGTCACAATGGAGAAAGAGGTTTCTCGGATCCTATACACATCATTTAAGAAAACCCAAATATGGGAAAAATGCCTTCAAAAAATAAATATTGTAAATATAGGCACTTAGATATCCACCTAAAGACCTACCCCATACTTCTCCATGCCCGAACATCTCATTTTCGTCGTATGTTTATACGGTGTCTCGTTTTATTTGTTTATGTCGTTAAATATTAATATATGTTTATGTCTGACTTAAAAATTCAATTGATTAATCTAAAGACAAATTGTCTTATTGTATCCATGTATTTATGTATTTTGTTATTTTTGTCTTCTTAAAATTTTTTATATAAGAAAATAAAGATTATAAAAAAACCCCCCCCAAAAAACATTTCTATAACATTAGTAAATGTCAGTAAATCATATTAAGATATCATACAGTATTTTGTCTATATCTTGCATCTGTGTGTGCATGCAATGTGAAAACATTATGAATGTGTTTAATTACTAATTCCTTTAAATAGGAAAAAAATACGGTAATATGGCCCTTCATATTTCCATATTACATCACGCCTGCCTTAATTTTTGTTTGACTTCCAGTCAATTTTTTATATTCAGGCTATATCCTAGGCTTTGTAACTAAATTAACTTGAGTTATATCATTGCATGCCTGTGCATGGGTATATTGGACTATGATCTGAATTATCAAAGATTTGTATGACAAATATCTGCCCTTTGCAATGAACGGCTTAGTAAGTGTAAAACATTTAAATTGTTTTCTCTTTTGGTTACATTTTGTTATTTTTAACAAGCCTCCTCAATGTTAGATATATAATATTTTTCTTGATGTAAAATTAATATTTGGCTTCAATTTGTTCAATGTATAAGGATATTTTTTAGTCTCTTTTTTTTTGTACATAGTATAGGCTAATTAAATCAGGTAATAACTTCCCATTATTATCACAATTTTTAAAGTGAATCTATGAGCTACTAATGTAGGACAAGGTCTGGTTCAAGTTAAGTGTTACATTTTAGGCATATTTCAGATAACAACACTATGCAGTTATGATATCTCATGTCTACTCAACAGAAGATGTTGAATTTAGTATCCCATGAGAATCCATTGCTATGTGATTTTTTATCTTCCCATGCTCAGTTCTTCACTTTCTATTATCTGTAAAGATGTCCCCACTGGAGTTCAAAGCTCATGTATTTAGTACAGAGAACCATTGGTCAGGTGGACAATTTTAAAGAAGATGTGTATGGTTGTTTACAGGAATCTTTCCTGGGGGGAAGCAAAATATCCTCCCCAGTTTTCCCTTCTCCCATCAGCTAAATAGATATCTGAGAATCATAAGATGTGCATTCCATAGCAGCTGCAGTGCTAATACATAATTATATAAAAATGAATGTTTGACACTCCAGTTGTACTCACTTTCCCATGATACTTAACATACCAGTCTTGCTGAGAGTTGTGGGAACTGGAGTATTAACTAACATTAGCTGAAATACATGTTTCAGCAGATCTGCGTGGTGGATCTGTGTGGTGGATATGATATGATGAGGAATTTCATCATAAGCTCGTCATCTCTCCAGAGGTTGGTTGGAATATGAAACAACTGTGTTCTGGATGAGACTTATGATGGCACAAAAGCTGTCTCCCTTTCCACCGCGGGTTGGTCCTGGAAACTTCACAGGACAGGTTGTAAAAAGAAAACTGGTTTCTGCTGGGCTTTCAATGAAAGTCATTGCAATGGTTCAATTCTTGCAAATTTCGGCATGAATGGATGCATTCCACATTACAATGCTTTAAAAAATCTCAGCCAACGGGTTCTATATTTTCAGGGCCGGAAAGTGGAAAAGGGGAGGTCACCAGTGAGCATCCAAGAGATGCAGTGGTGGCTGGATCGGTACCCCAAGAGGTAATTCGGTTTTTATATCCACTTTGAGTTCAGGGAGGACATTTGTTTTGCGGAGAATTTGAAATCAGGTGTAGGAAAGGAGTCCATTGTCTTGGCAAAGCTCCAGAAGGAGGTTAATCTGGATAGATTGGCAGGTCCCTTTGGGGTCCCTCCTTTTTAGAATCTTCTGGTTTCTCCCTTGGGTATGGTACCCAAGAGGGAAACTGGAAAATTTAGTTTGATCGATCATCTTTCTTATCCCTCAGGGACTTCGGTTAATGATGGGATAAGTAAGGATGAGGTTTGTGTCACGTATGCTTCTTTTGATATGACCTTGAGGTTGGTGAGAACAGCGGGTAGAGTGGCTTGGTTGGCAAAGATGAATATTGAATCGGCTTTCAGGTTGTTACATGTTCATCCAAGCTGCCAGCATCTTTTAGGGCCGTTTTTCTACGATAGGCGCCCCCTTATGGGTTTCTCCAAACCTTTTTGGTTTGGGTATTGCGATTTGAAATGTGTTTCAATTCTGGATGATTTTTTGTTTGTGGGTCCTGGGTCTGATTTCTCTTGTGCTTCTTTGCTTACCACATTCCTTTTAGTTGCAAGGAGGATTGGGGTGCTGCTGGCTGAAGAAAAATCTGAGGGTCAGGTTAAGACCCTATCATTTTTGGGTAGTGAAATAGATAATGAGAAGATGTTTTTTCAGTAACCGGCAGACAATCTTCAATCATTGGCGACGCTGGTGGTTAAAGTTGTTGGGGCCCACAAGATCACCTTTGAGGCTCTGCTTAGTCACCTACATTTTGCCTGCTGGATAATGCCGATGGGTAGAATTTTTGCAGGTGGTTGTCATGGGCAACAGCCGGGGTTAAGAACCTGAATCATTTTATTCGGGTCAGCAGGGATATGAGAGAGGATGTGGTAGTATGGAGGTCATTTTTGGCCAAGTATAGTGGGAGGTCATGTTGGCAGGAGGCTATGTGTTCTAATTGATCACAGGATCAGTTGGGTTTGGCTCCTTGTTTTTTGCGGGAAAGTGGCCAGAGTTGTGGCTTAGCAGTGGTTTAACCAGAAATTTGACTTGAATTATTTCCAATTTTAGATTAAACTTTGTGGTGAACAGTTGCGTAACAAGAGGGTTATCTTTTGGTGTGACAATCTGTCAATAGTTTTTGCGGTGAATCGGGATTAAGCATCATCTGGTCCAGTGGTCAATTTAGTGCTACGCTCCCTGGAGTTTAACTTGGGGTTGTGTGTATGTCATATATATCAGGTGTGCATAATAACATTGATGCTCTCTCTCGTTTCCACTGACAGGATTTTCAGGGGCTGGTGCCTGGTGCAGAAGAGAAGGGTTGAGG
Organism: Spea hammondii; assembly: GCA_029215755.1. Classification (NCBI taxonomy): domain Eukaryota; kingdom Metazoa; phylum Chordata; class Amphibia; order Anura; family Pelobatidae; genus Spea; species Spea hammondii. The sequence continues at coordinate 67,597,031 of JARDYJ010000002.1, read as the reverse complement.
GTGTTCGGTTACCTTGTTCTTTGAGTGTGAGACCGTAGAGGGCTTACTCAAAGGTATGAGATGTCTGAATTTATTTCAGTTAGGTGAGGATCTTCGGGATAGCGAAGTTAGGGTTTGAGTGTCGCCAAAGAGGCATTTCAGGTACAGCGGTACAGAGGGCATTTGCTGGTTTTTGGTTGCAGTTGTTAGGATTGGGTGATGTAACTAAATATTTAGTTTTTTCTAGAATTATTAAGGGTTGGAAGAGATCATCAACTCAGGTAGATACTAGGCATCCAGTGACTTTTTACAATTTTGCTGCAGTTGTTTCAGGCTTTAGGTAGGGTTTGCTCATCTGTTTTTGAGGCAGCACTATTAAGGGCCGCGTTTGCGCTGGCGTTTTTTGGTTCTTTGAGGCAAGTTGGTTGCGTCAAGTAAATTTAAGTCCGGAGGTTTACTTTTAACAGATTTCTTTGTAAATCAAAATACACAACAAAAGGGAAACGGGGGTGAGGGGGGTAGGATAAGATGACGGGAAGGGAAGGTGGAAGTAGATACGGCAAATTCCTGTCGCAGCACGATAATATCTAGTACAGATAAGTTAAATAAGATATTTGGCTGCATTGAGAGCCATGTCACAGTTATTGCTGATGACACACAATTAGGCTGGGTAATTCAGACTAATCTGGATGTTTCTTCTTTGCAGGAGGATTTAGACAGAGTTGGGGACTGGCCGTGCAAGTGGCAGAGGAGGTTCAACATAGATAAATGCAAAGTTATGCATTATGGTAAAAATAATAAAAATGAAACCTATACTATAAATGGAATATCCTTGGGGAAAACTACCAATGATAGGGAGGAGGATATCATCTTGCCTCTTTACAGGTGAATGTTAAGACCTCCCCTTGAATATGCGGTATTCTGGGCACCAGTCCTTAAAAAGGACATTATGGAACTAGAAAAAGTGCAAAGGTGGGCTACAAAATTAATAAGGGAATTAATAGTTATGAAGAGAGACTAAAAAAGTAAAAATTATATACACTGGAAAAACGGCGTCTTAGAGGGGATATGATAGCATTATATAAAAATATGAAGGCCCTCAACAGGTGACAAGCGAGGTAATAGGTAAGTATACATGACAGGCCCAATCCCCCAGCAACCTTGGGCCTTTGTAATAAGGCCAATCTTGTAGGTTTTTGTGCCCATATAAGTGCAATGAACTTAGACCTCAGCAATGTGAAGAACGCCCAAGGTAATGTTATAGGCAGAGCCTGGAGAAAATATAAGACGCAAGGGAGTACGTTCATCCTGAGGGCATTAACCCTGCGGTCCAAAAGGCATACAGGGGACCCCAGGTAAGCGGGTCTTTTTGTATTGCTGTAAGGAGGAAGGGGATTAAACCGCAGGAGAGTCACATCATCTGCCAGCCATCGAGGTGCTTCCGCATCAGCCCGAGGGAGGGTAAGGTTTAGGATTTCAGACTTCGGAAGGTTAATTTTCAAATTAAAAGCTGGCCATACCGTTTAAACTCCCTAAGGAGCACTGGAAGTGACACACGAGGATTTGTAAGCGTAAACAACATGTCATCCGCAAAGGCCAACATTTTATGATGTGTACCACCTATGATGTGGATTTACCCTGACAGCCCCAAAAAAGGCTCAAAGGAGAGAACGAAAATCATGGGAGACAGAGAGCAACCCTGCCTGGTGCCATTGGTTATGCGGAATGAGTCCGAGAGTTTGCCGTTAATTTAAATCCTAGCCGAAAGCCGGGAGTACAGGGCAGCCACCCAGCCCATCATATGGGGACCAAATCCCAACTCTCTAAATTCCGCAAGCATAAACGTCCAGTCAAGTTGATCGAATGCTTTTTCTTCGTCAGTCAAGAGCAGAATATCCTTAGAGCCCATTCGCTTGACCAAGTGAATAAGATTTACCACAGGTATGGTGCCATCCCTGCACTCCCGCCCCGGCACTAACCCCAACTGATCCAGGTGGACCAAATCCGGAAGAAACCGACCCACACGCATGGCAAGAATTTTAAAGAACAGCTTCAGATCCACATTCAACAACGAGATGGGCCTGTAGCTACCAGAGAGATCTACATCTTTCCCTTCTTTCGGAATCACCGAGATTGTGGCAGCCAGAGTATGTGGATAAAAGCTACCCCCCTCTACTATGGAGTTAAACGCGTTAGTCAGGTGGGACCCTAGAATGTTGAAAAACCTTTAGTAGTAGCTAAGGGACAGTCTGTCCAGTCCTGGACATTTCTTGGAGTGCTTAACTGGCATTGTCAATTCCCTGAATGATATCTGAGATTCCAGCGCCTCCGAGTGGCTGGGGGTCAGCTTGCATGTCAAATGTTGTGCCAACTATTGTCGGATTGCCGACTTGTGGTCATCTGCGTTATCATGTAAGTCATGTGTGGGGGAATGGGTATAGAGATTAGTATAAAAGATGACCTAGAAACATCCGGGGGGGAGTGTGACAACCCCCAGAGCAGCATATTTTGGGTATGTAGGACTGCTGGTGCTTCTTGCGTAAAGTTCTAGCCAGGTATCTCCCAGGTTTGTTTCCGTGTCCATGGTAGCTGGCCTTAAGTGTAATATAATGTCTCTGAGCTTGTCTGTTAAGCATGGCAGCGAGTTCCCCACTGAGTGCAATCAACTCACTAAAGTCACTATCCTGCAATTAATCTTTGTGTACTCTTTCTGTAGGGTCTGTAGGGTGAATGGCTCACCAGCAGTGCGCCAATTGCACCTCTGTCAACAGTGTCTGTATTTTCTGTGTGATTTGGGAGTGGGTTTGAGTAGAACCCATGGACTTGTCCATTTTAGGATTGAGCACAACATTGAGGTCTCCACCAAAAACCAGCAGGTCTTCCTAAAGCCCCCGCAACTTCTGTAACATTGTTGAGAGACAGATGTGTTGTCTGGCATTGGGGACGTACACGCTAGCAAACGTCTATGTACTGCCAGCCACGGGCTGCGGCCACAAGGTACGCGCCTAACAATGATATTATTTCGAGAGAGGTTAGATTTTTAATCTGAAAATCAAAAACAGATGTTAAGAGTAAGGAACACTGGGTAGTGGTACGAGAGATGGGGGGTAAAGGGTGTCCAGTAGCTGTGATAGGGAATTATTTGCAGTTGAGGAAAACGGGTTTACAACTTTTAGCCCATCAGGATGCCTTCCCTTAACTAGGTTTTAGCATCAGACCATATTTAAAAAACGTTTTGTTAGTATGTGGGCTTTCTGCTAAGGATTATGGTACACATTCCTTTAGTATACGGGAAGCCATGGAGGCATTACAGGCAGGTTTAATAGAAGAGGAATTGATGACGTTGGGAAGAAGGAATTCTAACAGTATTGTTTCTAGGTACGTCCTTACTTTTTTCAGATCATTCTCCCTTGTGTTTATGGATCAGTTGGGCAGAGCGTTGGGCAGCGGTGTGGCCTGGAGTTACAGGTTTAGGATTCCAGGATCTAAAGGTGTTTTGGCATGGTTTGGCATGCGGTGCCTTCTGTGGATGCAGGTCTACAGGGGGAATTATTTAGGTCAGCAAAAGACAATTGATCTCATCAATTGTATTAAATATGACATAGCAAAAACCTCAGCCGCACTTTCATCTTGTGTGATTGTGTGGTCGGAGATAGTTCCTTGATTGTATTGGAAGGGGGCCAAACCTGTTAAAGCTATTGAGAGGGCTAGACGGTGTTTGAAACATCGAGTTTCAAAGTATGTTAACTGGCTGGTCGTGTCCTTTTGTGTCACCAGTGGTTAGAAGTAAATACTTCTTCCCTGTTTCGGCCAGATGGGGTTGATGTGTCTGATATAGTTTTGGACATTTTCCTTAGCGTTTAATATGGAATGCCTGTATATTAAGGAGGTATGGATAATGCATGGTTATTTGGTATTTCTGGCAAAGGAATGGTGTTTATGTAATTTTTATTAATAAAGCTGTGGCCATTCCCACCCTACCATATGTTGTCTGTGTATTTATTTCAGGTTCTCCCTTTTATCCTTTCTCCAGCAGCAGATTTATTGCCACCTGAATGTAATACACTACTGAGATGGATTAACATCATGAAGCAAAGTAAGCATTTCCCATAGGGCCTCTGGTGGCAAGGCTTGCTTGCAGTAGTGTAATTTAGGAATTTGCCTGCATGAGTGCATGAGTGCATGAGGCCCACTTTGTGCGTGAGGCCCCTCTCCTGCAGCAGGAGTATTTGCAGAGACACAGACAGACACCAGTGACGGAGTATGACCAGTGAGGGCAAGTGAGCTTCCTACTTCCTGTCATGTGGCATACAATATAATTATTCTCGAGGGTGTCCTCTATGACAGTTTTGCCACTGGGCCCCACCTGATCTTGATTCTCTCCTGTACATATACAATAAACACTCTTACAATAAAGTAATCAATTTCGATTTTTGTAGCTATTAAGACATATCACTTATGCCCTTAAATTATTATTTGGAATGCTTGCGGTTTTCTGATTAATTTGGCTACCTAAATCTAAGCATGTGTTCCTTTATCTATGTATTCAGAACATTTCCAGTGTCCCTAGCTTGACTGCTGGCTGACCACACACATGATCATTGATCGTATGGTTTTTAAAACATTCTTTGCATTAATTATACATGACATATTTGCAATACTACATTTGTCTTGTGCTTCTGCATTTTATCGATCATAGGGGCAAACAATTATGCTGTTGCCTGGAGCAAAGTTGGAATGCCTAAAATCTATTCCATTGACTGTGTATTACTAAGCAAATAGCAAATATTGCATATGAATATATTCAGTAGGTACTCTGCACAATATCATATGCAGTCGAACGTGGCACTTTCATCTTGAGGAATATTGACATGCATTGGTCCATACTATAGGCACATGTATACAAATGATGCTTTTAATTATTAATGGTATTTTGAAGTGAATATAAATGATGTATTTTATGGCTGCAAGTGTTGAATCCTTGAATGCCATCGTTTCTTTTTTGTATCAAATTTTTACTGGCACACAAATCCTGTCATTACAATATAATATGTAACACTTTTAAATGTCATAATATAGCAAAGACATTTCAAAATAGGTTAGCAGGAAAAAGGGTAAGATTTATGGTTATTTTTAATGTTGTGTTGTACTAGTGGCTAACATAATAAAATTGGTACATTTATTTAAAAGTGACATTTTCACCCTATTCATGTTAAAGTTGTTGAGTCTTGTGTGAAATTCATTACATAATTACAGTGGCATTTTAATGAAAGAAAACAGAGCAGTTTTTGCCCTTTTCCTTTATGTAATTCCATAGGTTTCATAATCACGTAGACCGTGGTTAAATTTTTTTTGTAAGTTGCTGATATTTCATGTCACCTGTTATTTCATGTATCATGGGAGACAGCAGGCAGTACATAAACAGAATATCCAACACTTTGTGAAAATATAATATATGTGTAAAGCTATTTAAAGCTATTTACATCTAAAAGCCCAGGACCGATTATGTTAACATACAGCATATTTAAGAAAATAAGTCCTTTGTAAAACTAGGGATAATAAAAAAAATACTACATAAGTGGTCCTAAAATCCTGAGCATTAACTTCTAAGTCATACCTCCTAAGAATTTAATTTCATCTGAGACTTCTTATGTGACTTTGTGAACTATTCATATTTATTTGTTTTAATGCAGCAATAAACATTTTTGTAACACAATTTAATTTATAAATATTTTGCTATTTATTATTTAAATACCACAAACGTTTTAGATGTTCAAATCGCAAAAGCACAGGAAAGAGGGATGTAAGGAAAAGAAAATGAGACGAGAGATATTTAAGTTCCAAATAGATTCTCTCTTTGACGAAGAAGCACACTTGGGGCGGGAGGTAGAATGGTGTGTGGAGAGAGTGCTATTTATCACATGTGGATGCCAGCCTCATTTCAGAGCAGACTTGTGCATTCGGATTCACACAAGCTTTATTTTTATTTTATTTTGTGTGTTTGTATGAATCAGCTTTAGTGAGGAGCTTCCCAACTAAACAAAGTAAAAAGAAACAGCAAAACCAATTCATAACTGTTTTGTTAAGATTAATTTGTTTGGCTACTATAGCTGAGTCATATTCCCCCTTCCTCTTACACATTTTCTGGAAAGGTTACCAGTTAATTAGAATGATGCCCGCGGGGGCCAGCATGGCCAGAATGGGACCTGACTGGGATCCTGAGTAGGTTGTGACAAAAGACTGAGGGACATTTTGAAGTCACCTTACCCTGTGTTGCTTGGCCCACCCTCCCTCCCTGTTTGTTCTGTTAGGTTGGGGTATTTATGCTGTCACAGCCGAGTGGGTAGCTTACCTGGCATCTAGGGAGTGTGAATGCTCTGAGGGAGAGCATTTGATGGGAGGTTCAGTTTGCCAGTCTTTGCCCTGTTAATGTGTGTCAGGCCTAAGGTTGCGTGGTTGACTTGGTTAATAAATAAAATTGGCTGTGGCCTTTTCAACCCAAGTTTCTGATGTCTGTCGCTATTGGGTTAAGGTAAATTGGGTGAGGGCCTGGCCCGGAGATCAAGGGTACTTCACTCAGATGTTACATTTGTTAAAGTAAGATGGGCTTGAACAAGCTGGAAACAATCAGTGCCAGAATGCAAGAGGTTACATGCAGCAATAGAAAAAAGGCTATACTTAACCATTACAATACCACAGATATATATAATCTAAACTAAACTTTTAATATCTTAAAAACCTGAACCAAAAAAACAACTTATAAAAGAGCTGTGCAAAGGTGAGGTCCAACACCCTCTTTGTAAAGTAAATCTTCCTTACATTAAGTAAAACTTTGTTACATTAAACAAATTAGGGGTTCTGTGGACCTCAAGATACTAGGATTAAATGTTGTCTGCACTGCTACTGTGGGGTCAGCACAAGATTTCCCAAAATTAAAAAACAGTAGCTAGAATAAGAAATGTTGCTTCACTCGACTGTCCCAAAATATGATAAAATTCTAACTTAACCACATAGGTTAAACAATGGGGATTCCAAGTGCACCATGTTTGAAGTTTAAGTAATTAAGCACAATGCATTTTTCCGTGACTGTCACAGCGGCTTTGTCCTGCCCTTTAACCTTTTGGTCAAGTGATGATTCTATTATATTTCAGGGCAGCTGAGCCAGAATTAATATGCAAATGACAATTAACTATTTCAGTGTCTGTTTGGAAACCTCTACAGATGGATGGACAGTTATGGATTATATAATTTACATCAGCTTCTATTGAATGCACTGTGTACACTACCCTTTCCCTCCTATGGGAAAAGGTTGACGTCTCCTTCCGCTGCAGCCGGAAGGAGGTGGAGTTGGCAGCGGGGGTTTGTCTGCATCCGTCGCGGATACCGGTGCGGGGAACTCTGATCTCTGACAGTCGGGGAAGGTATCCGCGACGGACGCAGACAACCCCCGCTGCTAGCCACACCTCGTTCTGGCTGCAGCGGACGTCAACCCGCTGCCCCGGCAATACATACAGTGTGTGTGTGGGGGGGGAGACAGGAGGATCCAGGTCCCCTGCAGTGGTGCGGGGGATCTGGATCTTAGTCTCATAATCAGACCTCTATTTGAGGTCTGATTAGAAGACTACCCCGATTAGAAGACGAGGGGTATTTTTCAGAGCATTTGCTCTGAAAAACACCTCGTCTTATAATCGAGCAAATACGGTAATTCATAACAACTTTTTGAATAGGCCCTAAGATTAGCAAAATATAGTCAATAGAAATTTTTTTTTTTACAAACAATGCACAAGTTGCAACTACAAATACCTTAGTAAAGGGCATCACAGAATACAAGTGTGTTTGGTGTGGCATATTCTACTAGTTCTATAGCCAACTCTTAATGTGTAACTGATGCCTTCCCAGCTTTAACGTAAATTCATTTTTAAAGCTACCCATAAAATGTTATTTTTGCATTTTTAATAAGGGTAATTGTTTTGGAGTAATTATGTTTACAATTATTGGGGTCATTTTACCTTAGTGTAGTGGATTGTTGAATATAGGATTTAACAATATTAACAGGTCCACTGTGTTTTATCATTTTCTCTTTGACAGAATTCTTGGCCACTAAGTATTTAAGGTGTGCATTTGAAACCACAAGATAATCCTAAAATGATAAGAGCATGACTGATTTTATTGAAAAAGGGAAAAAACATTTTCAACTAAATGGAATGAGATTGCTATTTGCAATAACGGAATAATAAAATCATTGTATGAACAGAAAATAAATGAATATGTTAATCAGAGAAACAAAAGATAATGTAATCTGATTCTTCTAATGTAATTTCTGTAATAGGTCACAAATTCCATTTGCTAAATGTTCCCGTACAAATATTAACAGGATAGTAGTCCTCTCTGAGGCATACTTTTTCCATATTTTTCTTTTAAATGTTTTTTTTTTACTTTGGCTGTTTAGCAGAATAAATAACTATTTGCTATGCTTGTTCAGATTTTAAGACTGTTTAGAAATTGTATGCACTTGCACATGGAGTGTATCTGATGGCACATAAATTGATATAACGAAGGGTGACTCTAGGTTTTTAGGGGCCTAAACATAAACATTTTGGTGGATCCATTTTGACAACATTTGATGAAAATGGTTAATTATTATGTCTGGAACCTTCCCAGGCTAGGTTCCGAGAAGACCTCATGGGAGGAAGTTGGTCAAACCCCCCAAAAAAGTCTCAGGTATTATAACGACACATAAATGACAGAACATAACACTTATGTTATGCTTAAGTTTGTTAATGCATACAATGATTATGCATACGGAAAGTAAAAATGTTTTGTCATTTTGTTTAAGGTTCCTGTGAACCACAGCTTCTTTTATAGACAGTAGAGCTTAAGACGACAATATTTTTATTTTCAAATACACAGTGCAGTTTATGAAAATAAATGTCGATATTCACTCAGATATTTATTTTGCCAGAAGCAGAGCTACTATTACATGGCTTATATTCAAAGGCATTCTGACTTAAAAAAAAACTGATTAGCACTTTCCACTGTCAAGGCCCTCTCCAGTCTATTCAGACCCCATGGGCATCAATATTCATCACTACAGTATATGTAGATTTTCAAAATAGTTCTCTTTTAATTGTCAACACACCACATTTTTATATTTTTTATAGAAATTAAAAATAAATAAAGCTGTGGCATGTGTTCACTAAAAAGTGTATTTCCATCAAATGTTTCTGTAAGATAACAGAAGAAAACGATCAATACAGCAATAATAGATTATGAAGCAAATTATAAGATTATTTCTATTCAAATATGTCTGGTTATAGAAAACAAGATTGCACCAGAAATTGTTTAGATCTCCACCCTGGTTAATAAATTGGATTGTGTTTAAGTGAATATGCATCCTACATATCGGCAGGCTGCACATGGCATACTCTTTCTGCACCATGTGGAACACGTGTGTCCCTGAAAACATGTTCCATGCTTGCAACAGTAGAAATTAACAAACACAACTTTAAGGGAATAGCTAAAAAAATGAAAAATTAAAGTAACAATGTTTGAAAAAATGCCACACTTGCCCGCATGCTGACCTGCAGTCCCTTGTCATACATGCCCCTGTTTACCTATAGCCCCTTGCCAGACTTGACCTCTGTTCAACTGCATCCCCTTGCCACAATTGTGGCAGCATTAATGCAAGAAGTGCAAGAAAAGGATCTTACCTTGATCACAGGGCATCATTTGGTGATTGGACTGCTGACAGCTTAACATCCAGCCTTCCTTTGTGGTTTTTGCTTTTGCTGTACTTTCTGTTTTGATGGTGTTGGTTTTTGTTTTACACACAGCCAGGCCAGCTCCTTTTTACGATAGAATTTCCGTAAGAGCTCTTTAATAAGCAATGTGTTGGGGTATCTGCCTGTCGGTGAACCCCTCAGATCGCAGGATGTTTACAGTTATACATGCTGGTTCATGATGGTTTAATAAAGCTGTGGCTGACACCCTTACCCACAACGTTATATCATTTGGAGGGAGAGGCTTTGGGAGGAGCCGGGTTGTTAATGGTTTGGAAGGCCCAAGCGGTCAAGAGTTTTGTGCTCTCTTCTCACACTGTGTCTCTACTATGTCATCCGGATGGTGTCGCAAAGACGTCTCTATTGATTGTGTTCGTGTGGAGAGCCAATCTCTCCACAGGGAATGTATGGAGGGACAACGGTGAAAAATCAAATCTGCACAGATCTGATTTTTCACTGCTTGAATACTCTGATAGGCACATTAAAATAAGCCCTGCTTTCCTGTATCATCAAGCCTGAACTCGGATCCTGCTTACTTATAAGTAAACTAAGTGCACCTGTCTTTAACTCAGTTACTAACCTTACATAACAAACATTTATCCTGTTTGGCTTTTCACCTTCATTATCTAACTCAATGAACTGTGTTTCGAATTTATTTTTTTTTTACTCATGATGTGTGAGGGAATTGCTGAAGTATAAGCCTTGCTCTCTTGTGGGGCGCTTGCAAAGAACATAATCCAGATGTCACCAACATGTCAAAATCTGGCAGAGGATTTTTGGGCTTTCTGCAATATACAGTTTCCAACCTCAACTGTTTAATTTCACACAGATTAAAATTAATTCAGGTCAAATAGGGATTAATTAGGCTTTGTAACTAGACATAAATGCGCTAGACCAGATCACTTTGAAATTAGTTGTTTTCCATAAAAATCTGCATAGTCTGCATAGTCTGGTTTTTTTAAATGCCCATTCAGGTACCTTAAAAGGATATGAAATGATGGAAGACAACATATGTGTTTTATGGTAACAAGATTTTGTTTATTTTGCGTAACTCTTAATTAATAGCTCTTATTATAAAAAATCAATTCAGCAACAAAAGAAACATATTAATTAAACAAGCATATAATTTATGAAATCGTTACATGATGTCCATATGATAAAATTGTATAAAATTATGTTAATGTGCCAAAGGAAAGTATGCAACTGCTGGTAATAGAACTGGCCTCAGAGCAAAAGTCTGTTTCAGGGTTCTTTTTCTGGCATAGGTGAGGTATAAAGAAGAAGAGAAGCCCACCGTTGGAATTCAGGCCAGGCCGGGCTCATACACGGAGAGGACACAATGCTTCAGCACTGGTAACTGGGAACAAAATGGTATTTATAGGTCTCTGATTGCAAATGATGAACAGGTGCACCCGCTCCTGTTCCCAGACTCTTGATGAGTGGAGGGTAATAAAATAAATGTGGAAGAGTCTCAGGCCTAGCCCAAGGATTTTTTGACCTCTCCCTCCCGGGTTGATGGCAGTTACAAAGTGGAGGAGCTGGAGGACTTATATATATATAAAAAAAGCCCTGCGGCAAACTAGCTGAGTGCTGCGTTGCTTGTTCAACAGGGCACTTTCTGTGTGCTTGTTCATGTGGAGCAGCGCCTCTCTCTCCTGTGTCGGGACACAACAACCGCTGGCAGAGGCAACCTTAGGTGTTGAGGCTAAAAACACAAGAAAAGCAAACACACACCACTGGTGTAAATAAATATTTCCCTAATTAGGCAGCAGCACCCAAATAAGCGTTCCTCCAATACTTCATAATCTGTATAACTCTTCCAAATGGGGCACATATCCACATAGGGAAAAAGAGATATTTGACAAAAAATAGTGTAACTCGGTATGCAAATAGGGGCTTAGCAGTATTGCAGGTAAGTAATGCACTCACATTTCCAAGGACATAAATGAGCTCATCACAAAATATTCTTTAATTCTTCATAGACACACTTCCCCTAACAAATGCTTTTAAAACACACTCTCTCTTCCCTTTCTCATAATTTCTCTCATATCTGATTATCTCTCTTCTTTCGGTTCATCATTCCTCTTTTACATAACCACCTTTTTCTCTCCCTTTTTTCTTTATCTCTCCCGTTCTCTTTCATCCTCCTCTTTCTTATTATCTCTACAATTTCTCTTTATTTCATCTCTTCCTTTTCTAGTTATCGCTCCATTTTCTTTTTTTCTCTTTATCGCCCTCTTTCCTCCCTACCTCTCCGCTTTCTCATTATTTTCTCTTTAACCCTTTCTCATTATCTCGTCTCTTTCTTTTCTTAATATCTTCTTTCTCCATCTTCACTTCTCTTTTATAAAATCAGTAATTACATGCAACACCAACAATGTAATGTATCTGTTAAGTTATAAATTTGGACCATAATATGTCAGAAGAATGATTAAACCCTTGGACTAAACCAAGTTTATTTAGATTTATTATTATTTTTATAGGAAAGTATGTTTTTCAGAACAACAACAAAAAATCTGCTAAATATATTCTACTACTTTGCCTGAGTTTAGATGTACCTAAAGTTTTTATGTTTTTTGCTTCTTTTTGCAAGTTATAGGGCAATAAGTGCAAGTTGCCTTTTGCTATTTCAAAACCTTTTTTTTTTAATAAATCTGCTAATCCTGTCCCCATGTCTTATTTGGGACATCTTTGAAGCCGGCCAATTCAATTTATCCCCATCAAACCATAAGGTATTTCACGTATTACATCTTCTGGTACATGTCACTTTAAAACAACATCCCATTATGTGTTCAGCAACATCTCCTGAGTACAGTGTTACCACCCATGCATGGGTTTGCTGCGCTATTTGGGGGCTAAAAGGCCACATTTGGGACATGCACAAATCAGTTTTCCAACTTGGATTTTGACATCTGCCCCCATGTCCTATTTAGGACATCTTTGAAGCCAACGACTTAATTTACCCAATCAATCCATATATGTTTGAAAATCAGACACTCCAGGCTATTTCAAATAGTGGTATTTCAACACATTCCATTGCACTTCAGGTATAAATTTAGAACTCCTAGAATATGCACTGTCAAACAATACCCCAATATGTGTCCGAGTACAGTGATACAACCAATGCATGAGTGTGTTGGGATGTTTGGGCGGTAAATGGCCACATTTGGGAACTGCATATTTTGCAACTTGGAACTTTGACATCTGGTCCTTCTGCCCCCATGTCTTATTTGGGACATCTTTGAAAATGGCTAATTTAATTTATCCCGATCAAACCATATATTTTTGAAAACTAGACACCATAGGGCATTTCATATAATTAACTGTTTCCTTGCACTAATTCTACCACCAGCCTTCGTTAAAGTTTGTGGTAGTCATTTTCGTGTGTTTTTTTTCTCCATACACATTGTACTTTAGGTATGAATCTACAGCCATTGGTACATGTCACTAATAAAACAATACCCCAATATGTGTTCAGCAACATCTCCTAAGTACAGTGATACCATCTATGTATAGGTTTGTCAGGTTGTTTGGGGGCTAAAAGGCCATATTTTGGAGGTGTATTTTTTTTCTTTTCTGTTTGGCATCTGGTCAGTCTGTACCCACGTCCTATTTGGAAGATCTTTAAACCTGGCCAATTCAATTTACTCCATCAAACCATGCATTTTTTTAAATTAATTTGACACCCATGGGTATTTGAAATCCTAGTATTTTAACTCTTTCCATGCCAGGACTTTGGGTAGATACACTGATAAGTTTAGCAATCGCTCAAAAAAATTAACTTTTTACATTTTCTATATTTTTGGACTTTTTTATTGGAACTGGATGGTTCCCCTAATGATGACATCACTGCATAATGCTTTTTAAATGTCACCAAATTGTTATTTATTCCTTTAGGGTAAAGGTGAGACCCTTTATATAGTGACAAGAAAATTCCAGATACAGTCCGATAGGGTCAATAGGTAGGCCATGGTAAAACAAGTAACAATCCAGGGGTCAAGGCAGGCAGCGGTTCAATTGGTAAATAGGGCAAAAATCACAGCAGTAGGTACACATTGGATCAGGGAGGTACCACCAGAATATCTGAGCACAGTTAACAGGGACAACTGGGGCTTTATAGGGCATGTGGGCATGTCACACCATGTAACAAAACTAGCACCACCCCTTAACCACTCCCGAGACAGGGGACACATAGGGGCAGTGATGGAGCTTTGGCTCCGGCCCCTTGTTTGGCACCAAGGCAACCCCTCTGGTTTGCTTACTGGTGCCATGTTTTTCTGCTCCCGACAAGGACGCAGGGATCTATGGTTTATACAAGGAGGGCCAAGTCGACTGACACAAGGAGATGTGACGATCCAACAGGGCTCTGGGCCCACCACCCCAAAGTGAGAGAACCTAGCCTGACATAATGTAGCATGTCCCCAAATAGTCATGAGTGGCCCATTTATCCCCCAAACAGCTTACCTGTGTAATCTTTGCCCCCCAAACAGCTTGTCTGTGCAATTTGGGCCCCAACCAGCTTAATTCTGCCCCCAGCTTGCCAGTGCCATCTTTGTCCCAAATAGCATGCTTGTGCCATTGTTGCCCTCAAACAGTATGTCAGTGACCCCAAATAGCATGCTTGTCATCTTTGCCCCCAAACAGCTTGTCAGTGCCCTCAAACTTCCTGCTTGTTCTGTCTTTGCTAAACAGTTTGCCAGAATCCCCATGCAGCCTGTCTGTGCCATTATAGCCCTTTCAACACTTACACATTCATATTAAGACACTTATGCATACATTTTCATTCTAACATACATACATGCACACATACTCTCTCTTGTACCTCCTTACTTTAGCTGTAGCAAATCCAGTCCGTCCTGCCTCCCCTCATGCCTATCCCATGCTCTGGGGGTGTGGGTTGTACCCTATGAGAGGCACGGATGCCATAATGTGGCTCCCTCTCATCCCTCATCCCCTTACATGTTAATATTAAAATAAAAACCCTTGTGAGACACATTTTTAAAATGTTGCGGATGACTCCCTTTTCTGGGCTGAAGACAGGGAATCAAGGGAATCATTTGGAAGTGTTTTCGTCCTGCTGTTCAATGTGTAATGAGTACACTCCAGCAATTAATGTGTAAAGATATATTATACTATATTGATTTAAGATCAATTTTACTATGTTAGAAGTACCCCACACAACCTTGTAATTATAGTGTTCCTTTGCATACAAAATCGTTATAAGATTTCTCTGAACAGTTACATTACTATATATTGTTGTATTAATAGGCAGAAATTCTTATTTCTTGTCTCGATTCATCAGAGCATTCTTTAAATGTTCACTAACACAATTTCGTTCAAGCATATGCTATAATGAGAACACAGAGTACTTGATTTGCCATGTCTCAGACGTCTGAATGAATCATCATTATCCTGACAGCAAAACAGAGACTAATCATTTCATTATTTCACTGTATTATGGAAATATTTCAGCACGTTGGTGTTTGGTGCAGCACATGGGATACTCTGATAAACGTACTCCGATAAAAAATGTTTTTCCGCATTACAAGCTAAGTAGTAAAATATGTATTTAGATTTTAAAGAGAATGTAATTCTTTCTTATTGTATGCTGAGTTATTCAAGGTGTTCTTTACTCGTCTTTTTGTCACCTTTTAAAAAATACAAAGATCATAGCAACTTATGTGGGAATGCCGTCCCATGCATAAATTGTAAAACAATTGTCTAATCTTTTGACATTGTGTGAGCAAAAGGATAACCTCTGAATACCAAACTAAGATATATTATCTGTATTCAATTTAAATGTTATAAAATAAAACGCCAAGAATGCTACCATTCTTCCAGCTTAAGATGAAACATTCCCAATCATTTACAATTCTGAGAGCTAATTTAGGAACTCCTGATCTTTAAAAGTCCCCAAATCTGTACTACTACAAAGTTGTAACAGAACAGCATATATAGGTGGAATTTTTATTTTCTTGTATTCCTACTTAAGTGCCTGGTTGTTCATGTTTGATTAACAGCTGTTTCTG
Source organism: Spea hammondii (assembly GCA_029215755.1). Taxonomy (NCBI): domain Eukaryota; kingdom Metazoa; phylum Chordata; class Amphibia; order Anura; family Pelobatidae; genus Spea; species Spea hammondii. Next base: position 67,581,244 of record JARDYJ010000002.1, on the reverse strand, counting down.
AATTAGCCTAATGTAATTAAAATGAATGGAGCTGCATGACTGAGAAATGGTAGATGTTCTAACCATGATAGCCCACAAAAACAGAAGTAATATATTGACCATTAGACTGTAATGGAACTATGTTCAAGTAGAAAAGACAGATCAATAGTGGGTCTCAGCTGAGAGACCTGAAGCTCAAATAGTGACCGAAAATGAGGGGTTTATCATAGCATTGTTAGGACCAAAGATATGGAAAGGAGAAAAAGCAGGACTACAGTAAAAGCTACCTAAACTCATATCTAAGTATTTTTTATACAAAATGTAGAAAATAACTTCCAAAACTCAATCCCATGTAGTATTATATAACTTTTTTTCTTAAAGTTCTCTCAGAATACCAAGTCTTTATAAAGAATCTCTCCAAGGATTGTTTACGTTTCAGCTTGGTTTTCTTCACTGTCAAAAATAAAGAAATTGAAATGTTGAAAAGCAGTTATCAGTTATTTTATCAAAGCAAGCAGATTTCCATAAAAGTATATCATAAACTGTCTCCTCGTGTCATAAAGTTGCGATGAATGATATTTGTTGGGTCCAGGTTGTACAACAGTGTGCTGGTAACAAAGACACCAAGAATCCTAAACATTTCACTGAAGGGCTGCAGCTGCAAAACCTCAATGACCCAAACATGGACTTTAAATACAATTCTGTCTAATAACAGGGCCAAGTATAGAAACTAATATGGGAAGTACACAAACAACCTGTCAAGGGACAGCCAGATTCAATTGAACAACACAGCATGGGAGGAAATGATCAGTAGTATAGGGAGAACATTGAATTATGGATTCCAGTAATGAGTTACATGTCTTCATATCAAATATTTTACCAATTACAAACGTGGAGAAAAATCCAAATAATTGAATTATATATAAATAACCCTAAACTTATCTGCCAGCATGAACAGTACAGTACCATATTGATTTTAGAGTCTAGACATAGCATATAACACATATCATTAAAAGGAGACATCTGTTTCCTTTCAAATTTGAAACAGTCTTTGAAAATGAAACCACTTGTCCAAAATGTAATAAAAGTAATATTTTTTGAAATAAAAAAGAGTCTCTTTTCTACAATTCAGCTGAGCAGCACTTACCTATGGGCCGTATTTGAATAAATATATTATGGCCATGGTCAACATTGTTAAAGAATCATTCTTTTGGGAACAGCTGTATGTTGATAGAGAGCATATGTGTTACCCTAGTGAAGTCCTGATTTTATAAAGAGCATATGTGTTACCCTAGTGAAGTCCTGATTTCACCTGAGCATCATTAATCTGTAAGCATCTGTTCCATTCAGTAATGCATATAATCCCTGTAGTACACATGTTAAACCAGCAGAGAAATAAGATACGTTGGTATATATCCTGAAATCTAACTAACGTAGCATTGCTTTCCAAGTCATCACAAAATGTGAAGTATGTGCTAGTGACATTGTCAGGTACAGTATGGAAGCTTTCTTGTGAGAAGTGTATCTGTTCTCAGGTCATATGTAGTTCATACAAGGAATGCAGAAGACAGAATGTGGGCCGTATTGCTTGCCTTCATTCTACAGATATAAAGATGAATGTACATATCTATATATATATATATAATATATATATATATTACTTAGCACATCGCAAAGAGACGATTATAATTATATACTGTATACCTAATTAGTCACAATAATTCCTTATTGAGGTGTTATTTACAACCCTATATCAGCTAGATCATAGTTATATTTTATTTATACTATTGTAGCAATTATAGGTATGCATATACATTATATATATATATATATATATATATATATATATATATATATATATATTGTAGTTAAATTCAAAGTAGAACCGTTCTATTGGTACCACACCATCTTATATGTCACTCCGCAAAATATTTGTCTATAGGTAAAGCGACATTGTGGGTGGAAGGCAGTATATTGCATCAAATAGCGTTTCTTCTATTTTTGTAAGAACACCATTTACACACCTTCAGTAAGCATGTGACAAAAATGTGAGTCGAATAATAAAATGCAACACGTAGAGAGCTTTATGTCCTTAAGGAATGAACATAACAGAATGTGAGTCTGTTTTGCGATGGTGAAATAAAATTTAAGAAAAGAGTGAGGAAATCTGTTGCTATGGGGTTTCTTTTGGCTGCAGCACAACTAATAAATATGCAGCATCAATACCAGTTGTGCTTCAATTGCATCTGTATCTGCTAGAACAAAGACATTTTTGTAATAAAAATATTGAAGTTAAGAAAGGTAAGAGTTATAGGTTGATGCAAGACAGGAAAAGATTGCATGTCTCTGCACTAACTACTTTGGAATTGCCAATAAAATGTACTATATATTAAAAATGTCTTCATCGATTAAAAATTTAGGAGCCGTGTTAAAAAAGCATTCTCAAAAAAACAATATACATATTACCAGTTTTTTATGTGTATCGCCAAATTCCTACCTACCTGGTTATTTGAAATCATAGTTTGTAGTCAATACTTCTGAACCTTAGAAAAGCTGCTGTGTATTTATTAAACCCTTTTCATTATTAATGATACTTTTGTTCTGGGAAGTATGGTTGGAGATGTAGCTAGGGGACACAGCTTTACTGAGATGTTTTATCTGACTGATTTTATGGGATGTAAGCATTTTGAAGAAGACAAATGTACCTATTTTTCACAATTACTTTATTATGACATTTTCTGTTGTTTCTATACCCATTATCAGGGTGAGACTGGGAATTTCAATTGACCCTGGCACTTTAAGTCTAATGACTGATAAATGAGGTATGTGTGGCCCCCAATTTGCCAGATGGCTTGCAAGAGAATACGTGTTATTATTACTTTTAGGATTGTAGAACAGTGTAATACACTCATACACACCGTTGGTAGTCTTTCAGGTGCACTGCGTTGCTACTCACATGGATATACAGTATGTTGATGCACTTCCAGGTGGTGCATTTTTTATAGTGCTTTAGAGATCACAAACAGCTGATAGAGGTTTTAGAGATCACAAACAGGTTGCAGGTAGATTACTATCCTTAGCAGCATGGGCATAGGAACCCCTAAAAATCTGGGGGGGGCACAGCATTTCCCCCATCAGATCCCCACTTTATCCCCATCTCTTACACTAGGAGTCACACTCCTATCATACCCAGGCAGCCAGTACATGCTGGTACAGGGTGGCTGTAAGTGATGTGCAGACCCCATATTGCTGGCAGCATCAATACACAAGGGGGGCAGCTAGCTAGGTTTCAGCATGTACTGGTTGACTTGGCATGATAGGAGTGTGATTGCTAACAGCAATCATAGTCCCATCATGCCTAGGTTCCAGCACTTACACATCCAACCAGTAAATGCTGGAACCTAGGCATGATGGGACTGTGATTGCTGTTAGCAATCACACTCCTATCATGCCAAGTCAGCCAGTACATGCTGGTACAGGGTGGCTGTAAGTGATGTGCAGACCCCATACTGCTGGCAGCATCAATACACAAGGGGGGCAGCTAGCTAGGTTTCAGCATGTACTGGCTGACTTGGCATGCTAGGAGTGTCATTGCTAACAGCAATCATAGTCCCATCATGCCTAGGTTCCAGCACTTACACATCCATGCTATCACACACACACTCATTCATTCATTCATATACTCATTCATTCATATACTCATTCATTCACAGATTCGATTCATTCCCTGAATCACACATACTCATTCAAACACTCTCTCCACCCCCTTACCTGCACTGCAGCTCCTCGATGCCGCTCACAGACTCCAGCAGGGGGTGCGGCCTCCCTCTGCGTTCTCTGGTACTACACAGAGGAAGCAGGATGTGATGGGATGTCACGTGAACTCTGCTGGGTTCCGCTTCCTCTGTGCAGTACAGAAGACCCTCCCACAGGTAAGTAGCAGGGCTCGAGGTGCGGACTGCGTAAGATCGGTTGCCCTGGCTGCCGATCTTACGCGGGCCGCACCTCGAGGTCTCGCGGGCCGCATTTGCGGCATTTCTATTGAGAGGGTTCCTACGGCCCTGGGGGGGATTTCTTCATTATCGGTCCCCCCCGCATGAGTTACCCCCCCGCATGAGTTACTAGCAGTCACCAGAAGTCTATACATGTGTGTCATGCACAAAGCTCACATTATGAAGTTCTATTCACCCTGTTATTTGAGTATTTGCCACTCTGAATTAAAAGAGACAGTACATTTCTTGCAAGATGTAGTACAATGTATCTAATTGCTACACACTTACCAGACGTTGGCACCAAAGGTCCAGGCCCTTCAGTAAATGCCCTCTAGATCTGTGCTCCTCAACCCTCTCCTCAAGGCACACCTAACTGTCCACGGTTTAGGTATTAAACACCGTTTGACACACCTGAGTAATACCTAAGTCCTGGACTGTTAGGTGTGCCTTGAGAAGAGGGTTGAGGAGCACTGCTTTTGATGACAATGGCTTCAACAGGTCTTGTCATGTATGTCAAATCGTCAATGTTGAGGTACAGTCACTTGGTTTAATCCTGAATTGAAAGCATAATGTGAGCACATTAAGGCTCAGTGTTCTGGTGAAAAATAGTCTATATCTGTGTTTTGATTAGATTTTACCATAGTTACATCCCTATGGTATATATCTTACATCAGTCTTATGGAATTAGCTCTCAGATATAATCTATGCTAAAAATAATTATGCAGTGTCAGTGCTCATTAAAACCATTCTAATTTGTCAACTGGGATATGTCCCTTGTCCCAGGAGCCGGACAGCATTTGTGAGGTAGCAGAAGCTATCTCTAGAGAATGTTGACAAAACATCTCTGGTTTTTTTGAGCCACATGATTTGAATGCTTCAGATTAAATAGTTTAAATAAATTAAATCATTTATTAAATAGTTTAAATAAATTAAATAGTATATGATTAATTACTTGTTTAACAATAATTATAGATGACATTCAGATGTATTTAATAGTTTTGTGTAACTGGCCATTCTTTTGTGAATCAAAAAACGTAGCAAATCACTAAGGGAAATCGATGCAATTATTATTTGCAGAAGCCTAGTGATAAACCATGTATTGGATCCTTTCACTTATTCAATAAAAGACATTACTTTTTGAAAGGCTGTTTGTAACGCTTTGTGTCTCTGTCAAATATTTTCAGTATCAAGTAGACTGCACACGAGTAATTCCTATAATTGTTTTTCATGGAATGCTTCGATTTTACTTTGAAGAGCTCTAAATAAATTGTTGGAATTCCAATAAATATTTATTTAGGTGTACCGATGAACCATTACTGATTTTGACATGATAGAGTATTAGAAATAGCAAGATACTATTCAAAATAAAATATGACAAGTGGTGTATGAAATGCAGTATATAGAACAGTAACTGTAGGGATACTACCATTACTGATTAATGAAACCTATTTATTTATTAAAATAGTTTTGCTATGTTCAAAGGCTGTGTAGTTTATGGAAGTGCAGAGCTATAAAATGGAATTATTAATATTTAAATTAGCTTGCTGCGTAATCATACAATCTTGTTGATTTTTCATATTTGAAGAGAGAGAAGTAATTCAAAATCCTTTATGGCAGGGGTGTCAAAGTTTTTTCTGCAGTGGGCCACTTCATCAGAATCGTTTACGTGCGAGGGCCACACTCATTTTTCACTGTGAGAAAATATGGCCTTTAATAAGATATGCAGCTTAAAATATGCATCTTAAAATAAAGTGAATGACACCTTTACTTTTCCTCTAACTGATTTCTGGGCCTAGAAAGTTTTGTGACTACAAATTCAGGATTCTGGATAAGTAAAAATGAAATAGTTCTATTTATCTTAGGGATACACCCAAATGAAAATTCTGGACAAAAAAACGAAAATTCAGGGTTCACTTAGCCGAAACCGCAAACGACCCCTCACCTTTAAAAATAATAAAAAATCCCACACTTTTAATAAAAGTAAGTTACACACCAAAATTGTACAAAAAATTCAATAACAATGTTAATATATATATATATATATATATATATGTATTATGATTGTTAACAGCAATTTCAGGCATACTCAGATTCCAGCATGGCTGGGCATGATAGGAGTGTGATTGCTGTCAACAATCATATATCAATTAATATTGTTTGGTGTGATAACCACACTTTTATTAAAAGTAAGTAACACACAACAATTGGACAAAAAAAAAATCAACAATATGACTTGGCATGATAGGAGTGTGATTGCTAACAGCAATCACACTCATTTTATACCCAGACAACCAGTAAATGCTGGAACCTAGGCATGATGGGACTGTGATTGCTGTTAGCAATCACACTCCTATCATGCCAAGTCAGCCAGTACATGCTGGTACAGGGTAGCTGTAAGTGATGTGCAGACCCCATACTGCTGGCAGCATCAATACACAAGGGGGGCAGCTAGCTAGGTTTCAGCATGTACTGGCTGACTTGGCATGATAGGAGTGTGATTGCTAACAGCAATCATAGTCCCATCATGCCTAGGTTCCAGCACTTACACATCCATGCTATCACACACACACACTCATTCATTCATATACTCATTCATTCATTCATATACTCATTAATTCACAGATTCATTCCCTCAATCATACTCATTCAAACACCCCCCCCTTACCTGCACTGCAGCTCCTCGACTCCTCGATGCCGCTCACAGACTTCAGCAGAGGGTGCTGCCTCCCTCTGCGTTCTCTTGTACTGCACAGAGGAAGCAGGACTGGAGCAGAGTCATGTGATGTCACGTGAACTCTGCTGGGTTCCGCTTCCTCTGTGCAGTACAAAAGACCCTCCCACAGGTAAGTAGCAGAGATCTTGTGATCCCGGTTGCCCTGGCTGCCGATCTCACGCGGCCGCACCTCGAGGTGCCGCGGGCCGCATTTGGCCCACGGGCCACATTTTGGATGCCCCTGCTTTATGGTGATATTCCAACTTGCAGCTAGCACTGTCTCCTAATTGGTAAGTGTGCATTTTAGGACTACAAATAGTTTTTTTTATCAATTATGTATATCAGATTGCTGTGGGCCAGATTTCTCCATATCTGGGGCTATGGACTTGGGATTCTGGACACCCTGATGGAAGGTGACATGTGAGTGTCCCTATTCTGAACAAAAATATTGGGGCTGGAACCCAACATGTGCAGTGTGGCCAAAAATGTTACCATGAAATATGGGGCAGGAATTCAATTACTTCCAGGGCTAGTTTTAATTCCCAGTCCGGCCCCGACTACAATGCAAAAGGAGAGACACAGGGCCAGATGAACCTCTTTAAGAATACATTCTACATAAAACAAGGCTCCAGGGAAAAACAGCTGACACCCCCTCTAGTGGACATTCCATACCTTGAAAGGTTAACATATTTACCTGGTTGTGACGAGTGGACCTTTTGTTGATACTGGGTCGTTACTGGGTAGATATATTTAGAAAATTAAGAACTCACTATCTAACAAAGGTATTGGTACAAATTGTGTTATACATCCAAGCGTATATGCTTTCTAAAAGCAAAGAACTGGAGAGCATGGTGCTAATACCATGTACATATTCACTGAAATTTAATTTATTTCTTTCCCATTGGGTTTATCTATTACTTAGACTCATTAGAGACATTTGAGTCTAGGCTGTATAATGCAACTTTTCTATTTTAAAATATGACCAAAAGCAACATGTTAACAACTTAATGTAGTTAATTTTAGTACGGTGTAATATCAAATTAGCACATCGTGGGCACAGGCAGACGCTGATCAATGTTGTAAATTCTGGCTCTGCTGAGCCAGGTGATTAGCACATGGACACCATCTAAATTACAAGAGGATCCACACCACATGCTGACTTACTGCCATGTCGCTTGATGTGTTTGTTTGGCATTTCACAAATAGATCATGTTAAATTAAATCTGAACATGTTATAAACACCCTTTTGCTAACTCTAATTAAACCTATGTCTAAATCTGTATAAACACCCTGCCATAGACACCCTGCCACTAAAATGACTTTAAGAAGATTATAAAGGGGAGTACCTCCACTGTTTATATATAAATTAATATATATATATATATATATATATATATATATATATATATATATGTTATTATTTTTTTAAAGTGGGATTAGGGGCTGTTTCCTCTCCCTGTATCCGGTTGTGTTACCAACAAGGGGGCTTTGAACCCCGTGCTCTATGCTACACTCTTTGTGAAGTATGATGGGGGATGACAGAAAGTGTGTGAAATCAGTGGCGTATCCTGGCCCAGGCTGACAAGACCTAGGGTGGTAGGCCTACAAAACCCACAAAACCCAGAGCATATCACCCAGTAGGGCCAAGAAAGGTCTGTCCAACATGACCAACAATTCCCACTGTGACATGGCTTTTTATATTATAAATAAAAATGTATTATAGTATAAATTTATAAATACAAACTTAGATATTTCATGCTCTGCAACAGCTCAGTATTCTACAGGAATGTGCTGTAGTGCATTACTATGACACAAAACCTATGTCTTATGATGAATTCTGGGTGGCAAGTCTGGTGGGTATGATAGTAGCCTCTAGGCTGCTGTAACGGGACAGATTGATTTCTTGGGTGATTAGCCTTCTGGTTGAGCCACAGATCTCAAAGAACTGGTTGGAGAAATTTATTTTGAAACCAGTTCATCTATTCCACACATGGATATGCGAACCTCCACAGAAGAGATACTTTTACATTAGAACATCTTTATCATTAGACTTGTGCATTCATCTTCGTCCCGAAGAAACGAAGATAGTGGCGGTAAAATGTACACGAAGACACACAACACAAATAATCTTCATGTATGCCTTCGTCTACTAATCTCCCTGGTCCCTTCCCCATCTTGCCTACCTTATCCATTTTGTCGCCAGCAGGGGGCTCATCTGCCATCAACCAATGAAGTACAGGTGTACTTTATTGGTTGATGGCAGAGGAGGCCCCTGCAGGCAACCAATAGAGTTGCTCGTACGGACATTTAAACTCCTCGCGCCAAAGCTCCTGCGTAGTCTGTGCCGCGTTAAACCCCGTATTGACCTCTTCTAAAAAAAATGGCAAAAAACTAACACGAATATTCGCCCAGACCGAACACAGGAACGGGAGAATATTCATACAATACGAAGATTTTTTCCCCCACGAACACGAAGAGTTGGCCGTGACACGAAGAGTCAGTCCTAACATGCATGAAAAATCAATAAAAAAAGTCACTGCCCCAGAAAGCTCTGGCTGAAGTGATCTGATCATAGAGCTACGTAAAGAGTAGAAGGTCACCAACATCCATGGCGGGACTTGGAACTTATGTAGCATTTAGTAAAACCTCTGCAACAAACGCAGTCCTGATTTACTGATTTTTGGTGAGCCTTTGTATTTTACCACTATAGCTTTAGCATTGTAACTTTTGTTGCACATTTTAAGGTAGCCCTGCAAGCTTGTATGAACACCTCCCAAGAGCAGCCGTTAGTGGAAGCATATACTAGTGACTTACATAATGCCTAGGCCAATTGTGTCAATAATTTACTGTTCCTTTTTTTTAACAACACAAAGGTTCTAATTTTCATCAACATTAGTAATGTTTTACTGACCATACAATGGTGTCATAAGACTTTAGTGTGACAAGAGTGACTAATGGTGGACTTTCCAACCCAATATCCAAGAACTTATTAAATATACTTGTTTTGAATAAAAAAATTTGCTATAAATGTTTATATTTTTTTATGCCAAAAATTGCATAGGTGATAAAAATTGTTGCTTTAATGGTATGAATTGGAGAACATTACAGCTATAACAAGTGTTTGTGTCTGTAAACTGAAAGAAATTTCTAATTAGCACATTGAGATTAGATACGGATCATTAAGAAGAATATGAGCAATTTTTTTTTCTAAGTAAGTGTTAGACTGCAAAAAAAGACATGATTGGTAATACAAGATGCGAAATATAAATCCTGTGTAAGTGAAACCTTCTGTCCTTTTCATAAAAATACTGATTACTTTCATGTTCGGTTGGTTAGACAAGCAACAAACCCAGTGTTTTTCTTTGAGTGATCTCTTCCCTACCAACCTTTTAACAGCATTGGCAATTATCAAAGTACCTTTGAAACATTAATTGTAAACATGCTGTTCCTTGTTGTTTTAGAGTAGGTCTGAAGAAATAGACACCATGAATATGCTATGCTGCTTTGCACAGTCATGGCACATTCCAATTCTAGCCATTTTGTACATGTGTAATAACCTATTTGAGGTTTGCACATGTTAACTTACCAGGGGTCCCCCTACTAGGATAGTCCTGATGAAACCATGAGGATTTAGGAGTGTTTCTATGGGATTTTTTCCCCACAAATACTCTACAGTCAGGCACTGATGTTGGATGAGAAGGCCTGGCTTGCAATATCCATTCCAGTTCATACTAAAGGTATTTGATGGGGTTGAGGGCAGCGCGCTATGCGGGCCATTCAAGTTCTACACCAAACTCATCCAACTATGTCTTTATGTACCTTGATTTGTGCACTGGGGCACAGTCATGCAGGAATAGAAAAGAGCCTTTCCCAAACGGTTCCCACAAAGTTGGAAGCATAGCTTTTTACAAAATGTCTTGATATGTCCCCTTCAGCATACCAAGACATTTTGGACAATGCTATGCTTTCAACATTGTGGGAACAGTTTGGGGAAGGGCCTTTTCTATTCCACCATGACTGTGCCCCAATATTTTTGTCCATATAGTATGTATATATATATATATATATATATATATATATATATACACCGATCAGACATAATATTGTGACAGGTAAAGTGAATAACACTGATAATCTTGTTATCATGGCACCTGTCAGTGGGTTGGATATATTAAGCAGCAAGTGAACATTGTGTCCTCAAGGTTGATGTGTTAGAAGCAGGAAAAGACAACTGGGTCAGAGCACCTCCAAAAACTGCAGCTCTTGTGGGGTGTTCCCGGTCTGCAGTGGTCAGTACCTATCAAAAGTGGTCCAAGCAAGAAAAAACGGTGAATTGGCAATAGGGTCATAAGCGGCCAAGGCTCATTGATGCACTTGGGAGGCAAAAGTTGGCTTATGTGGTAAAAGCCAGAAGACGAGCTACCGTAGCTCAAATTACTGACAAATTTAATTCTGGTTCAGATAGAAAGGTGTCAGACCACACAGTGCATCGCAGTTTGTTTCGTAAGGGGCTGCATAACCGTAGACCAGTCAGGGTGACCATGCTGACCCGTGTCCACTGCCAAACGTGCCTACAATGGACACGTGAACATAAGAACATTACCACGGAGCAATGGAAGAAGGTGGCCTGGTCTGATGAATTATATTGATGGCCGGGTGTGTTTGAATGGCTTACCCGGAGAACACGTGGCACGAGGATGCACTATGGGAACAAGGCAAGCAGGTGGTCATAATGTCATGGCTAATCAGTGTGTATATATTTTTATATTCATATAATAGACTTGTGCATTCGAGCAAATTTTAACAAAATTTGCCTCCTTTCACCAAGCTACCTACTCCAACTTCTATATCATGGCCGATTCTCCTTCCATATTCCCACCAGATAACCTTACACCAATCTCGGTATCAGATCCCCTTATGCATTTATTCTATCAATACATTATTTCCCTTTCAACTAGATAACTTACATATCCTGACAAATCATCTTTTCTTCACTACATCAACTACATCATCTTAGTATAGACTCCTTTATATCTGCAATTTCTTTATAACAACAGGCAGAACCAAGCGTTTTTAAACACCTTAGGTTTCCTTAATTCTTTATGTTGTTTGTCTGTAGTGCAAAATAAAAATGACATGTAGATTACATAACATTTTATGTCTACTAAACATAAGGAATAGCCCTCACCAGTCACTTCCATGTCCCCTCTAGCCCCTGCCATGTCTACACCAGCTCTTGTATTGTCCCTCTAAGGCACTGCATTGTCCCCCCAGCCCCTGCCATGTATTGTTCCCTCCATACCTTTTATTGTTCACCACAGGCCTGGTATTTGTAATCGCATCATTTCAATATGCTGTAGGAATATTAAGAAGGAACCAAAACAAACCAACAAACACATAAATAAGAAGTATCTCACAGTTTGTATGTAGTACGACTGGATCCTATGGCGGTAAAAGTAGAAGACCATAGCTTCCAGATTTCATATAACCTTTCCCATAAGAAAAATATTCCTTGCATATAGTGTGTATCAATAGTTGTTTGTGGTTTAAAGAGGGGCTGGTCGGGTAAATCATGCAGGAGATGTGCAATACTTGGTGCTGGATCAATATTGATTCTCAGAGCTCTAGATATTAAATAAAATGTATTGGTCCATAACGGCTGCAGTAATTTCACAATGCAAGGAAGAAGTCGGCTCGTTTATTACAGCCATGGAGGCAGAGGCGTCCCATCATAGGGAAGAGCTTGGTGAATTAAACAAGATCAAAGTACCAGCTGTATAATATTCCATAGGCTCTTTCTTTGATGAGAATACATCTTGTCAATGAATAAATATTTGTAAAAGTTTGTTGCCAACCTTTGCCATGTTGGTGTTTCTGTACATTGTTGGTCAATAATGTGGTTATAAAGTTGTAAGATGTCATCTTAATAATGAGGTTCAATAATACAGGAAAAATAATCATACCATGCTATAGGCTGTAAGTCATCAGTGCATAGAAAATAATGTACGGTTCTGTAAATACGAGGAGGGACATGGGGAGACAGAATTCTGCCACACATACAGTAAAGCCAGTGGGGAAAGTTGAAAAAGAGAGTTACTTAGATAAAGCATTTAAACTCTTAATAAAAAACTAATGGACAAACGGCTTAAAGTTATTGCTTTACATGTTGAAGAGCTTAATGTTGAAAAGGAATAGCTTAATCTAAGTATTCAAACTCTCTGCTATATTTGTCATCATTGATGAACTGTGTGGCGGTTCTGTTTGGTTTTATTTAATGGATCATTTATAGCCTGAAGCATCTGATAACAGTGTTTCCTCTAACAGTATAGCATTAGTTTGGCATTATGCACTAAAGGCTAAATACACCAAATGAGGGTCTAAATTTATATGCACTGATAATAGATCAAATGCACATTAATGATTGTTATATTATGTTGAACATATCTAAAATGAAAGTGAGCTAAACAAAATGTCTGAACAGTTATAATTTTTAGATTAAAGCAATTGTGATGTTTCTTTCCTGTGATAACGATGTAATACCCTACAAAGTGTTTTTATGTTTCCATTATCTGGCATGTTATCCCATTCAGCCGGCTAACACATCATGGCATGGACAGACTATGTGGTGTTAGTATGACTAAGTGGGGAGAGTACACTGGGAGCATGCGAATGTTGACCTACATGCTGTGGGCCTTGTACCTGGACCTTATCTGGGGCTTCTCTGCTAGACCAGGAGCATCAAGTGCCTGCATGCCTTTTTGTCCCTAGTGTCTAGGGGTGTTCATGTGATGTCATACAGAGTAATGGTCCATACCAGGGACTGTATTCACAGAGGGTACAAAGCAGCCTTGGGCATCTTGGAACAGATTAAGTGCTGACTACCAGAGTTTTGATTCAGTATGTGTGTTCTGTTCTTTGAATGTTACTACTTTTTGCTGCAACTCTTTGTTTTTGAATAATGTCAGTATCATCTTTTTGAATTCCTCCTTTCGATCTGCCTAAAAATTACTTTTTAACTTCACTCTTTCAGATTCTTTCTCTCCTGCCATAGGCTTCCACTCTAGCCCCTTCCAGTGTTTCCTCATCTCCACTCCACCTGTCGAGTACAGGCTGGCACGGGTACAGGCTCAAGTACGGGTAAAGGCTCAGGCACGGGTACAGGAACGGGCTCAGGCGCGGGTACAGGAACGGGCGCAGGCACAGGTTCAGGAACAAGCTCAGGTACAGGAAGAGGCTCAGAGCAAAGCAGTCCTTCAACTCCAATGCCAAGGCCCTGACTGAAGGGCAAGTCTTATAAAGGCAGGGCTTCACTCAGGCAATGAGGCACAGCTGTACCTGATGAGCTGAATGTGAGCACTCCAGAGGGAGGAGGGTGGCCACAAGTGGTAGTAGATGATTCAGCCATGGTTCAGGCAGCAGAGAGTGGACCCTGACACCACCACTTCATTTCTGCCATTCTTCCTCAAGCATTTTTTGTTAGTTCCCCTCCAGCATCTTGACCCTACCCCTCTCTCCTATTCCTTGTAACCTATCCTTTTTTAAGGATGCTTTTTACCAGCTCTTTGAAAACTCTTTACTGAAATATAATAACGTTATTGCTCTTTTGCTTTGATATATTCACTTAATCATTCTTTATACAATATCCTTGTTTTCTGTGACTTATTTACACACTTAAGGTTTCTGTAAGTCTCTGTCAAACACCATTTTCATCTTCCTTTAAAGTGTACTATTTACATGTGGAATAACATAGGTCCCCCTTTGTGAAAAAGCTTTCAGTGCCTATTCTGTAACAAGCATTGTTCTGGGTCCTTTTATATTCAAGCAGTGCATTGGCTTTGTGCTGTGTACTGTAGATGAACAAAAAAGGGAGTTTGAATAAGCTAGAGCTTTGCATTCTTGATTACACTTGTTTGTTTTTCAAAAGCACATCTTGTACTAATGCATTTTGATTGTGATACCGATGTTAAACCAATAAAAGCTGAAAAGTCTGTTTTAGTTTTTAGAAGCTAGTTCGGGTATAAGCAAAATAAATTGCAAATTACTAGATGTAGATTGGACATGGAGAGATCGTATTAAGCAAATGCAAACTGGATAATGAGAGATGCTAGTGAATGTTTAACATAGGGGTTATTTCTCTAAATCGAGGGTTGTTGGCAAGTAACTTGAGGTAAAGTGTGACACTCTATGTTAAAGTGATAACCATATGGTGAAGCTGGCCTTACACAATGCATGGATAAATCAATGAGGTTTCTCTGAACATTTAACTAGGCATTATTCATGACAACTTTGGTCTTTCAATGTACTGTATTTCCCCATGTATAAGACGCACTTTTTGTTCGAAAAATTTGGGGTGAAAAACAGGGTGCGTCTTATACAGTGGTTGTAGATTTTTTTCCCTGCTTACCTCTGTGTTGCTCAGCAGCGTCTCTTGTTCCGTTGAGGAGACACAGGAATCCAGTGGAGTCACGTGAATGTACATCACATCACATGACTCCGTTCCGTTCCTGCTCCCCTGGCCGGGAAAAGAGAAGTTCACTCAGAGTTCGAGCAACGCAGAGGGAAGTCTGCGAGCAGCACTGGAAGATCTGCTGTTTAGGTAAGGGTGGGGGAGGGTGTATGAGTCTGCGTGAATGGGGGAATGAATGAATATGTTTGTGATAGCATGGCTGTGTAAGTAGGGGGGCAGGGCACATGGAGGCTGAAAGTGATGTGCATGTGTTGGCTGCTTGTGCTGTACTCGAGAGATGTTGCGGAACACATATTGAGGTGTTGTTTGGCAGTTAGATATACCAAGGGCTGTAAATTCATACCTGAATGATCTCAGTATATATAAAGCTGTTCTGAAAGGCCCCAGAGCCTGCAACACCACTAAACAAGGGGCACCACCAGGTTAGGGGCATCATGAAGACCAAGGAGCACTCCAAGCAAGTCAGGAAGTTGTAGCACAGATCAGGGTTGGGTTATAAAAATATCCAAAACTTTGAACATCCCACAGAGCACCATTAAATCCATTATTAAGAAATGGAAAGAATATAGCACCACAACAAACCTGTTATTAGAGGGGCGTTCACCAAAATTCACGGTTCAGGCAAGGAGGGCATTAATCAGAGAGGCAAGAAAGAGACCAAAGACAACTCTGAGGGAGCTGCAAATCTCCACAGACTGGAGTATCTGTCCATAGGACCATTTTAAGCCATATACTTCAGAGAGCTGGTCTTTACAGAACAGTGGCCTAAAAATGCCATTGCTTTAAAAAAATAAGCAAACACATTTGCTGTGAGGCAAGTGAGAGATTCCCCAAACATATGGAAGAAGGTACTCTGGTCAGATGAGACTAAAATTGAGCATTTTGGCCATCAAAGAAAAAACTATATCTGGCACAAACCCAATACCTCTCATCTCCTGAGAACGCCAATCCACATTCCTGTGTTTTTTATTTTATTTCTTGTTTCTTTCTTTTTTGTTTATTTCTTTTTCCAAAGAGAGGTCACAAGCGCCACTGCAAAATTGCAAGATGGCGGCGCACATTCAAAAGTAAACACGTTTCCAAAAAACTCTCTCCAGACCCTCCTGAGAACTCTGGACTCCTGCTGGTTGAACACAAGTTGTTAGGGATATTAATGAGACAAAATAGGCAAAACCAATATTTTATCACATACGCAAAATAACGACGCTACCAAATATTGTAGGACCACATCCACAATATTAATTTAAGGAGATACCCTATATTTTATCTCCGATCCTAAATTCTTTCAGATCGCCGGAAATTATAATTCAAATTAGATAGATATCGCCACGATAGTCAATCAAAAATATTTATTTATTGTGAATACAATTTATAAAATCTATGTATGAGTCACACAGTGCATAATATAAAACACAACGTTCTTAAAACATGTCAAAATTAAATCAATTCAAATAGAATATATTATCGATAGTTATCAATATGAATTAGTACTTTATGAGTCTAACACACAATTAATTTCCAGTCCACTCAGCAACCAAAAATTGATAATAATCAGGGCAGTAATAAAGATATCACTATCTCTCTTATATTAGTTTAACTAATATGACAAATTACAAAGTAATTTAATAATGTCTACGAGTATTAGTGAAATTCCTAATAGATGCAAATGATGTCAAACTTCATCTACAGGTAAAAATACCTTTTCATTATTGTTATTATCACGGGTTATAAGCTGCAGTCTCATAAGCCGTCATATACAATAATGCAATATACTATTTCCCGGAAACAGGGAATTCTATATGAAGAAGACAAAATTCATCTCTATTCAGAATAATAAAACAATTATATTTACCACCACTTGTTGCTGTTGTCCCACCGGTCCTTGTAGAAGTTAATCCAGGTTCAGTGGCAAGAAATTAAGTGGAAAAGAATATAACTTTCTACCAGTTATATAGGTTAGAACTCAAAGTAACGCCAAGAGTGAAATATGGTGCCAAGATCTTAAGATTCCAATTCTCTGGGGTAAATTTGGTGAATAAGTCCGTCCGGGTCTGTCTGTTTCAGGGAGCGATCTTTTTAAGGTCCCTCCTTTTTTTATTCAAGACATAAGCTTTTAAAGACAGGGCTTATTATCATAGCCTCCACCTCTTGATTGGAATTCTCCAATCATAACGGTGGGTTTTACCCATTAAAATTAGGATTTCTACTCATATTTACACCGTTGTAATTTCTTAATTTACCTGTGAGAGATGCTCTGGTCTAAGAATTAACTTAAAACCATTACATATGTGTTTGGAATTTATCCTTGGTCACCCTAATCGCCAGGTGCTACCTCCTAGATAGTAACTCAGGCCTTGGTAGTCTTACCATGTATCCCCCATTCCAAGTTACATTTCTAAAGATATGCAGCGTCTACTCCTTAACTTTCTCATGGAAGATAACATTAATTGTATCATATATACGCTGAAACATCATTATACATGAATACTCCTTTGTTCTCAATTATAGAGGGAACAAGGACAAAAAGAAATAATCACTACATGATTAAGTAAAATAAAATGGATCTGACTCCATTTTGTGTTCATGTAAAATACAGAATATGTGGAATACATGTTTTCTATCATAAAATATCTGACAAAGTCAACAATTCAAGTCAACAGAGTCCCACCTTTTAATCACAATGTGAGTTTGAATTGCCCCAGCTTCAAAGATGTCCCAAATGCCACATGGGGCAGGATGAGCAGATGTCAAATTTGCAAGTTGAAAAATGTGCACTACAAGAATCTGAAATCTGCAGGCTTCAAAGATGTCCAAAATAGGACACTGAGGCAGGATGATCAGATTTCAAAATTTCAAGTTAAAACGGAATTGCACATCCCCTAAATGTGGCCTTTTAGCCCCACAAACAACCTCACAAAATAAATTACTACCACAAAGTTTGACTAAGATAGGTTAAAATACCATTGTCAGGATTTCACTCTGCCAGCCTTGATCATGTGATAATTATACCTGCCGTCATGCCTACCTGCAGCTACTAGTGGCCATCCTTCCCTCTCTACAGTACCCCTGCTACTAGTTTTCTGATCAGCTGCCTGGGTGTAGTCCAGCTCTTATATACCTACTCTGCCCTTCAGTCTGGGCCTTTGCATGTGCAGTGTAAAAAGCCTACTGCTATGGCTCTGTAGCCTGGTCCTGTGCTTTTCCTAGCAGCTTTCTACTCATCTTCTGTTACTGACCCGGTTTCTTTTTGATGACGTTTTATTACTTGAGTGCGTCCCGCCGTGTGCCCTGCCTGAGGGTCTCCAGTCCTCCTGCCAGTCCAGCTACACATCCGAGGTGGCCCGTCCCCTATGTGAGTCTAAGGTGCCATCCAACTACAAAGTTCCTCATTAGACTTCAGCCGTGTTCTCAGCCACAGTGCCCTGTCAAGATAGTTTCCAACCCATGTATTACCTACAACCTATATCCTGTTTGTGTCTTGTTCTGCTGTGTAAACAGTCCTGTTTATATTACCCAATCACCCAGCACACTCCAATATAGACTGTTTCCTAAACATACAGCCATGTGTGTGTTCTTTCTTAGCCTGTCTGTACCTTCCCATACGGTATCATGCATTGTGGGGTACAGACAGAGCCCCAGGTATCCCATGCAACTGGGCTTCTACCCGACCTGCTTACCCGAGTCCCACGTGTAGGTGTGTTGTTTGACATATACCAAGGGCTGTAAATTCATACCTAAAGTAAGATGTACAAGTTTAACAAAGGCTGGTAGTAACATTAGTAAATGGAAAGGGTTAAAATACCAGCATTTGAAATAACTTGGGGTGTCTAGTTTTCAAAAAATGTGCACCAAGACTAGGGTCACTGGGGCATAGGTTCAGGATTTCCTTGCAGATTATATCACCAAGTTTCCACCAACACTACTATACATCCTTGGTATGCAATAGATACATTTGCATCTGTTAGAATATTCTTTGTCTTGAATATCTAGGCTTCTCCAGTGATCAAACAGCAATCAAGACCACAGCTTCTATGTCTTATTAATCAGGTTTATTCGATAACAAATTATCAATTCATACAATACCAATGCTGGAACAAATGTTGATAAAAGGTACTGTAGGCTAAATATCTTGGTGAGATGAAGGTGAGAGCGTGGAAAGAGCGTGGAAAGAGACTTGGTCTTTGTAGTCATGCCAATTTATACCCCTTTACATTTGGTTAGGGTATACGTAAAGGAATCCTATTGGAACAGTCATATGATACACCGGCATTCCACAGAAGACCCTCTAAACTACGTAACTTAATTGATACCATATGTTCCTAGCACTCAAGTTGCATTCAGGCCTAAAATGTGCAGAACAAAATAAAAGTATAAAAATGATTTCTTACAGCATCACAGCATCTATATCAGGCAGGTGAATTTTACAATAATTACAGAGGTTATGTTGAATAAGGCAGAACAATAGATAGAAAATTGATGATATTATAGCTGCAGATAATTAAAAATAAATCGCAAAAACAATTTCCCCAAACCCAGTGATTTATTCAAATTTTGTGCTGGTAGGGGATACAGTAAAGTAACTTTTGGCACTATAGAACTTATGAATGAGCAGGTGTTATAGCATAGCCTTCACTAGTATACAGTTAGGCAGACATAGTTAAAATACAGTGCAGCTCATAGTGAGCATAATCCCATAGTGAGTCTGACATATACTATACAGCATAACTCCCATTACTACAGTAATAGTGATCCAAACTCTGACTCTCATTCACTCTGTCATGCTCTCTCACACTCTAACTCACATGTTCTCCCACACTCTCACTCGTGCTCTCTCAAACTCTCTCACTCTGTCACAATCTCTTATTCATGCTCTCTCACAATCTCTCTCAGACTCTTATTCATGTTCTCTCACTCACTATGTCTCATGCTCTCAATCACATTTGCTCTCTTTTTCACACTTTCACACTCTCACGCCTTCTCAGAGTCTCACTCATGTTCTCTCACACTCTCACTCACTCTTAATCATGATCTCTCACACTCTTACTCACTCTCTCATGCCAGGGGTGTACCTAGAGTATTTGGGACCAGGAGCGGATCCTGTATGTGGCACCCCCCCCAGATTTAAAACTGCGTAGCTTCTATCATTATATACCAGCGCAGACATTGACAGTGGTACAGCATAACTGCTATCATTATAAAAAACGATAGTTGCATCAGCCGACACCAGTACCACACAAGGATATCCATGCATGTATAAAAAAAAATGTATTGAGCGTCCCGTGGACAATAAAATTGAAAGGAACAACAGAACGTGAACACGAACAAAAAAGGCTAAACCGCTTGACGCGTTTCACACAAACTGTGCTTAGCCTAGGCTAAGCACAGTTTGTGTGAAATGCTTCAAGCGGTTTAGCCTTTTGACGGGGGTACAGGATAAGTGCTATCATTATATACTGAGGCACGCACTGATGGTGGTACAGCATAACACCTATCACTATATACTGGGGCAAACATTGATGGGGTACAGTGTAATCCCTATCACTATAAATTGAGCCAGACATTGACAATAATGCAGCACTATATACTAAGCCAAACATCGATGTGGTGTAGGCCTACCACTTCAGTGTCGGGCATGCACCGAAATGAAAATTCTGGACCAAAACCGAAAATTCAGCAATCACTTGGCCAAAACCGAAAATGACCCCCCCACATTAAAGAAAAAAAAAAATCCCACACTTTTATTAAAAGAAATTGGCCAAAAAAATTGAATAACAATATTAATAAATAAATATATATATATGATTGGTAACAGCAATCACACTCCTATCATGCCCAAGTTCTAGCATGTACTGGTTGCCTGAGCAAAGGAGTGTGAATGTTGTTATTGAATTTTTCTGTCCAATTTTGAATTTTTAATAAAAATCAAATAACAATATTATATATATGATTGCTAACAGCAATCACACTCCTATCATTCCCAGGCAGGAAGTACATGCTGAAAGCTGAGCATGATAGGATTGTGATAACCGCCTCCCTATGCCGGTGCAGTGAGCTTGGAAGGCGGTAGGTGTCGCTTCAGTGTTGAGCACCGGGATATGACAGCAAATCCCTACACACAGCATCAGTTACCATGCGCATCGCATGGGAGCAGGATTGGAGGTCTGCATTAACAGACCTCCCGCTGCCTAGATTGACTTTAAACCGGTTGGAGGGAGATCCTTGATCTCCCCAACCGAGTCTGCTCCTCTAGCGGAGGGGCACTCTATGGAGTGGTGCTGGCCTGGTGGCACCCTCCCCTGATGAGTAGTGCCCAGGGCAGACTACCCCCGTCGCCCCCCAGTTACGCTGTCTTGTGTTCTTACATTCTCTCTCACTCTCTGATGCCGTCACACTCTCTCATACTTATGTTGTCTCTCACTCATTCTCTCTCACACTTGCACTAAGACACACTCTCACTCACATTGTTTCACTCATGCTATCAGGCTCTCTCATGCTCACACACACTCTCTCATGCTCTCACTCACTCTTATTCATGTTCTCTCACTCATGCTATGTCACACCCTCACTCACTCTCATGCTCACACTCTCACTCATACTCTTTTACACATCTGTTTGGGGTAAAGCTGGCACTGTTGCTTGGTATATAAAAAAAAATTACCGGAGCCACATTCCCATGGTTAGTGTGTTACTATGTGTTTTTAAGTAATAGTATGTTAGTGTGTATGTTAGTATTATTATTTATTGTTTTAAATTGAGCCATCCTATTCTGCACCGCTGTAGAATGGGGTGTGTGTAAATATGTTAGTGTGTCTATAAGTATGTTACTGTGTGTGTGTAGGAAGAACTTGGGGGCCCTTATTTCTTGCATGGGGATCCAGCATTATGTTAGCCACCTTACATTGCATCTAAACCTATGAAACTCTAGTTTTAGCTTATGATTTTCTCTAACAATTCTCCTCTTTTGAAAAAAAACCTATCTCCTGTACTTTGTGAAATTCCTTTATCTAAATGTTTTTTTACATCTCTTCTTTCCTTTCTTTTCTCCAAGCGATTGAGATCCCTTAGTCTTAGTATCTCACCAGGTCCCATGGATTTGTCTGTTTTTACTCTGGAGAGTTCAAGTCGAACTACTTCACCTGTAAACATAATTTAGATATTTTCTTGTTTGTTCTTTCTAAACGAGGTCATTTCTTTTAGCCTTCTTCTGTAAAAGCTGATCTGAAATATTTATTTAGGCCGTTACATTAGATTTATCTTCATTTATATAACTGTCTTCATTTGTCTTTGATCTGATTAATTGTTTATCTTTTCTCCTTTCACTTGCATATCTAAAAAAATGTTTTATCACGATTTTGGGATTACAAGACCCCATTTGTTTTTTAAACTGACCCTTGCCACTTCAAGTCCAATGGGAGCTATGGTTATGAATACATTTTTATACTCCTACAGTGTGTGTCTTATTGAATCTAGTTGGTGGCTGCACACCGCAGGGCCCAATATGATGCTTTAACAACAGTAAGGCTAGGGCACCAGCAGTATATAGGGTGTTAACTTCCCGTGTGTCTGGAAGACATTACAAGCCTGTTTTGGAAGTGCCCAGGCCAAAATTAAGTCATATTTCTACTTCCAAACTTGTTAGGCCTTTGCTGGTACGAATCCCCCCCCCCAGTGAAAATGTTTACTTCCGAAAAAATAGACAAACCAAGAAATTTTACCATACATAACTTTGTTCTTTTCATGGTGCTGCAGCAAGAGCTCTCTTAGGTTATAAGTTTTAGACAACCAGTCGTGCTCCAGATGTCAAACTGCATATTTGCATTTTAGTCCCATACCACACCTGCTTTGCATGAGCTGTTATTCCCAATATTTCAAACATTTTAAATCCATTTAAACCAGTGATTCTGAGTGGATATGTACTGCTCTAAATACTTGAATGTTCTTGTGTCAGCTACAAAGACCAGTGTGTTCTGTGTACTGTTTTTTTAAGTGTAACGTGAAATAACTTACCTTCCTAACGCAATGTATTTATTATGAAAATGTTAGACTTTAGAATTATCATATTATCTGAAATGTCATAAAATTAAACATTTTAATTTGAAACCATTCAGCCCATCTAGTCTGCCCATTTTGCCTGCTGTATTTGGTCCTTCGTCTTGTCTTGGATCCAGGATAGCCTTATGGCTCATGCTGGGAAGCTGTTTACTTATGTACCACCCTCTCAGTAAAGAAAAACTTTTTCTGGAGGAGGAGGGTCATTGCTCTCTTGCTGTGCTGGTGATTGATGTTGAGTGTCAGAATATAACATCAAATACTGGCGCTTGGCAGTGAAACTGTGCGCACTACAACAAAGCAGTGAGACAGAGGCATCACCCTTCCGCCACAGGACTTTGGCAAGGTAAGTGATGGAGGGAAGATAGAGAGCGAGAAAGGGGAAACCTGGAAGCGACTTTGACTGGAGGCCAATGTGTGTACAAATTGGGTGCTGTGTTAATCCTGTGGATCAAATCAAATCAAATCAGGGTAAGTCTTATATCTGTGTGTACTTAGGTTGCTAGGGCAAGTCCTGTGGGTGCAATCTGGGTGCCGGTAAATCCTGTGGATGCCGTCTGTGCAATTTCTGTGTCTGTGTGCAATCTCGGTGCTGGGCAAGTCCTGTTGATCAAATTGGGTGCTGGGAAAGTCCTTTGGGTGCAATCTGGGTGCTGGGGAAAAGCCTCTGGGTGCTGGGGATGTGTGCAATCTGGGTGCTGGGGAAGTCATATCTATGCACTCTGAGTGCTGGGGCAAGTCCTATGTGTACAATCTGGGTGCCGGGCAAGTCCTATGGATGCAACCCGAGTACTGAGTAAGTCCTATGGATGCAACCCGGGTGCTGGGCAAGTCGTTTGGCTGCAACCCGGGTGCTGGGCAAGTCCTTTGGCTGCAGCCCGGGTGCTGGGCAAGTCCTTTGGCTGCAACCTTGGTTCTGGGCAAGTCCTATTTGTGCAATCTGGGTGTTGGGCAAGTCCTATGTTTACAATCTGGGTGCTGTGGTAAATCCTTTGTGTGCAATCTGGGTGCCAGGGCTGGCCTTCGGGGTGTGCAACCTGTGATATATGCCTGCAATTCAGGGTTTCCATGCATTATTTATTTGAGCTATACCTTCAGTGCTGAGTTGGAATGTGATTTTTCAGTTGATCGATAGCTGCAAGGCTGAGTTTGTGTGTTATTTAGTTGGCAAAATAAGGGTTTGCCTAAGGTGGCAAAAATCCTTGCACCATCCCTGTACATCATAACTGCTAAAATATATTTACTTCTTGTTATGTATCAGCAACTGAACCTGTCAATTCCATATGTAATTCCAAAAATAAGGTTATAAGATTAATATGTAAAATGTATACTGCAGGAAAACAAACATCATGCTCAAGCCTCAGCCATTTAAATATCTAAACAAACACAGGTAGCCTTGATAGTCTCATACATATTACAATTTACAAGACTATCAGAAAGTAATTACAGATACTGCAATATCGATATATTTAAACTGTTCAGTTGCTGGAAGCTGGTGTAATTTTGGTTTGTGGAGAAAGATTTGTAGACGTACTTGGTCTCACTGTGTCAAAGCAATTGCAAAGCACCATCTATTTATCTATCGTTTGGATTAAAAATCTGAATTGGGAACAAGATTAGTTAGGTCTAAGAATCTAACATCTTAGATGCTGTAGAATATATTAGTGCCTTTTTATTTCTGTTTGAAGGATAAGATACTATGTTCAGTGTGCTTTGACTTTCTTTCTTTCTGCATACATATTATATGCCCTTTTATTTATTTTATTGTTGTTAGCATCCTGTCTCCCATCTCCCCACCCATTTCCTTGTGCCACCAGCCTCGGCACTGGATTTTTACATTTACATTACTTTTTACATTAGTAATGGGAAGGAAAAGAGTGGACATACTTCCAATTTAGAAATTTGGTGGCCCAGTGCCTTAGTCACTATTACTATAATGATTTCTAAAATGACCCCTGCTTACCCAATTAGACTCCAAATTTAGGTTTGTTTGGACGCACAAAGTATATAGCTATCTAGGAATTAAAGTTACAGCTAATCCTGTTAAACTTTGGGAAGTTAATTTACTCCCTTTAATAAGAAATATAAATATAAAACTAGGCGAATGGAAAAAGATGGAAATTTCATGGTGGGGAAGAATCAATACTGTAAAGGCATATGTTATGCCTAAAATTATTTACCTACTAAGAATGATCCCTCTTAAAATACCAAAAAGCTGGATTATGATGATACAATCTTCCTTCAATAAATTCATATGGTTAGGCAGTCGGCCAAGAATTTCGATGAAGGTATTAGCCAGAAAGAAAAAATCAGGGAGGCCTGGGAAGCCCATTGTTACAAGATTATGCCCGTGCGGCGTTCCTCATGCAATCATCTCTCGGCTAGGAGGGGCAAAAAAGGAGAGATGGTTCCAATATGAATCTAAGATAGAGGATACAAGCAGTGACATTGTGCCACTATTCTGGCAAATAGAAGGGGAAAAAAAATGTATACAGCTGCTTGACCTTAAGACATATTCTAGAGGAATGGAGATACTTAAAAAGACAGATGGGACTTACTAATAAACGTTTAAAAGTTCTTCCAATAAAGGTGATATCTAATATTGTTACGAACCTAGATTTACGAACCTGGACTCAAAGGGGCATCATTAATATCTCTAATCTAATTGATGGAAATAGGATAAAAACTTTTAATGAATTGAGTACAAAATTTGAGTTACCACAAGGCCAACTGTTTAATTATTTAAGAGTTAAAAACGTGTTAGAAAAACATCTATATATAGGAGAGCGATCTCAAAACATAGTAAAATTAGAGAGATTATTGAAGACAGAAGTATATAGGAAACTACTAAGTAGATGTATGGAAATAATTAATATGAATAAAAAAGATCGGCCGATACATGCACTTACAAAATGGGCCAGAGATTTAAAAGTAGAGATTCACGAAAAAGATGTCTTTATGGCTTTCAACCAAATGTGCGACACAATTCACTGTTTGAACCTTTGTGAGGTCCAATTTAAATTAAGTAATAGATGGTACCTCGTACCCACAAGATTGACCAAAATGTCTCCAGATTCTTCTCCCCTATGCTGGCGATGTGGAAAATCTGTTGGAGATTTTCTCCATATATGGTGGAGTTGTCCTATCATAAAGACGGTGTGGGAAGGGATCTTTATGATGTTAGAGGGACTTTTTGAGCGCGATATTAATAGATCCCCAGAATTGGCTATCCTTCATCTGAATTTCCCACCCCTAAAAAGATTTGAAAAAAAGATCCTATTCCATGTTTTAACCGCTGTTAAATTACCAATTGCAAAAAATTGGAAGTCCTTAGGAGTCAACCCTTGGGCAAAAACTAAAGCACAAATAATACATCAATGTAAAATAGAAAGAGGGATTGTCTATAATTTAAAAGGGAACAACGCCAGATATAAGGAGTGGGGAAACTGGATAAGCAAATTAGAAATTACTTTACGATATTAAAAATCAAATAACGCTGGGGTAGATTCTACTAAGAAATAATACTTAAAATAAATATAACAGACTGAATCAATCATAATGAGATCAGCCTTACCTATCAAGATGTATAAAATTGTTTACCTTTTAATTGCTTTTTTTTCTTTTGCTTCGTTTGATTTGTCTTTGTTTTGTTTCTTGTTTTTTTGTTGTTTTTTTTTACTGTTTTCTGTATTTTGTGCTTTTGTTCGACTATACAATAGAATGTATTTGTATACTGATTTAATAAAAAAAAAAAAGATGACCCCTCCTAACAAAGAAAAGAACCCAACAGCTTAGCACACTAAGCAGCGCTTAGTTTAACTATGTGGTATGGCCAGCCAAGTTTTTACTCTGGCAGCCCACTAGAACCCATGTTATATGTAATACAATTACAGTGATTTTCTTAGCATGCTGTTCTAAAGTATTCTTATAGTTGTTTAGAGGCAGAATTTAAAGATGTTATTTATTTATTGTCTCGTCAATTACCTTCACAACCCCAGAGTTCTCCTGGTTTAAAACTGGGAATGATCTTCACTCACTTATAAAACTCTGCTGTAATCAATATTGCATCAAACAAGTTTAGCTGTCTTTCATTTTAGATCCAGGTTTAAAATCCTCTAAAAAAAATATCCCTTTAAATTATTCATGCATACACAGCTGACTGCAGATTCACTTGACCTCCTGTGTCTTAATCAGTGCATGTTTTTCACTTGTGTGCATGCCAGTCCACTGCATTATAACATTAATGGGAAAAGGTCTCCATTTTATGCATTTAATTATGTTGGTTCCACACATTGTCTGGTCTCTGTATTACTTATAACAGTTTGCTCTAGTTATATTAAATACAGTCATTAAAATATCAATGTTTTAATGTAGGATAACACAGTATCATTAACGAAGATGTAAGCAATAAATTACATGACTTATCTTGCATCTAAACTAAACTTTATGAAAATCATATAGAATATTTTAAACAGCTGTATATTCTGTTTAAGTCATATAACCTATGGTTATATAAAACGTGATTTGTGGGTGCTCTGGCTAGAATGCTTGATTTGTTTCTAATTGTCCCCCCCACTTGACAGTGGCCCCAATTGTTAAAGAAGTAGTTTGTAATCAGGTAGAACAGTACGGGCAAGTCCAATAGACAGATAGCAGTTGTCCAGTGCGGAATGGTCGAGGAGCAAGCCGAGGTCAGGAAGCCGGAAGTCAGGATCGTTGCAGGGTAATCCGAGGTCAGGAAGCCAGAAGTCAGAATCGTCGTGGAGGAAGCCAGAGTCAAACGCCAGAGAAGCAGGAACAGGAACAAGGCGAGTCAGTAACAGGAAATCAAACAGGAACACTTACTGAGGAATAGACAC
This sequence comes from Spea hammondii, assembly GCA_029215755.1. Classification (NCBI taxonomy): domain Eukaryota; kingdom Metazoa; phylum Chordata; class Amphibia; order Anura; family Pelobatidae; genus Spea; species Spea hammondii. Next base: position 67,553,185 of record JARDYJ010000002.1, on the reverse strand, counting down.
TATCAAGATAGGTACGCCCATCAGAAGGCAAAGCTGGAAGGTTTCTGAGTCCCTTAAGTAGGCAGAGGAAGTTAGGCTTTTCCCGCCAAATTTTCAAATTTCCCCTTCTCCGTGGCGGCTGCAGCTGCTGACACGAGGCGGGAGGTCTCCCTCTTCTCCGCGGCGGTTGAGGCTGCTGCAGCAAGGCGGGGGGTCTCCCCCTTCTCCGTGGCGGCCGGTGCTGCTGTGGCGAAGCGGGGGGTCTCCCCCTTCTCCATGGCGGCTGCTGATCCGAGGACCCGGAGGGACCAGCCGCCAGGTACGTGACAGTTTGCTTTTTTGTTCTGATAAATAACTGATCATGTCTGTGGAGAACAATTAAGTAAAAAACAGATTGATTTGATTATGAATTTATTTGTAACACACTGAATCATCTTTTATTCATTAATTAAGTTATATAACAATATAGAAAAAAAGAGTTTTTATGAGATGCAGATGTTTTTTGCCTCATGCTTGTTTTAGCTGCCGATACAGCTCCCCATCTTGTATAGATGCAATATATATACCTAATGGTATAGGATCCACGATCTAATCTTTACTCTGCTAAAATGTTTGTATGTACTTACTTTTTATATGTATTATACCTTTTTTTTTAAATTATTATTATGTTTGTTGTTTTTATTATACCTGCCTCGGATCATATGGTGGAATACGCAATATGAGCTGGGACTTGCTGGGATGATGACAGCGTGAGTTGTGGTTTTTCTCATTCTCATATTGATAAAATATATGTACCGTAAGTGCTGCATAAGATGTTGGCTCTATAGAAAATATGATAATATAATAATAATATTCTGGCTCTCTGCTTCAATAGGTTTGGAGATGGCATCATACCCAAAGTACTAGGGCACAGAGTAATTGACAGCTATACTAATTATCATTATAGGATAACCTTCCACTGTAAGGTGACATTCCATAAGTATTTAGTGAGGAAAGAAGTTAAGATGAAATGCTCAAGAATACAACAGTCCGAGCAAACTTTTATATCTAAGAAAACATTAATGTTTAAAAATTGCAATGAAACTGCAGCAGCGCTATAGAAACATGAGATTGATTTAAATTAAATATCCAGCAGCATAAATCACTAGTACTATAGCAACATGAAATTTCTGTCTGGTGTCATTAAATGTTTCATATTGATAGACTTTAAAATTATAGACAATTGATGTGTGATCCCATCATTCCACATGGCTCAAAGATAATAAAGTATGTGATGAGCCTCCATGTTTGAAGATAAAACACATGGAGGTTCCTTATTGTGCTAAGTGAATGTGATGAATGTTTCAATGCTTAAGCTTATATCATACTGTATGGTTTTTTTTTATTGAAACAGATTGTCACTGGGTTTGACACTTCATAATATAAAGTAAAACCCGTGAGATGAAATGTATATATATTTTAGTTTGTGAAAACCCTTCCATCACAAATGCACAGAAACCACTTGCCTTCATAAATTAATGTACGTTCAGACAGTATTATAAGTTCTTCATACTCAACCCAAAAGCAACTCTATTGAGCACCATGAATAACAGTGAAATTAATTTCCGGTTTGTATAATCCTAAAATTAAATCTAAAAGCATAAAGCAGATGTAAAAAGTATAGAACATTAAAATACAACCTTTACAGAATAGGCCATTTAAATATAAAGATATCACAGGGACACCTTCACTGTTTCATCATTAAAACTAATTGAAACTCTCATATACACATATGATAACACCATCACTCTGCCTTTTATACGGTTCTAATGACTGTGCTGTTCCAACACTTGCTATTATTAATTCCAGCTGGCTGCATTAAGTGTAAATGTGCCTTCTTGCATCTGTGTGGAAAGTGATAATTTGAATTCCTACAGTATTTTCATTTCTTGCAGAATGAGACTGTCGAGGGACTTGTAGGGAGCAGTGAAAGTGGCTGTCTGCCCACAGATTTAATGATACATATTTTAGTGATTTTGTTAAGTTAGGTGTACTGTAATCAGCTGGAAGGCACAAAGAACGATTTTTCTTTTATCCAATTTTGTTCCCATTTTGCTTAAAAATGCATGTGGATATGTTTGCCTGTATATTTCAGTAAAGCTTACTGGTATATGCACAATTCTGAATGCTTGAAGAATGTGAAATATTATTTATAATCCCATGCTAGTTCCTGGACATAAATGACCTTATATGCACAATCATTTTTGAGGGTACAATTGGTTTATGTGTATGGGTCCTGGGCACGCTTGGGACACTTGGCTTTCCTGATATATCATGGGACTCTTCACTGGAACTCATTGCCTCACTACACGGGGCATTGACCAAACTTTAGTGTTGAACAGCCCCACCTCCCACACAGGTGCTTCATTAATAGTGTCCAGAGAGGGCTTTAATTTGCTTGAGAGACTCAATTTAATTGTGAAATGCAATGCAATCCCACTGATTCAGCTCCTTGGTAAGCAATATAGCCATGTAAAATAGGATAGGACTTGCCAAACTTTGACATAGTGGCTGATGAAGCAATTTATGGCTGTATAGTGTAACAGAATCCACAATATTTCTGCCTTAGAAAAAAGATTTATTAATGGTGTTCTCTGGGCATGCACTGAATTTTAGCTTTCTATTACCTTCCTTTTCGGGATCAGTTCATAAAAATTGTCCAATCTGTGGAGAAATGCAGTCTTATACCATTCTTTGCTTGTCCCACAGCATGCTACTGCATGTGTGTCCCCATTGGTTTATTGCTGTTGTTGTTGGTGGTCCTGCAATACAAAATCTATTCTTGATCTATTCCTAAACTCTAAATTGTACCTGTTGTAAGTGAAATGTGAGTTCATCAGGTGGCAGGGACCTATTGAAAATATTGTTTTTTTTCCAATATTGATATTTTTTAAAACAAAATTGAACCAAAAATCGTTGTCTGAAAATGAATGCAGCAAAAAATGTCCGAATCAATTTTGCTCGCCCTGCACAAGTCTATTGCTAACGCATTTAGACCCTTTGGGGACACTGGTGATAAAGTATAAAAAAATTAGACTTGCGCATTCGTCTTCGGGCGAACATGAAAACGAGCACGAAGAGGCCGTTTTTTTGTTCGTTCCGAAGACACGCCGAAGAGAATACAGTGCTGGCAAAACGTAGGAGAAGACGAAGACTCACAACCACGAAGAATCGAAGATTCTTCGTGATCGTCTTCGTTTTTGCCGCGCAGCCGCCAAAATTTCAAACAGGAGTGAGCTGATCTCGTCTGTCCAATCAGCTCACTCTTGTGACGTCACGCTAAGGGTCTCGTCCAATGCCTGTGCTGCTGTTTTTTTAATTCTGAAGGCGCCTTTATAAGACCAGAGCTTGCCTGAGAGATCCATTCATTTTTCGCTGTGACTGCTTTGGCAACACTGCTGTGCTGCATCCGAGCGTTACAGAGAGATTGTTCTGTTCTGTGTGAGACTGGTAAGCCTTAGCCTGCCATTTCTCACAGTGTACTTCATCCTCACTTCAGTGCTACTTAATATAATTAATAATAATAATTTGATTAATTTAATTTTTTTTTATTTAATTTGTCATCAACTGTAGTGTAAGTGCTGTTGAGTTGACAGTGCACCCAGTGTCTCAGTGGCACTGGGGTGCCCTTGCCCTGGGCTGGCACTAGTGCCTACTGCCTGTCCTGCTTAAATAAATTAAATAGAATTTATAAATAATAATTTAATAGAGTCTATAATTTAATAGTTCATTATAATATTATATATATATATTTGTCAGTCATATATATATATACTATAGTATACTAGTGTAGAGTGTACTGTAGACATTCATCTACTAGTGTCTAATTTAAAATCAGTAATATTAATTAATATAATTAATAATTGAATTCATTATAAAATTATATATATATTTGTCAGTTATAGTTAGTAATAGTATACTAGTGTAGAGTGTACTGTAGACATTCAAGACATCTACTAGTGTCTAATCTAAAATCAGTAATATCAATAATTCTATAATTCTTTCTTATCTTAATAGTTAATTAAATTAGCTATAAATAAAAGTAATAATATTAATTAATTACTACTAGCGTATAGTTCAGCTAATCTTATTAGTACTGGTGCTGCAGCTCTATAGTTTGTGCTTTGTTTTAGCAACAGCAAGAGACCAAGTCAATTTTTCTTAATTAATAATCTTTCATTTTATTTCATTTGTTTTGCTCACCTCAGTCCATCAGTGAAGTGAACTTGTTGGGCTAGTGAGTGCAGCCGCATAAGTGCTGTGTTTTTTTTTGATCAGCAAGCAGTGACGTTAACTGTTTTGCAAAGATTTTCTCATTTATTTTACATTTTATTTCAATTTTATTAAAAGTACCCTTAGTGTTTTGCTCACCTCAGTCCATCAGTGAAGTGAACTTGTTGGGCTAGTGAGTGCAGCCGCATAAGTGCTGTGTGTTTTTGTTCAGCAATCAGTGAAGCTAACTGTTTTGCTGTGACATTTTATTTTATTTCTAATTCTTTTCAAGAAAAATTGACTGTGACGAGCTGTACTAAGCAAAGCTTCAAGCTACTAGCTGTAGTACTAAAATAATTCTAATCTTCTTTAATCTTAATCTATAATATATTATAAATAATATATAACAATATAAATTCTAATTCATAATCTATAATATAAGTAATTCTAATTCTAAATTCTAATTCATAATCTATATTCTTCTATCTATAATACATAATATATAAGTAAATTATTTCTAATCTATTAATATTATATAACTTAATATTAATTAATAAATCATACTGAATCTGATTTAACCTCACTTTAGCTTAGTGGGTTTGAGAGCGTCTGCCTAGAGGTAGACTTATAGTAAGGAAATATAGCTTTAGGCTAGCATAGTAGTAGGCTAAGCTCTTAGGCCCGTGTAAATTCAAATTAAAAATAAAATACTGCTAGTTATTAAATAGTTAATCTTGAGTTAATAATTTAAATAACTTTAGCACTTTGCCAGATTGCACACAACAGCACAGTGCAGTAGTGCATAGTTTTACTTTTTAAGCAGTAGCACTGAAGAGAACTTCCTCTAATTTTTTTGTCTTTAATTCATTTTTCCTTTTTTTTATTTTTTTTTTATTTTTTATTTTTTTATAGTTTTTTAAACACTACACTACACTACACACACAACACAAAATTTGAAATGGATCCTCCTTTTGGGACTAAGGAGGGACAAGCTCCATCTACCACCACCACCACCACCACCACCAGCACCACCACCAGTTCTAAGATGCAGCCTTTGCGTCAGTCTAGTCGGCCAAGTAGGCCAAGCTCTCGCTTATCATTTGGGGAAGCATTGCTTGAAGGATCATCAAGTAAAGGAAAGGCACCAAAAGCAGGCAGTAGTAGTGCGGCTAGGCCCACAAGCTCTATGTTTTTTTACGGAAAGCCTAAAGCACCAGAAGCACGTTCAAAGTTAAAGGGAAGCACAAGTAGTACCAGCCCAGTGACTAAAAAGAAGTGCCTTTTGCCCCAAGCAGCATCTTCCCCATCCACAAGCAGCATGCAAGGTACCAAGCAGAGCCAAATTAGCAGCAAGACTCAGAGGGGTCCCAAACAAAAGCGATCTCATTCCTTTGTAGGGAACAAACAGCTTCTTCTTCTGAGCCAATAGCAGCAGCAGCTAGTGCTGGCAGCCAGAGACCGAGGCAGGTTGGAGCACTGCATGTCCAGCCCACCCTGGAACAATTTGTGGCATTCCAATCCAAAAGGTCAATGCCCAAACAGCAGGCCAATAAAGTAACGCGACTGATTGGTCAGTTCATTGCTGTTGGAGGGGCATCCTTCTCTATGATCGAAGGGGAGCCTTTCAAACAATTGATGGCGGCTGTGGCTCCACAATATACAGTTCCGTCACGTTCCACTTTCAGCAGGAACATTGTCCCCTCATTGTATCGGTCCTGTGTTGCAGCAGTGAAAGAGGAGCTTTCCAAGGCTGCTGGTCAGTGTGTTCATTTCACTACAGATTTGTGAAGTGCACCTAGCGGCCAGCATGCCTTTCTTTCTTTGACAGCACACTGGTGGCAGCCCGGTGTGTCTAAGGAAGCTGCTGCAGCAGGCTACCGATCTTTCCTTCTCCATGCAGAAGTGATGGATGAAAAGCACACTTCCCAAAATATTCTGCATGCAATGAGGAAAATGTTTAGCCTTTGGGTGGGAGCAGAGGCGGGCACCAATGTTGAAGTTGGTTTTGTGGTAACTGACGGAGGTGCCAATATGGTGAAAGCGCTGCGAGATGGTCATATTGTTGGTGTGCGCTGTGCAGCCCACATCATCCATCTTGTAGTGAAGGCAGCAATGTCAGAAGGAACTAATGTGGCAGCAGTAGTTCTGTCCCGCTGCAGAAAGATCGCTGGGCGCTTTCACCATAGTGTTAAGGCTAGCCAACTTTTGAGGGAAGAGCAAGAGAGGTCAGGTCTTCCCGTACACTGCCTACGTCAGGATGTCAGTACACGGTGGAACTCCACGTTAGACATGCTGGAGAGGATTTTGGAGCAGCAGAGGGCAATCCATAATCTTGCCTCAGAGCACAATATTGGGATTACCTCTCCATTGAATAGGGAGGATTGGACAGTGATCACCAGCTAGTGGCAGTCCTTAAACCATTCAGGGATGCCACAGAAAATTTAAGCTCAAACACTGCCAGTCTGGCCCAGGTAATCCCAGTGTTCTCCCATCTAGGCAGCAAGATGGATGTGTTCCTTGGAAACCGTGAGGCTGTTCAAGGTGGCACTCTACATCCTGACGTAGCAGCCATAGCCAGGAAGCTGAAGGATCTGCTAAAAGTACACCTTCGCAAACGAATGGAAGAGAGTCCCGAAATGATGCTAGCGTGCCTTTGCGATCCAAGAATTAAGGGAAAGCTAGCTTTGAAATTTAATGTTCTCAGTAGCTACCGGAGCAATTGGTCAACAAGGTGCGTGACTGGCAGCGTAAAATGGGAATGCTGTCCGAGGAGGGAGAGGTGCAGGAGGAGGAAGAGATGATGTGGTCTGCTACTCCTAGCAGCAGCATCAGCAGCAGTGCCACAAGCAGCACAACACAGCTGAGTGGAGCAGCTGCGTTTTGGGAAGAGGCACTTGGGAGTATAGTTGGACCATCTGACAGAGCTAGCAGCAGAAAGGAGAGTAGTGCTGCTGAAATGGTCAAACTTTACCTCTGTGAAGTTCCTTCTGCGCCTAATGTTGATCCTCTTAGCTACTGGGATGAAAAGAAGAGTGTGTGGCCTGCACTCTCATGGGTTGCGCAGCAGCTACTATCATGTCCGCCAACCACTGTTCAAAGTGAGCGCGTGTTTTCTATGACTGGTGCTCACGCATGGCACCTCATCTGATGGAGCAGATTGCCTTTCTTAAATTCAATCTGCCCAAGTTGGGTTATCCAGCTCTTAGCTTGGAAAGTTAATTTTTTTTCTCTGTAATGTTTAAGGTAGTTTCTCCCCCTGGTTGCACGTGTTTGTGGTGTGGCAACGTCTGCTACCTCCGCCAGTGTAGCCAATTTACGCTAGGGCCTAGTGTCTGAGTTCTGGAAGTCCTCTCCCAAACGCCATGGACTGACAGACTTTCATGCTTTGCCCTGGGGTGAAACAGGTGAGCGGGTCGTCAATTGCCCACTCATTCACCTTTTTCCGTTTCCAACGCTGCTGCTGGTGGTGGTGCCAGTATCTTTTGCCAGTTCGCTTCCTGGCTGAAATCATGACTCAAATGTCCCTAATGGAGAGGGTAGTTTCTCCCCCTGGTTGCACTTGCTGCGGTGTGGCAATGCCTGCTACCTCCGCCGGTGTAGCCAATTTACGCTAGGGCCTAGTGTCTGAGTTCTGGAAGTCCGCTCCCAAACGCCAAGGACTGACAGTCTTCGGATGCTTTGCCCTGGGGTGAAACAGGTGAGCGGGTCGTCAATTGCCCACTCATTCACCTTTTTCCATTTCCAACGCTGCTGCTGGTGGTGGTGCCAGTATCTTTTGCCAGTTCGCTTCCTGGCTGAAATCATGCCTCAAATGTCCCTAATGGAGAGGGTAGTTTCTCCCCCTGGTTGCACTTGCTGCGGTGTGGCAATGCCTGCTACCTCCGCCGGTGTAGCCAATTTACGCTAGGGCCTAGTGTCTGAGTTCTGGAAGTCTGCTCCTAAACGCCAAGGACTGACAGTCTTTGGATGCTTTGCCCTGGGGTGAAACAGGTGAGCGGGTCGTCAATTGCCCACTCATTCACCTTTTCTAATGCTGCTACTGCTGCTGGTGGTGGTGCCAGCGTCTCTTCTCTGCCAGTTCGCTTCCTGGCTGAAATCATGCCTCAAATGTCCCTAATGGTAAGGGCAGTTTCTCCCCCCTGGTTGCACTTGCTGCGGTGTGGCAACGCCTGCTACCTCCGCCAGTGTAGCCAGCTTACGCTAGGGCCTTGTGTCTGAGCTCTGGAAGTCTGCTGCCAAACGTCTAAGACTGACAGTGTTTGGGTGCTTTGCCCTGGGGTGAAACAGGTGAGCGGGTCGCCAATTGCCCACTCATTCGCCTTTCCCAATTCTGCTGCTGCTGCTGGTGGTGCCAGCGTCTCTTCAATGCCAGTTCGCTTCCTGGCTGGTGTCATGCCTCAAATGTCCCTAATAGTAAGGGCAGTTTCTCCCCCCTGGTTGCACTTGCTGCGGTGTGGCAACGCCTGCTACCTCCGCCAGTGTAGCCAGCTTACGCTAGGGCCTAGTGTCTGAGCTCTGGAAGTCTGCTGCCAAACATCTAAGACTGACAGTGTTTGGGTGCTTTGCCCTGGGGTGAAACAGGTGAGTGGGTCGCCAATTGCCCACTCATTCACCTTTCCCATTTTTCAATGCTGCTGCTGGTGGTGGTTGTGGTGGTGGTTGTGGTGGTGCCAGCATCTCTTCTGTGCCAGTTCGCTTCCTGGCTAGAGTCATGCCCAAAATGTCCCTAACGGTAAGGGCAGTTTCTCCCCCCTGGCTGCCTCTGTCTGCGGTGTGGCAACGCCTGCTACCTCCGCCGGAGTGGCCAGCTTACGCTAGGGCCTAGTGTCTGAGCTCTGGAAGTCTGCTGCCAAACGTCTAAGACTGACAGTGTTTGGGTGCTTTGCCCTGGGGTGAAACAGGTGAGTGGGTCGCCAATTGCCCACTCATTCGCCTTTCCCATTTTTCAATGCTGCTGCTGGTGGTGGTTGTGGTGGTGGTTGTGGTGGTGCCAGCATCTCTTCTGTGCCAGTTCGCTTCCTGGCTAGAGTCATGCCCAAAATGTCCCTAATGGTAAGGGCAGTTTCTCCCCCCTGGCTGCGTCTGTTTGCGGTGTGGCAACGCCTGCTACCTCCGCCGGAGTGGCCAGCTTACGCTAGGGCCTTGTGTCTGAGCTCTGGAAGTCCGCTGCCAAACGTCTAGGACTGACAGTGTTTGGATGCTTTGCTCTGGGGTGAAACAGGTGAGTGGGTCGCCAATTGCCCACTCATTCGCCTTTTCCATTTCCTTTTCCATTTCCATTTCATTATTTTCCTTCTGGTACACAACCAACCAACCAAACATAACACACACAATAACACAAATAACACAGTGACATAATACATAACACATATAACACACAGTGACAACACACATAACACACATAACACATACACGTACAATGCACAAATCACAAGGACCTTTCCTCTTGTTATTTGTCCTGGCCTTCACTTCTACACTCACTAGCATTAACGCTATAACTCACACTTCATACTATAACATTTTTCCATCCACATACCTGCCAACAGACCCAACTTTTTCAGGGACAGTCCTGCTTTTTTCCAGTCCTGTCCCATCTAATTTAGCTATCTAGGTATGCAAATACACGTTGGTAGTTATAGCTCGGTAGGTAGCACTAGTATAAACATTAAATAAATATAATAAAGTACTAAATAATAAATCTAACTTTAAAATACATTTAAATAAACCCCTTAATTTTTTAAAACCCATTAAAATTAAAATTAAATTATTATTTAGACATAATACATCTTTAACCAAACCAGTGCACTGCTACTAATCTTAAACATAACCGTACATTAACCCTAAGCTATTTTTTAGTTCTTGTCCAACATTTTTCCATCCGCATACTTGCCAACACACCTAAGATTTTGGTGGACAGTCCTGCTTTTTTCCAGTCCTGTCCTGTAAAAGTTGGGTTGTTGCAAAGTATGCCATTGTGAATAGGTAGCAAATGTTAGGCATGTATTACAAGTGGTCCAAAATCAATTTAAAAATGTAAAATAATCCCTATTCTTTTATTAAACATCTATGGATGTGTGACTGTGTATGATAAACGGAGGCCAAGTTCCTTGGAGCATTTGTCTCTAGGTCATTTTGTGTACAGTACACCTCAGTACGTGTGTGCAACTCTATTGGTCGTTTCGGCAGGGGGCTGGCCTGCCATCAACGAATGAAGTGCGTTCCGCAATTCACTTGTTGATGCCAGACCAGCCCCCTGCCGAAACGACCAATAGAGTTGCACACACGTTCCTTCACGGCAGCTGCTGCTGCTCCGATGTGTTGTTAACCCCGTATTAACCCCTGCTAGGCAACCGGGAAGGAAACGAAAATTAAACGAGCACGAAGAATGTCCGCGAATATTCGCCCGAAGAGAAGACAGGAACGGGCGAATATTCGCGGAATACGAAGGTTTTTTCCCCCCGAAGACGAGCACGAAGACGAACACGAAGAGCCCCCTGGTGCCCAAGTCTAAAAAAAATGGAGTTTGAAAAGTGTTGTTTTCATCATAGCAACCAATAAACTATCTGTGCGGAATAGATCATTCTTTAATATTGTTCTTACAATTGGTATTTGGAATATTGGTAGGTAATTTTACTTTTTTGAAAAAATAAAATAAATAAATGACGCTTTGGTTATTTTATTATCTTCCCAAGTTCTTTTTCTTGTATGCTTGCATGTGGTTAGATGAAATACTAGAAACGAAAGCAAAAGGAAAATTTAATTTCGTTCTTTGCACCACAGTAGAAGAAAATTTGCACTGAAGGATATTATTTCCATTCTATTAACTTTAATAATTATAGGTTATTTCAGAAGATAAAATAATATGTTCTGTGTAACCACACATCAGTATCAGAGGGTGCATCTACTTTTTATTCAAAATCACAATGCTTCATATTAATAACACAATAATATTTTGAGGCATCGGTTTTCTGCCCTTGGTTATCCTTATGTTAAAGTTAGGGTTGAGCACTGTTGCTTCAATAGGGGTCCTTTTTCTGCCTGGAGCTGCCTGGAGCTGGAGGAATTAATATTAGACTTGTGCATTAGTATTCGGGCGAACATGAAAACGAACATGAAGGGTGCGTCTTCGTTGTTCAGCCCAAATACCGAACATCCGAATATGGCGGCGGCAAAGCGTATACGAAGATGAAGACACACAAGACGAAGAATCTTCGTCTTCATTTATTAATCTCCCTGGTCCCTTCCCCATCTAGCCTACCTTATCTACGCAGCATTGCAGGGGTTAACGGAAACGGAAATCTGTAGGTTCGCCGTCAGGCGTTAAAGAGCCGTGCGAACAACTCCATTGGTCACCTGCAGGGCCCTCCTCCGGCATCAACCAATTGGCTCACTCTATTGGTCGTTTGTACGGACCTTTAACTCTTGGAGCCATGTTGCGGCACCAGGATTTTAAAAGCCGTGCAAGTGAGCCTATTGGTCGCCTGCAAGGGCCTCCTGTGGCATCAACCAATTGATTGATGCTGGAGGAGGCCCCTGCAGGCGACCAATAGGCTCACTAGCACAGACCATGGTCTCCCCGCTCCAAGAGTTAAAGGTCCATGCGAGCAACTCTATTGGTCGTTCATACGGACCTTTAACTCTTGGAGCCAAGTTGCGGCACCAGGATTTTAAAAGTCAACCAATGGCAGGGAGCTCCCTGCCGGCGACCAATAGAGTCGCTCGTACAGACCTTTAACTCCTGGAGACCAAGATCCTCTTCAGGAGTTGAAGGGCCATGCGACCGACCAATAGAGTCGTTCTTATTGCCCTTTAACTCCTGACAGCGAACCTACGGATTTCCGCTTCCGTTAACCCTATGATGATGCGTAGATAACGGGAGCAGAAATACGTAAGTTCGCCGTCAGGAGGTAAAGACCAATTGGTTAATGCCAGAAGAGGCCCCTGCAGGCGACTAATAGACTCACTTGCATGGCCCTATAACTCCTGACGGCACAATTTGGCCTGGGGAGACCATCTAACCATTTAACTCTTGGAGGGGGGAGACCAGTGGTCTCTCCCGGCCAAGTTACGGCACCAGGATTTTAAAAGTCTGTACGAGCGACTCTATTGGTCGCCAGCAGCGGGCTCATCTGGCATCAACCAATTGGTTGATGGCAGAGGAGGCCCCTGCAGACGACCAATAGAGTTGCTCGTACGGACATTTAAAATCCTGGCGCCAAAGCTGCTGCGTAGTGCGTACCGTGTTAACCCCGTATTAACCCCTTCTACAAAAAATGGCAAAAAACATGAATATTTGCCCGAACCGAACTAAGGAACGGGCAAATATTCGTGGAATACGAAGATTTGTTCCCCCACAAAGACGAACTCGAAGACGAAAACGAAGAGTTGGCCGGCACCCAAGTCTATTTAATATTTGCTAAATATTACACTTGTGCATGATCACTTGGCGAGCACAATCGATTTGAACAAATTGTTTCCCCCTTTTTGTTGCTTTTGTTTTCGGGCAACAAATTTAGTATCCCTGCCTTTCGGTTCGAACGACATTGGAGGGCGTGCTCAAAGGAGGAGGTCACAAAAAAAACGAGTTCCCCAGAGTAAGGACAGCCATAGAGGTGCTGTAACAGCAGTAATAGTGCACTGGGCACATTGGCATATGATAGAAATATGCAGCCCCGTGGAGCAGAACTGATTTTCTCCAATATTATAGAATTATTATTTTTTTTTAAAAGGTAGTCAAATTGTGCCCAAGCCCAGTAGAATGCCTAGTTTTCTCACCAATGTTTATTTATCAATGAAGCATCATTGATGATACTATTGGACACGGATGCTTTGATGTTAAGCTCTCTGCTATGCTGTTTACAGTAATCATATCACATATTACAAGTTTTCTTTGTTGTATTAACACAATTTCTTCAATTTTTTTGTATATATATATATATATATGATGTGGAGAAATAAAATCCAAGGGTGGTTAATGGTATAATTAATAACTAAATCATTGAGTTAATGAGTTCCGAGTCCTAAATTAAATATGTTGTAACTAAACCAAAATATCATAGGAAGACTTCCAAATCAAGTAACTATGATAAGAAGGAATGTAGGTTTTATATGTCTCAAAGTATATATTTGTAGGTTTGGATTTTTAGCTCTGGTAATTTATTTTTCTATTAGCTGGTTAAGGTCACATGCTCGAAGGCCCTGTTTCATTTACAGAAAACATGAATCATACTTTCTCGCAGATATAATAGATCTGCCATTTGATTATTTCCTTTGAAGGTTTCATAAAATTAAAGCAATAGTGTTGGACAGGGGTACTTTGATTTTTTCAGCGCCCTTTTTGGCAAGAATACCATGAAACTTTAATGAAAGAAAACTCATGGAATGTTAGCGCTAATGGAAGTGATATGCTAGGTTCTTAAAAGATCAGAGATAGAACCCAATAATACATGGCTTGCCACTTGTATCATGGGTGGCCTAAAGGAGCACCGATGTGTTTGTTTCTGCAGTGTCCTATGCAACTGGAGGGGTACAATGAAATATGCCACTCACAGACTGGTGACCACAGTTGCTCTATCAATCACACCATACACTAACACCCACTTTAACACCACACACATACTGTACATACACACACTCCCTGTCCTCTTCCCTTTCCATGGCTCCACTAGCCCGGACACTCCAATACCGTATACTGACACATCCACTCATGCTTACACCATAAACTAACAGCCACACCAAATGATAACATACACACTACACTAGCATACACACATTATAACACCATGTGCGGACATACACTCACTCTAACACTATGCACTTGCACAGGAGGTCATGTGGGGTACCGCTAAGCGTAAGGACCGGGTTGATTACTTTTTGATCTATACAAAGGAAAGCCTATCAGGGTTTTTTGGGGGGTTTATTTTATTTTTTAAAAATTTCAGCTCCTTCCATTGTACAGAATAGGGAAGAGGGGCATGGGATGGGATGTGTGCCTCTCCAAAGGGGATTTTATTTATTTATAACTGCCTTCACCTAAATGGAGTGGGGGCAGTTGTATAAATGCATTCTTTAAAGGTTGACCCCCCCATCTCACTGGGAATGGGAACGAGAGGGAGGCATGCCTAAGGGTCTGTGCCTCCGATTGGGCTTTTTATATTATTTTGCCCTCCACCCACTGCGAAAGGGGCACAATTGCTGATATACCCCACTGGTGTGTGTTCCTGTTGGTTCTTATCGTGGCACTGTGTTGCAAAGTATGCCAATTGAAGTGGACAAGTGTGTCTAACAAAGGACTGCTAGTTATTTTAGTCCTATAACAGACAGCTTACCTTGAATTAATGCTGGTTTAAGTTAAATTAGTTTACTTTATTGTATCACTAGTGTCTTTTCTTTTGGACAGAAGATGAGAATCAAGAGCTCTGGTGATCATCAACGATTTATTTTCTGGTTAAAAAACCCTATTTTTTCAAACATGTTGCACTGTATTAGTGCCAGGAAGGTGAACACTTGGATGGAACTTATCCTTCTTACCTAAGGGACTCAGAACTGGGTGGAGCAGGTAGGCATTTATTCTTAATGTAATTTGTATTTATTTAACACATATCCTCCATTTGTCATGACCAAGGTCTGGGGGGACATGAGCCTCTGTTCCTCTTAAAGAGGTTCATGCTACCTCGCCCCCTTATCCCAGTTGGAATGTTAATTTGTTTGTGTGGTTTTTTAATCTCTGATGACGATAGAAGCATAGCTTTGACACAATCCTTAACCCCTAAAATGCCACAGTTGCATCCAAGATGCAAACATGGCTTTAAAAGAGTTAATGCTGCGTGATACCTCTCTTGGAGTGATTTTGCAGCAGAGGAGGGTTGGGGCTTGTCTCCACACTGATGTGGAGACCAAAGAAACCCAGGGCTTTGTCCATGAAGCTGCATGAACCTGCATGATCACTGTTGCTGGTCTGCATGAACTTTTGGGCGACAATCTTGGCAACGTAGGAACATTTTTTGTTACTTCACTGGTCGGCTAGGTACATTTTATTATGTAGTACTAGGTATGTCATTCGTGGCAAAGGTTGAATTTATGTTTTTTTAGATTAAGATTTATTTATCTATTGTTTACCATGAAAGGCTGGGATTTGAATTTACAGCTTGTGGGTTAACGAGTCCAAGAGTTTTTTGCCTTTTTCCGCTTGACACCCCTTTGTGACAATGATCGATTTTATTTTGACTGTTTTAACATTTCTGTGGTGCTTGTTTTTAGCTGTTATCTTATTTAATATACCCATATAAGTCATATATTGTTTTTTTTCACACCCCAATATGTGTTCAGCAACATCTCCTGAGTACAGCGATTCCCCTCATGCTTGGGTTTGTCAGTTTCTAATCGGGGGTAAAATTCAGTTTTTAAACTTGGAATTTTGACATTTTGTAAATTCTGCTCCATGTCCTATTTGGAACATCTTTTGAAGCCAGACAATTCAATTTACCCCACAAAAAACATATATTTGAAAACTAGACACCCCATGGTATTTCAAATACTGATATTTTAACTCTTTCCAGGCATTATGTCGACTATCAGCCATAGTGAAATTTTTTTGTTTTTTTCCCCACACACATTGTACTTTTGGTATGAATTTACAGCTCCTGGTATATGTCATTGTCAAATAACAATCCAATATGTGTTCAGCAACATCTCCTGCGTACAATGATACATGGGTTTGTTGGGTTGTTTGGGGACTAAAAGGCCACCTTTGCAAGGTGTGCATTTCTTTGTGAACAGCTTTGAAACTGGCAAATTTCAATTAGACTATCAAATCATTTTTTGTTGTTGTTATAAAACAAGGCTCCCCATGGGCATTTAAATTGCCAGTATTTTAATTATTTTTCCATGTAAGAATTTTTATGAAGATATAGAGCTATTTTTAGGACTTGCTAATAAAAGTAAACATATATATATATATATATATATTTGCATTTTATTTTTACTTTTTCTTTACATTTTATTGGAACTGGAAGGTTCCCTTGATGTTGACATCAGTAGGAATTTTTTTTTACGTTCCCAATTTTTATATTTTACCATTTTAATTTTTTTTCTTGTTGCCGGCGGGATGTTTTCCCTTGGCATGTCAATTGTCATGAAGGGGTTAAAGTACACAAGTTTAATGCTAAGTTCACTGTTGAGTGAGGAGACCTGTGCAAATGGACCAAAAATGTTTCAGAGAAATATTAAACGAAATTCGTTGCCCGGTGCCCACATTCAATCTCTCACACTCTCATTCTTGTTGTGAACGATAATGTGAGAGAGTGAGAGTATGAGAGAGTATAAGTGAATGCGGACCCACAAATTTAGGACAAAAACAAAACACAACACTTTTGTGCAATTCGTATGAATCCAAATCCACAAGTCTAGAAATTGCTTCATGTCTCCCAGGAACCAAAGTCTAGTGACAATAGTGTGAATTTATTTCTGCTATCCCAACACTGTTGAAAACAGAAAAGATGTCACCATTTTTTTGTGTGTTATTAAACATGTTTCACTGAAGTACATAGTTGAATGCATTTGCATGAGCTGAAACACCAGGGACATTTTAACCAAATTTAAATGTTCATATTTGGCAATAAGAAAACAGGAATGGATAATAAAAATAAAACAAGGAAAACAGCTTCAGCAGAAATAAAGATAAAAAAGTATAACGAGAAGTAAAATAATAACTTGTGTGAAGAGCTGTTAAGTACAATTTAAATGTACTGCTTCAATTAGCATAGAAGAGTACATTAGGCAATAAAAATCAACATGCTCAGTAACGCATTTTTCTTTGAAGTGAATCTCTAGATATGCAGTTGTTTTAGAACTGAAGTATCATATGTATAAAAGGCTCAGCCGAGAACTGACAATGCCTAACCCCTTCACTAACGTAAGCTTTTTTCCATTTTTACCATATGTGGGTTTAATTAAAAATACTCTATTTCAGTGGTTGACGTACCCACGCCAGTTATACATTGTTTTGTTTCAAAACAAATAGGGCTTTCATTTGAAACCGTAGAAGAAAATTGTTAGTGCTAGTATGTCAAAAACCTAAAAAAACTAATAAAAAAAAATTTTGTTTTGCAATTTTTATAAAATTTTATCTACGCATTAGGTGCCCCATGTTGATCAAAGACCAAATTTATGTTTGGCAACAACCTCCCATTCTTATTATTTTTTTAAATTGTATTTATTTATTTTGCACGGTAATCAGTGCAATATGAAAAGAGATACAAACTAGGGACCTCTGGAATATGTTATTATAGGAGTGATGCCCCAATGACATCCCTTAGCTCAATTTGTTGTTCAGTGGTTGCTGAAAATTTCACGAGCGACCACTCGGCGCCACTGTGGGTATGTGGGTATGTGTATATGTATTGTGATCCTGCACCCACACAGGGTACCAAACAGCACGATCCTCTAGGGTATTAAAGCCACAGTCTGCTTCCAAACAAAACTCTCTCTCCCCCTGTCCAACAGGTAAGGCTTTATTGCAGTCAGTGCAGCTAATTACTTGCAGCTGACCAGTGCATTGGAGTCAGCCTAAACTCCTGGCCTGGATCCTGTGTCAGTCCAGGTGTATGTAAATTGCGGGGTGGAGCACCAGCCCGCCCTACTCACCGTATGCTCCACCCCAGGGGCCTATATAGAAGCATATTATAATCTGGCGAAACACATACTCCCCCTGGGGCTATATATCATACATAACCCTGCAAAATCGAGGGAGAATGTATACGCCATCCACAACAACACCCTGCACCTTGTTACAGTATGTATGTCTATGATGGTATAGTGGCTGTATGTATGCATGTGTAGAGCTGACCCTGTCCATCATCATACCTCCAACATCCTAAATAAATCCAATACCCAACCCAATTGTTATCCCCCAACCACCATGTTCATGCCACCATTATCATATCTACCCCCTACCATTATCACTCTATATTGCACCACAGTCCTCCCCCTGTCACAAACTGGGTCCATACAGATGACTGTAATAACCCAGAGCGCCCAAAGATTGTGATCAGGAGTTATTGTGCAGTAGTGGAGTGGGACAGGGCCTGGTGCAGGATGACTGCACTCACCCGGTTTGGCATCTAGGGTTGTGCAGCCACATACAAGCACCCTGATATAGCAGCTGATGTAGTCCAGAACAAAGCAGAACTTGGAGGTATCCTGTAGACACCCTGGAGCAGGCATGAGACATAACGGAACATAGAAATGGGCAAGATGCTGCAGGCTGGGAGAATGGAAGCTAAGCAGAGTAACAGCTGAAACTAAACAAGCAAGGAGGACATAGCAAGGAACAGGGAGACCGAGCAAGGAGCATAGAAAGACAGGACCTGGTACAGAGAAAAACAAAGGACGGGGAACAAGGCAAGGAACACAGGGGATGGAGTGAGGAGCCGGAACCCTCGGACGCTTCTCCTTTAAGCAAGGATAGGACATCTTAACTGGGACATGGGGAGAGGAGAGAGGAACCGAAATCCTCAGATGATACACGGTAGGAGGGCAAAGGTACGCAAAATACAGACACACATGAATACAGGACTAGCCTAAGACTATGAGATAACAATTGGAGATTCCGTCACATCATATGGCCATAGTATGCTTAGCCCACCACTGCGCCAAAGTACTCCAATTCTCGGTGGGTCCTAATGCTAAACCCTGCCTACAGAGGTACTAAACAAGCCAAACATGAAATGCAAACACATATCAGAGAGACATACCTGTAGACTGCAGACTGAGACAAACATAACGGGTGGGGCACACCTTATAAAGGGAACAGAGCTGGTGCAAAGAGCAAGACTGGAATCAAGAAATCAGAAGCACAGAACAGAGCATATGGAAATCCAGGAATGGATTAAAGCAAAACATGGGAACTGAGGCAAGGCAAGGAAACTGAAGCAAGGCAAAGAGACTAGAGATGAGTAGCAGCCTGAATGGGACCTGACTTAGAGCTGCCCTTACACCCCCTCCAT
Source organism: Spea hammondii (assembly GCA_029215755.1). Classification (NCBI taxonomy): domain Eukaryota; kingdom Metazoa; phylum Chordata; class Amphibia; order Anura; family Pelobatidae; genus Spea; species Spea hammondii. The sequence continues at coordinate 67,533,950 of JARDYJ010000002.1, read as the reverse complement.
CTTCATGCTCCCTTTAAAAACTCCTTATCACATCAATACCTACTATTTATTTTCCCATCATCTTAATGCCCTTCCCTTGGCATGCCCCCTTTCATATCCATACAATATTAAACAATAATATTAATTAATTCATACAATTTAACGTGTTCTCTCACCTCCGCGTCTACCAGTCTGTTTTTGCTTTGCGCTTCTGCCAGTCAACAATGGATATGACGTCATATGCGTGCAGCGCTGACTGACATACGTACAATGGGGGTAATTATATGTATGGCTGTGACCTCCATGTCCTTGGTCACGTGTAATTATAAGGACGATTTTGAGGCCGGTCATCAAATTATACCTGTGGCTGCCACCACCAATGAACTTGCAGGAGCAACATACATTTTGTCCCTGTTGCTGCATTGGAGGCCGCAGCCACACAGATAATTAGATGGAAGGTCTCAAGACCAGCCCCATTGGAGGCAGCCTACTGAGAAATCTTCCAGTATCCCACCAGACTAGTCCAGCTCAGAATATTACATGCTAATTAACATTATGCTAGTCTTGCTTGTGATTCCAAAGTAATCTAGAAAACATGTGTAAATCTATGTACAGAAGCCAGTTTTTTATTGTCCTGATCACTAGCAAGTGCTGCCATTGAAATAATGATGTTAGAAGACTTCTTGAGAGATTAGTAGGCATTTATAATATAGTACAATTTACGCTAATCTCTTTTACATTGTATTATTAAAAGATAATTGCAGTAATAAAAACACTGAACTCTATGCTGTCTCTGTTAAAACAAACCAGGCCTACATTCAAAGGGAAGCATGTATTAGAGCACAAAATATCATGGCCTTTTATTAAAATCCAAATTACTCTTCTGAAAAGGGCACTACGTGTTTCTTCTTATAAAGAACAGTTATCCGAATGTTCAAAGATTTATGTTGTCACAGTGTACACTGTCTTTTTTTAATTGTGTTTTGATAGCAGTAAATGTGATCCATGGTTCAGCAGAAAACTACAGTGCATTTTCCTTATGCAAATACTCAAGGGACTGTATTAAAATAAGTGAGAGAGAAAGAGAAGAAAGCTATAAGAACGTAAGAATTCTTGCGGCAGGAAATTGCTTCATAAACAGGCCTTAGTAGACTTTTTATCTGTTGTTACTTGTATACCTTGAGTTCCTGTGCTTAATGCACATGCAATGTGTAAAAAAACAACCCACAGGATTGTCTATATTTTTCTTTATTGTAAAACTCCATTACTGGGGTATACTGTAATATTATCTAATATCTGACTAGGGATGTTGGAATAGTAATAAAGCACATTTACATGGTTCCTTGTTATCAAGCATTATAATATTTAACACAGTGGTGTCTTGGCTAAGGGCAGCATCCAAGGCGCCACCCAAAACTTGTAGCCACTAGTCACCCTACCCCATTGACATAGAATGTTTAAAACAAATAGAATGAATGGGAGGGAGAATACTAATGTTACAGGGTTTGTTAACAAAAATCTGAACATTCAGCATTGCTGAATACCAATGAGTTATAACCACGGACATTTAGTAAAACAAAGCAATAAAGCATATTTCATATTGTTGCTACATATTGAACCCTAATCTGTTTACCATCTAAATCTACCTCTAGCAAAACTATGTAAAGTTGCCTGGTCTTACGGGGAAAAAAAGGGTGTTCTGAACCCTAGTAAGTCAGTAGGGTTAAATGATAAATATAACTGTAATAAGTAAATCTCCTTAACAGCTCTTAAACAGCTTTAGCTAATCAGCATAAAATATCAGAGATACGGGGATTCATTTTATGTTCAATGTCAGCTGAATATTCATCTTATTACATGGCTACCAGGAGCCTCATTTCAATTTGAATAATATTTCTGCTAACAGCAATTTTCACTTAAAGTTATCAACAAAAAGTCCAAATGGAATATTAATTTAGGCTCAAAACACCTCATAGAATTTATATGTAACATTAACTCTATGGACTTTTAGCTCATGTTAATTAAATTTCATTACTGGTTAGATTCTTGGCAAATGAAAATTAGATTTTTAATTTCTTTAATAAAATGCAAGTTAAACCATGTATAACAGTCCTACAAAGTCACATATCTTTGTTACATGTTGTGTACTGTGATATACATAAAACTGTACAGTAGCCAAAGTAGAAATTGAAGAAATATTATTAAAATTATTAGGTTGTTTTTTTAAATGATGTTAATTAATCTGATGAGCAATTGACTAGATTGAGTGACCTTTCATTCCAGGAATAAGATACAAACTTACCCTAACCCAATCCCTAACCCTTTATAAATATTTAGTTAATTTTTTTACAAACAAGCTCACTGAATTTTTGTAATATATGTCTTAAACCTGTACTTGTTTGTCAATCAGCCCCAAGATTGGACCAGAAATCCAATATTCTGGAAGGTTTTGCAAGTTATATATTGGGTTCATTAGTTATCATCCTTATCCTTGGTTTTACACAATGCTGACCATCTACCCTAGACAGTATTAAGTCCACTAGCTTTTGCCTTCAATCACTTGACTTCCACCTATCCAAGATATGCCTAGTTGCATTGATCCAAATAAAGGCAAATAATATGAATCATCCATGTCTGGTGAACACTCCAGGTTGCTACAGAAATAAAGAATAACATAATGAAGGATGTGGGGGAGTGAGTGGATACATTGTGTAAAGAAGAACAGGGGAAAAACAAATATGTATATTTTTGGGAACATGGTTATCAATTCATGTTATGTAAACATATTTAAATAAGCATCAAAGCAACATATGTAAAAAACATATTTTATATGTTATACTTTTGTTTCTCTTTAATTTTTTTGTGTCTCTTGTGCAACATTGGAAATGAATAAAATGCAATTGGTGTACTATACTAAAGTAGTGGACAGTAACTCCAAACAAAGATTGTATTACCTTACATTTATTAAGTGCCATAAGATACAGAATCCATATGTAAAAATCAATACACATAAAAAGCACTATAGACCGATGCTCACATGGACTCCCATCTAATGCATTTTGTGCAATAGGTATAGGCTACAGGTTATTTTTAATAAATATTCATTTTTGGTTGCAATGATTGTCCATTTCTTCCATTTCTTACCACTCTAATTGCCTATTAACTGTACACTGTCTGTGGCGTACCAGAATAAACATCCATAATCGATTCAATCAGCCGTCTAAAATCCATACTCATGAAAAAAGAGAAAACGAGTACTAAAATCATACTCACTAATAAATGAGTAAATTCCCAGGACACATCGTCAAGTAACAAGTGCAAATCACTCAACCTGCCATACACATTTAGTGACTATACGGTTGTGTAAAAAACAAAGTACACCCTCTTTGAATTGTATGGTTTTACATACCAGGACATAATAACAATTGTTTGTTCCTTAGCTGCTCTAAAAATTAGGTAAATACAACCTCAAATGAACAACAGCACATGACATATTGCACAGTATCATGATTTATTCAACAAATATAAAGCCAAAATTGAGAAGCCATGTGTGAAAAACTAAGTACATCTTATGATTCAATAGCTTGTAGAACCACCTTTAGCAGCAATAACTTAAAGTAGTCGTTTTCTGTTTGACTTAATCAGTCTCTCACATCGTTGTGTTGGAATTTTGGCCCACTCTTCTTTACTCTTCTTTGCTTATGCACAGTTCTCTTAAAGTTCCACTGCAATATTAGGGGTTGAGGGCTAGACTTCAACTGGGCCATTGCAACACCTTGATTTTTTTCCTTTTGAGCCATTCTACTGTATTGTAGATTTGCTAGTGTGCTTGGGATCATTGTCCTGTTGCATGACCCAATTTCGGCCAAGCTTTAGCTGTCGGACACATGGCTTCTCCTTTTAATCTAGATTACTTTGGTATACAGAGGAGTTCATGGTCGACTTAATGACTGCAAGGTTCCAAGGTCCAATGGCTGCAAAGCAAGCCCAAATCATCACCCCTCCACCACCGTGCTTGATATGTGTCAATATGTTGATGTTTTGATATGCTGTGTTTGGTTTTCGCAAAACGTGGCCCTGTGCATTATGGCCAAATATCTCTTCTTTGGTCTCGTATGTCCAAAAGACATTGTTCCAGAAGTCTTGTAGTTTGGTTGTTGCAACTTTGCAAACCTAAGCAGTGCTGCCATGTTCTTTTTAAAGAGAAGAGGCTTTCTCCTGCCAACCCTTTCAAACAAACCATATTTGTTTAGTATTTTTCTAATTGTCCTGGACTTTAACACTTAACATGCTAACCGAGGCTTGTAGAGTCTGAGATGTAACTCTTGGCTCTTTTTTTCAATTGCTCTTAGCATTGCACGGTCTGACCTTGGGGTGAGTTTACTGGACGTCTTGAATGTTTTCCACTTTTGAATATTCTTTCTCACTGTAGAATGATGTACTTTAAATTGTTTGGAAATTGCAGATTGATATGCAGCAACAATTGATTCTCTAAGATCAGTTGCAAAGGTCCATTTAAATCAGTTTAGGAATTTTTAGCAGAACAGTTTATGACTGCGTAACTTGAAAGGGTTGATGTTGCAAATGACATTCTCCCTGTCAAGATGCCAAATTGTTATAACTAATCGTGCAAATTGCAATTAATTAGCTGCTGGGGGTGTTTTGCCCTAGTTAATTAAGTAAATATTATTGATTACTTTTATCTAAAGGTAACAAAATAAGGCCATAATTTGGATTGAAATATTCCATGCTTAAAGTAAAATAACACGTGAATGTTAAGGCACTTTTCTCTTAATCGCAGTAGGATGTCATTGTCAAAGCTTGTGAACCTAGTTCATGAATATGGGACATTTACTAAACTCTAAACTAAACTAAAACGTAAGTAACTCGCAGATTCAATTACCTACACCTTGCTTGTGAGTTGCAAATGCACGCTGAAACTTAGCTCCAACTTGCAAATTTGACTTGCATCCCCAGATAACCCTCAATTTAAAATTTAAAAGAAGTAACAATAAACTATACAAAATTGAATTGGTGTCCCCTAGGTTGAACCCTCCCCTTCCCCCACCCTGTGTGCAGTTCGGTGGATATGTAATAAAACAACCTCATGGGGGTATATGGTCCACAATGCAGCTGTACCTATCTCATGCCTTGTGGAATGGTGGATTAAAAGAATAAAAATGAATGTTGGTAGACAGAGATCCCATATATACCCCCTTCCCCAACACTTCCCATTGGAATGGTGATTAAAGCAACATTAACCCTTTTAGAGATGCATAGACGCAGTCCTGTGCCTCTCCATTAATCCCATAGAATAAAGAAAGTCTTTAAAAAAAGTCCCCATCCCACCAGGGTTCAGGGAAAGTCATGGAGTGGGTATAATACTTCCTGGAAATGGTCTTGGGGAGAAGTATAGACAAGCTTTTTATCCCTTCCACTGTTAATTATTTAATAACCCCACAGTACACAGTGTAGGGTAAGGAGGGGTAGACGAGGAAATTACTTTTTTAGTTTAACTCATTTATTTTTAATTGTTTACTGTTGATATTTAGCATGTTTTTTTAAACATTAAATTTTACAAGCTGACATTCAGCTTACACACCCTTGCTGTCCACTCACATACTTTAAAATTGTATACACTTGCAAGCAAATAGTAAATTACTGAATGTATAACTGCCTTGTGATAGTTAGGATGCCTCGATTATGCAGCTGATGTCAATTTATCCCTTAAACCTAACTTATGTTTTGAAGTGTAGCACAAGTCACAAGCATATACAATTAATAAAGTTTTATGAAATCATATTGGGATCTTGTCTTTGAAAATAAGTTTTTCCTAGAATTGCTGTTTTTTTCATTACCATTTTAGGGGGAGGCGGGAATTGGTGTGATATTGCTTTTACCAACCATATTTTACTGTGATTTGAATGGACTTAGAATTGTAATAATTAGAAGTGATTATAATACATGTGATAGTCTACCTTCAAGTCACTTTAATAATCTCAAGTGACTTAAGTGACCCAAAATGGTAAAAAATATTTGATCCTATTAACAAGATGTAATTTGATATTAATTGACATAAAGTTCAAAACAATGAAAGATACAATGTTTTTTTAAATTGTATTTTTGGTATGACAACACTGGATAGGTGGGGCTTTTTATTTTTATCTAACTAACTACTCTATGACTTGGGTGAATGCAGTTAACTTATATTTGTTATTAAAAAAAACCCACATAATTCAATGTGAAATACATTTAATGATAGCTAATTTTCAATGTGACATATGAATAAAGTTGTATCTTTTCTCCATAACACAAATACTGCACAACTGGTGATGGAATGCTCTGACCTTCAAAAGAGAAAACAAATGTAATCTTTATCTTTGTGATTGAATGCTCTTTAAAATATCAATTATTCCAATTCTCAGCTGAAATGTTAAAGCAGTTCAGATGCTTTCACAGTGAGAGAGATGTTCCCAGGATCTATCAAAGCTCATTTCATTTAATCCACATTAACATCTCCTCCACTAGCATTGGGCAAAAGAGCATAATTTACAATGTCCTTTTAAATAATGATTGTGTCAATGCTTGCTGTGTAGTGCCAAGTTTGATTGGCTGTAGAAAGATAGGAAAGGAACTCCAAAGGTAATGAGTTTGCACGGTAAGAAACAGAAGGCGCAGAAGTGTAACTGGTAGGAGGCTGCAGAAGAGCCAAAGAGCAAATAATAGATTAGATCTTGAACTAGTCCAGAAATATGTAGATTACCATTTTTTGAAAATTAAATACAAGCAAACTAAAATCATAAGGTTTTTTTGTCAATGGCCTAAATAACATATGGACAGTTTCCCTAATGTGGGTTTTAGAAACTCAAGCAGCATAAGACTGATTTTAAAATGAATATGGATCTCCTGGGGCAAAATGGACATTTTGCCAGAATATAAATAAGGTTTGGCTGAAAGTTATTTTAAAACTGCATTATGGATGTTGAAGTGACTATGACAATTAAGACATGAGTTTCAACACTGAACTAAATTGTAATACATACATCATGGTTTAAAAATATTCCAATGTTCCAATATGTTAAAGTATTTGGTAAATTTATTTACATATATGTTTTATTTTGCACATGTTTTTGTTGAGGAACATGTCTGTAGTTGGGTATTCACAGACTTGGATTGTTGGAATGCAGTATACCATGGATATGGTAATATCAAATCACGAGGATATAATGCATTCTGAAAAATAGACGTGAATCTTTTGGACTGGGCCGGGCTTGTGTCAGATAGATGGTGCAATTTTCAGGGAAAGCACCAACCTTTTAACTGGAAATGTGTCTCTAGGAGAAGTTTCTTGTGACACTCGACTGGTCAGTTGTGGAAACCTATATCTACCTACTGTCAGGGACTCTTCTCCCACCCTAACTCTGTGAAATGGGCAGGACTACGCCTGCTTTTTCAATCACTCACCTTTTTTCCTTCTTGCTGTTTATCCACAAGGTCTTCTTTATATGAATTAAATATATCCATATGTACAGTTAAAAAGGCAAAAACTATACAACGTGCTGCATATAATTACAAAAAGGGGAAAAAAGGAAAAAAATGTTAATTGGCAAAAATTCTTAGGAATTGGATAATCATTGTAAAACCTACCTTTTTAAATTTTGGATTTAAATAAACTTATAAATCTGTGCAAATGTACCAAACATTTTTCCAACATTATGTTTTGTTTTTGGTCCATTCATTTTCATGCAATAAATTTAGCTTCCTGCCTTTTTGGTTCGGATGAAATTCGGAGGGCTTTTTCCATTTAAGGACAAAATTTGTTGTCACTCTCTCATACTCTCTCACACTCATGTCTCCTTACCTTCTCTGCCGACCGCTTCCATGTCCCTGTCTCCTTTCTTGCAGCTTTGCTTTTTGTCTTGCCTCTTCTTGTTCTTCTGTCTTCTTTTTCATGTCTTCTTCTTCCGTTTCTGCCAGATATCAGCTCATTAACCAGGCCTACCGGAATGCTTCCTAAAAGGACAGCGTGGATGTGCTCTTTTGCAGAAGTACTCCAAGTGGCAAGAATAATGCAGATGGGTCCAAGCGTTTCCGCACCTCTTTCTCCACGATCCGTCAGCATTATTCTTGCCTCTCTGAGTACTTGTGTAAAACGGCGGAGCAACATGGGACAGCCTCTCCCCATTCCTCCAATTTGGAGAGAAGATGCGGAAGGAGGTGCTGCCCTTTTGCAGAAGTGCTCTGGGAAGCCTGGTTCACAGAGCTGATACGGGCAAATAAGCAGACAAAGAAAGAAGACATGAGAAAGAAGACAGAAGAACAAGATGAGGAGCTATAGGAAAGGAGACATAGACATGGCTGTCCGTGTAGAAGGTAGGCATTGAGAGAGAATGTGTGACAGTGTGAGAGCGTTAAGTAAAAGTAAGTGAGCATGAAAAAGCAACAAAATACAAACTAAAACGTACTTTTTGTTTGTTTTGTAAGCATTCTTATGCATGCTTACGTGTGTATTATTTTTCTTTTTCCATTAAACTAAGTTTTTTTTAGTGCCACTATTTAATAGTATGTTACAAAACTTCTATTGCACCAAATGTGCTGTTAAATATTACTATTGGTGTCTAATTTTGTATATTTTGTAAAGATGATATCTTTATTGGCTAACTGACATATAATGGATTGCAAGCTAGGTCTCTTCTTCAGGCATATTATACTGGTTTCAAACTGCCTCTGGAAACAGCATCAGCACAAGCACTCTGTGTCAGGAGCTCCATTAAATGTGTTTCCATGGCTGAGCAGCTGCACACAAGACAGAGATCACTATGTCCAATACCAAGCTTGGGGTAAAACATGGACTTTTATGACATTGCATTCAATACATAGATATTAATATGCAGGTGGTCACCCTTTGCAGCTATAACAAGCTTCCACTCTTCTGGAAGGCTTTTTCATAAGATTTTGAAGTGTTTCTTTGGGAATTTTTGCCCATTCATCCAGTAGAACATTTGTGAGGTCAGGCACTGATGTTGGATGAGAAGGCCTGGCTTGCAATCTCCGTTCCAGTTCATCCCAAAGGTGCTTGATGGGGTTGAGGTCAGAGCTCTGTGCAGGCCAGTCAACTTCTTCCACATCAAACTCATCTAACCATGACTTTATGAACCTTGCTTTGTACAAAGGGGCACAGTCATGCTGGAATAGAAAAGGGTCTTCCCAAAACTGTTCCCACAAATTTGGAGGCATACAATTGTCTAAAATGTGTTTAAAGGTTTAGCATTAACATTACCCTTTACTGGAACTAAGGAGCCTAGCCCAAAACCTGACATATAAATATATATAACATAAATACCGCTAATCAGAAGTGCCGTGATTTTGTACCTATTTTTTATACACAAGTGTATGTCAGTGTAATCATAGAGATTTTAGAGTGAGTCTGGCAGGTCAATATCACTATTCAATGAGCTGCAAATAGAACATGTCTGCAGGACAACCTATATTGGTAATTAGCAATGCCTAATACTTACCAGCCAGAAAAGCCAGGAGTAAGCTTTTTACTTTTTTGGAGAAAATACCGTATTTGCTCGATTATAAGACGACCCTGATTATAAGACGACCCCCCAAAATCTGAATATTAACTTAGGAAAAAAAGAAAAAGCCTGAATATAAGACGACCCTAAAGGAAAAAAGTTTTACCAGTAAATGTTAATTCATGTAAACTATTTTTTTTAATAAAAGCTATGATTGAGAAAAATATTTTTTTTGTTTTTATTTCTTGTATTTTCCAACCTGTCCCCCAGTTACGCACATCTGCCCCCAGGCTTGCCACTCCAATATGGCACTGTGGCCCATGATATGCCTTTTAACCCTCTATATGCCACTGTGCCCCATGGTATGCCTTTTGACCCCCTATGTGCCACTCTGCCTCCAGAAATGCCTTATACCCCTATATGCCACTCTGCCTCCAGAAATGCCTTATACCCCTATATCCCATTCTGGCATTTAGGGGGTTAAAATGCATATTATGGGGCAGAGTGGCATATAGGGAGGTATAAGGCATTTCAGGAGGCAGAGTGGCATTAAGGGAGTTAAAAGGCATTGTATAGAGCACTCTGCCTCCAGAAATGCCTTATACCCCTATATGCCACTCTGGCATTTAGGGGGTTAAAATGCATATTATGGGGCAGAGTGGCATATAGGTGTATAAGGCATTTCAGGAGGCAGAGTGCTCTATTAAATGCCCCCTTAACGCCACTCCAGAAATGCCCTATGCCCCCATTTAACACACACACACACACACACACACCCTATACCCCCATTTAACTAACACACACACACACACACACTCTCCCCTCCCCTCCCCTCTCAGCCCTCTCTTACCGGTGCTTCCAGCCGGGGCAGCGGGTTGACGTCGCCTTCTGCTGCAGCCGGAAGGAGGTGGAGTTGGCAGCGGGGGTTTGTCTGCGTCCGTCACGTATACTTTCCCCGGCTGTCAGAGATCAGAGTTCCCCGCACCGGTGCGGGGAACTCTGATCTCTGACAGTCGGGGAAGGTTTGCGCGACGGACGCAGACAACCCCCGCTGCTAGCCACACCTCCTTCCGGCTGCAGCGGACGTTGTCTACGCGGATCGCGTAGACGTCAACCCGCTGCCCCGGCAATACAGCAGGAAGCACCGGTAAGTGTGTGTATGATGGGGGGGGGGTGAGACAGGAGGATCCAGGTCCCCTGCAGCGGTGCGGGGGATCTGGATCTTAGTCTCCTAATCAGACTCTATTTGAGGTCTGATTAGAAGACGACCCCGATTAGAAGACGAGGGGTATTTTTCAGAGCATTTGCTCTGAAAAAAACCTCGTCTTATAATCGAGCAAATACGGTACTAGTTTGTGAAAAAGCATAATGTAAATTAATTAAAGCTAGTTGGACAAACTTATTCAGAAAAATTTTTAACAGTTTTATGTGTATATGAGTCTAGCATCCATAACTCAAATTATTTTTTCAGCAAGTGCCAATCATTATTGACCAATGCCTTTCCTTTAACAGTTTTGCTCAGATCAGCTCTTCACTTAATGTGAACATGTATGTTTTAACTGCTTCATAAGTTTTGCCTAGATACGGCCTCTCAGGTGTTTGGAAATGCGTAACCAAAAAAAAGCAATTGACCTACCTTTTAAATAAAAAGGACATCTGCACGCAAGTTAGAAATGCTATAGCACCACCTGTGGGTTTTACGCTCTAGTATTCAAAGAGTTAACACATTGTATACCAAAGTGAGAAATCAATACAGTTCACCAGCACAAACTGTTAAATATACTATAACAATCTTTTTATAGGATATTTTTGTTGTTGAATGAGCCAGACTGACTGGAGCCTTCAACTATTTTGCTCTTCAAGCATTTATTACAAAAAAGCCATCAGAGAATTTGGTAATAGATGTAATTGAGTTGATACAAATATTATATTTGTATCAGCAGAGCAAAATCTTTACAATGTGAATTTTAGTGCCAGGAGAGATTTAATGAGTACAAAAAGGTTGTACTTGATTAAACTCAGCTTCACTTTTCATAACTTTGCATAAATGCAATAAATAAATAAAACAGTTTTTTTTATTATGTAGAGACTATAAACATATATTATTTAAAGGCAATAAAAATGGATATTATTTTTCCTTAAATACCCCTCTTAAAATCATAATTCTACCAGCTACAATGTAAGCAGGCTAGGATATCTGAAAATGAATGATCTTTGAAGACCATGGTTGAAGGGCGTCATGCAGAGTTGGACTGGGGCTTAAAACAGGACAGGGCATTTCAGGCAGTTTGAACGTAGGTGTAGGATTGGAGTTGAGTGCTGGTAATTTATCTTTGTTTTTTAGTAGTGTTATTTATTCTAGTATTTTTTTACAGGTTCATTTGAAAGAAAATTGTAATTGTATATTGTTTGCTAGATGTACACAGAAATAAACTTTAAAAGTCTAGTGCTTTTATACATATACTTTGCAGAGGTAGTAGTTATTTTCATTTTGCGTTATCATTGCACATATTCAAATATATTTAAATTCATATAAAATTGAACAGTGTAATTTTATGTTTTAAAAATAAGGAAAGAGTGGTGATTTGCTACAGCTGCTTAGCGGTAATGTCTTTATAAACCTTGCTTTGTGCACAGGGGCACAGTCGTGCTGGAACCGGAAAAGTCCTCCTAACATGCTTGCACAGTGTGTAAGCGAAGATGGGAAGCTGCAGAAATAGTGAGGAGGTAAAGGCGGGAGGGGGTGTGCATGTTTGTATGTATGTGAACATGGATGTTTATGTATAAGTGTATGTAGGCGTGAATATCCATGTATAAGTGTGTGTGTGTGTGTGTGAGCATAAATATGTATGTGTAAGTGTTTTTGTGTAAGCATGTATGTGTAAGTGGTGTGAGATGGAGTGTGTGTTAGCATGTGGTGTGAAAGGGTGTGTGTGTTAGAATTAATGTGTACGTGTGTGTTAGTATGAGTAAATGTGTTAGCATGTGTACATTTGTGTAAGTGTGTTTACTTGTGTGTGCCAGAGTGTATGCTCATGGAGGAAGGAGTAATAATGGCACAGGCAAGCTGTTTTGGGTGTTAGCATAGGACTGATAAGCTGCTTGGGGTAAAGGTGGCGCTCACAAGCTGTTTGGGGGCAAAGGTGGCACATGTTGATCTGAGAAGTTGGGGGACCCCTGGGGCAAGTTTCCTAGTTACGCTACTGAGTGCTAAAGCTAAAAAAAAGGATATTAGCGATAAAGAATCGTAAAATTTTTATAACAATACTGGTAATAATCAAAATGTTAAATAATGTTGCTAGTTAATGCAGCAGTAGTTAAAATTTAGAAAAGATATTGGATACTGTGCACTGTTTCACTGTTGCAGATTCTTCAGAGGTGACTAGCAGGTGTGACCATTTGACCCTGTCTTACAAAATGACAGGAATAGAGGGAAAGGAGACCGTAAAAAAGGAAACATCTTACATCTAATGATAGCACAGTGATATAGCTATACATAAAATCACTTTGTAAATATTGAAAAACAACATAGCTTCAATGTGCCACAGAACAGACCTATTAAAGTACAAAACCAAACTAATCAACAATCAAGGCTTTAACAATCAACATCAAAAAAATAATATTTTTACAGAAAAATTACCTCTTTTTTTCTTTTTTAAGACAGGACACCAGTATAAAAAAAGGGAGTTTTTAACATGCTTTTCTTAAAATGTAATTTATTTATTGCATTGCACATGTAGTCTACAGAATGTTGGCCCCACCACCTGTGAACTAAAAACGTGAATATGAGAACACATAAGCAACACACCACAGTACATAAGGGTATAACAAAACATGCTAATTTCCTATTAAAAAACAAAATCTAAAAAGATGCCATCCTTTTATACCTATTTGTAAAGTAAATAACAAAACATTTTTATTTCTTTTTATATATTTTTTTCTTTTTCTTCCTGGTCCTGGAAAGGTTAATCTATACCTCCTCTTTTTGAGAAATTTCATGCAATCACACACCATTTATATCACTCCAATCACTATATTTGTACACAGAGACTCTATCGTACCCACAGGTATCCAATAATTATATGCAGCACTCTCACTGCAAGATTGATACACTATTACATATTCACAACTTAGAAAGCATAATAGTGGTCATTATAGCATTTTAAATGGCAGCATCTTGAATATAAATATTCAGATTGTAATTTACTCTATAACAGAATTTTAATGTTCATTCCACCTTGAGTATTTTTGATCACTCCTTGGTTGATCTAATGTATTTTTTGGGGGCGTGGCCTGCAGCTGAAGTGAGAGGATGCACGGCTGAGCTCCTCTCCATACAACCCTGACAAAACCGGCACAACTCAGCTCACCAACCGGCTAAAATACGGGCAAACTGAGTCCCGGAACACCGCTAGCCCCAGAGCACACACCAGCCACACCTCACACCACGACCGGCGTAAAGAAAGGAGAAGACAGCGGTCCCGACAAAAAACTTCGCGAAACGAGCGTCATCTTACCTCCCATCCTCCCTGCTCCACGGCCGCCATCCGTTGCTTCGCACGGACGAAGTTCTGCTGTCTCCTGGGAGCGGCTGCACCATCTCTGCTGCTCCGGTCGCGGAAACGGCACTCCCACGCAGCAAGAAGCAAGGAACAAACGGGGTAAGGGACGCCTTTACAACGGCTCTCCGCCATTTTACACGCACCGGCTCCCACACGCTGAGACATCTCCCAGCCAGGACGCCCAGTAATCCCTGTTATAAAACCAAACTGTTATTTGCAGCTTTTTGGCACTAGATCAATCCTTCAGTTTCTGAGCACATTATTGTCCGATTTTCGGCAGATATAGGGACTAACAGGATAATCAAGAAAACTTATTAACAAAAAAAAAAAAAAAAAAGTTTTTTTTCAAATATACTACAGAATGTACTTAATATCACAGGAGCGCAGTAGTACACAACAAAGGCCTTTATGTTATTGCATTCACATCTTTGACAACCGAAGGGCATGTGAAAGTATCCTGATACAGATTACTACGCTCTCTCCAATTTTGCATCAACTCACATTATGCCCAGCCGGCGATCTAAAAAACAAACCCCGCTCAAACTTACTACATTTTACTCTCCGAAAGATAACAACCAGTCGTTATCTAATTTACTTTCTTCAACGGAAAATACACAAAGTGACTATCGTTCACTATCATCTATCCATACTTCTATGTGTTCAACCATGCCTCCCAAACCCACCCCGGCAGCCTCTAATACACTTTCGGAAGAAGCTGCTTCAACAGCCTCAATGGGAGACGCTAAACTTTCACCTACTATAGAAACCACTATTAGATCTCTATTTCAAGAATTCAGAGAATCCCTACAGCAAGATTTTATGTCCTCCCTAAGTACCTTATCCAAAGAAGTTACCAGCATAGGGGAAAGGACTGCACACCTTGAGGGAAAAATGGGGGAATTTACTGATGCCCACAACGCTCTAGTAGACACTCAAAATGAAATGACAGATGATTTATTCGAACTCAAATTGAAATTGGCAGACCTAGAGGATAGGTCTAGACGAAACAATATTAGATTCCATGGAATCCCAGAATCAGTACAAGCTCCAGATCTCAGAGACTTTCTCATTGATTATTTTACAATTCTTACACCTCAAGCGGATCAGCGAGATATGATTATTGATAGGGTCCACAGGATTCCAAAACCTTCTCATCTCTCCAAGGACGTACCCAGAGATGTCCTGGCAAGGATCCATTTCTTCCAATACAAAGAGGAAGTTCTTAAAGCAGCCAAGAATACTCATACACTACCTGAACGCTTCTCTAAAATAGCGTTATTCGCTGACTTGTCAGCCGCTACTTTGAAAAGAAGAAGAGCGTTCTCTACCACCACCGCAATTCTGAGAGACAAAAGAATCCCTTATCGTTGGGGATTTCCTGTGAAACTTCTTGTAACCAGGAATGGAGCCACTCATGCACTTCATCACCCTAGTGCGGCACTTCATCTAATTAACAAATGGTTCCCTGACTCTGTACAAGAGACTTCCACATCGCCGCATAAGAGGAGACCTGCCCCTCTCCACCAAGAATGGACCACTGTCAGAAAGTCTTCCTCAGTGGATTCATCATTGGGACACGGATGCTCCCACTCAAGATCCCGATCTCCTACTTGAAAACCAGAACACCTCAAGATGTACATGGACACGTGTTATCCAACTTTCCGGAATCACAGATCCTATGGACTTCCCGTCCAACACACCCGGTCCCTTCGTCAAACTCCTTTGCTCAATGCTCCAGTTCCTTCCTGACTGGACATTCTTTAGCCGTGTATGGTTAGCGACAACTCTTTATCCTCATTCAGGGTTGGGCAGTCAGTTATAATCTCTGCCAATGGTTTTGGCTTGTTCTCACAGAACACTATTGTTGTTATCTAAAGTTGAATGTTTTCTGTTTTTATTGCACTCAACTCGTTCGAAATTTCTCTATGTGAATGTTGTTATCGATGGTATACCACTTCATTTTTGGAGTTGGGCAGGTGCGTTATCTCATCCAATTCACTTAATTTATCACAATGGTAGTTAAATTATCTACTTTAAATGTGAAAGGCTTGAATAGCCCCTTTAAACGAAATTTATTTTGGAAAGAATGTCGCAACCTGCAATGTGACGTAATCTGCGCACAAGAGACTCACCTGCTTGACTCTGACACATTTAGGGTTAAACATAAAAACTTTCCTAATATCTTTTTTACACCTAATACAAAAAAAAAAAGGGGCGTACTTATAGCTATTAAGAACTCGGTGGCATTCCGTTTGATTGATGTTACGTATGATGCTAATGGTCGATATATTACCGTATTTTTCGCTCTATAAGACGCACCTGCTGATAAGACGCACCTAGATTTTAGAGGAGAAAAAAAAAGGAAAAAATATTTTGAGCTAAAAAATGGGCTAAAATATTTATTACAATAACTGAATAAGCTATGAACACAGTAAGACACACACAGTAAGACACACACAGACACAGTAAGACACACACAGACACAGTGAGACACACACACACACACAGTAAGACACACACACACAGTAAGACACACACACACACAGTAAGACACACACAGTAAGACCTCCCTCCCTAACCCCCCTTCTCAGTATCTCCCCTCTAACTCCCTAACCCCCCCTTCTCAGGATCTCCCCTCTAACTCCCTAACCCCCCCCTTCTCAGGATCTCCCCCCCCCCCGCCCCGGTCACTTACCTTAAACTCCTGTGTTGGAAGCGTGAGGCGTTTGTCTCGGGTGCCGGCGCTTCACTGCTGAGCGCCGGCGTCTGACGTCATATGCCGGCGCCCAGCGTAAAGCGCCGGCACCCGAGACAAACGCTTCCAACACAGGAGTTGAAGCGCTGAGGCAGGCGGCGGTGGCGGTGGCGGCCGCTGCGGCTGCCGCCAGCAAAGGATTCCTGTATATCTGTCAGGCAGAGGGGCCCGAGAGTTGCCGAGCGGTTGTCTTCAGCAACCGCTCGGCACCCCTTGGGCCCCCCTGACTGGCAGAAATCCAGGACTCCTCTGCTGGCGGCCGCCGCCGCCTGCCTCAGTTGCGACCCCGGATTTATCGGCGTATAACACGCAGGTAGGGTTTAAGCTCCGGATTTTAGTTAAAAAAGTGCGTGTTATACGCCGATAAATACGGTATATCGTTGCCCCCCCTCCCTGCCTCCCTGCCTGCCTGCCTGCCTGCCTGCATGCATCTTCGCTCCATAAGACGCGGCTGATTTTTCATCCTACTTTGGGAGGAAAAAAACTGCGTCTTATGGAGCGAAAAATACGGTATTTTAAACTGTGACATTAATGACGTGAAGTTCTCTATTGTTTCACTCTATGCTCCCAATAGGCGACAGGGGAAATTTCTTTCTCACCTACTCACGGCTCTCGACAAACATAGATATGGGGCGATCATATTGGCTGGGGATTTTAACAAGGTCCTTTCCCCCCCGTATAGATAAGAACCCTCACAACATATCGGACACAAACACGGACATTTATAACATTCTCTTTAACCCCTTCGTGACAAAGGCTGATTTTACTTTTTGTACCCTTCGTGACAATGGCTGTTTTATCGTTTCTGCGGTGTTTGTGTTTAGCTGTAATTTTCTCTTAACCCATTTACTAAACCCACACAAGTTATATATTGTTTTTTTCAGGACAAGAAGGGCTTTCTTCAGACACCAAAATTTTTTTCATATGATGTAATTTCCTATAATAAAAATAATAAAATATGACGAAAAATTGAAAAAAAAACAAATTTTCTCACTTTTATTTGAAAAATCTTTTATTCATCATAAAAAACTACTGAAAAAACCTGCTAAATAGATTCTACTATTTGTCCCAAGTTTAGAAATACCCAATGTTTTTATGTTTTTTTGCTTTCTTCTACACGTTATGGGGCAATAAGTACAAGTAGCGTTTTGCTAATTCAAAACCATTTTTCTCTGAATCTGGTAATTCTGTCTCTATGTGGTATTTGGGGCATCTTTGAAGCCAGCAAATTAAATTTACCCCACCAAACCATATATTTTTGAAAACTAGACACCCCAGGGTATTTTAGATGCTGATAGTTTAACCCTTTCCATGCACTAATCCTACCACCAACCCTTGTCAAAGTTTGGGATAGTAATTGTTTTTGGTGTTTTTTTCACATACTTTGTACTTCAGGTGTGAAATTACAGCTCCTGGTATATGTTGCTGTCACACAACACCCAGATATGTGTCCAGCAACATCTCCTGAGTACATTGATACCCCACATGCATGGGTTTGTCAGATTGTTTGGGGGCAAAAGGGCCACATTTGGAACATGAGCAATTCAAATTCAGTAGGAATTTTACATCTGGGTAAAGAAAAATGCTTGTACCCAACTATCAGTAGGGACAGGTTACAAGAAAGCCTGGCCTATCTCCAAGAAGGGATTTGATCTAGCACCTTAAGTGGTCCCTCATGCCACAGAATGGACACAGGGGTCACTTGACAGTGCAAATAAAAACGCTTAAAAATGGTGGAGCAAATAAAAGCTAAAAAACTGTAAATGTAACAAAAAATAAAAAAAAAATACAAAAATGGAGCAGGAACAAAAAAAAAATTAAAAATGGGAAACTGTGTGATACAGCTTGAAGCAGTCACCGACACAGAGTGCAGGTTTTCCAGGGCAATCTGGACAGTAAAATGTGGTGTCCTTTCTTTGCCCCCTGCTGTAGCATACCCTGCATCTCTTTTGGGGATTCTGCTTCTTTGCTGTAGGGGGGATTTTAAAAATAAAATGGGTAGCCCCAATTCTGTTGGTTCCCATCACTACTTGGGGACCAGGTGCATCACGGTACAAGATACCTGAAATTACTTCGAGCTGAAACTGCAAAAAAGACAGCTTCAGCCCAGTGTCTGCTTTTTTGTGCAGCAAAAAAGCGTTATAGGTTGCAATTTGCATTAGATAAATTGCAACCTTCTTGTACCAGGCCTTTGTCTTCCTCATAATGAGGTAGGGCTGTAGGAGTTGATCTGACAGATCAACTCCACCCATGTGCTTGTTATAGGCCCTGATGCACACTGGCTTTGTAGTGACCCCAGCTCTGCCACGGACAGAAACCTCCACGGTTCTCTCATCGTGGATGGTGCTCAGCATGCACACCTCTTTTCTGTCCTTGAACTTCAATGCCAAAAGCTCCTCTTGGCGTAGAGCTGAGGTCTCCCCCTTTCGTAGCCGGGTTCGTACCAGGCGTTGTGGGAAACCCAAGCGGTTCTTTTTTATAGAACCGCAAGCTACCGTATCGAAACAATACAGCAGCTTGAACAAAGGGACGCTTGTATAGAAGTTATCTACATACAAGTGGTAGCCTTTGTTCATAAGGGGGAATATTAGGTCCCAAACAATCTTGGCACTGGTGCCCAGATGATCTGGGCAACCTGGAGGGTCAAGGTAGCTATCCTTACCCTCGTATACCCGGAAGGCATGAGTATATCCTGTCTCGCTCTCGCAGAGCTTATACACCTTCACTCCATACCTGGAGCGCTTGGAAGGAATATACTGCTTGAATCCCAACCTTCCTTTATATTTCATTAGGGATTCATCCACGCAGATATTCTTTCCAGGTGTATAAACCTCTGGAAACCTGGCAGCGAGATGGGTAATCAGGGGGTGGATTTTGTACAGCCTATCAAACTGGGGGTCCTCCTTAGGGGGGCACAGGCTGTTGTCGCTAAAATGCATGAAACGAAGAATCATTTCATACCTTTGCCTAGTTATAGTTTGGGCAAAAATGGGGGTACTAAAGATGGGGCTGGTGCTCCAGTAGGAGCGGATGGAGGGCTTTTTTATAATGCCCATTAACATTGTGAGTGCCCAGAATTTAAGAAATTCTGGCACGTCAATGGGAGTCCATGGCTGTTTTGCCCAAAAAGAATTAGGGCTAGCAGCACGGTGCTGCTGGGCATAAATGTTTGTTTGTGTGACAATGTCTCCCAAGACATCATCTCCCAAAAAAACCTGCACAAATTGCAGTGGAGTGAATCCTGTAACATCAATATTGATGCCAGGAATTCCAGAAAAAGGAGGGATAGCTGGCTTGTACCTATTAGGCGCTACCCTCTGGTGCACTGCCACGACTACGTGTGGTAGGCGTCCTAACAGCCACAGATACATCACTAGATGTATCTGTGAACTGACCAACGTCAAAATCTGACGCTGTATCAGTGGCCTCAGAATCTGTGGCCAAAAAGGCATACGCCTCCTCAGCCGTATACCGCTGCATGGTAAGAATTGCAGCAAAAATAGTGGGGAAGGAAAGGGTTAATGGCTATAATAAAAAATAAAAAAAAACCTAAAAAAAAGTAAAAAAAACTAAAAAAAGTAAAAAAACATGTAAAAAAAAAACACAACCCAAAAACAATTGCCACTATGCAAGATCACTGTTTATGCAGTGATCAATGGCAATGAAGGGGTTAATATTATATGGGTGGCTCTTATAAGAGCCTTTGGATCAATATATATATATATTTATTAGGGAATACCTGAAATACCAGAACACACCGATCTGTCTCTCTCCCTCACTAGAAGCAAGTGAAGGAGGGGGGCAGATCCAATACTGATCAAAGGCAATGTTTAGAAAACATTGCCTTTGATTTATCAAATCATGATCACTCTTATGAGTGATCTGACCACTAGGGGTGTTATTCACTGGATGTCCATGACATCCAGCAACACCCCCCCGATGATGTCAGCAGGCTCCGCCCCCCGGCTTGATGGGCGCCGCCATCTTGAAACACCGCGTGTGTTTCGAAGACACCGGCACCGGGAAGGTAAGTTGAGCATTTAGGAAGCGATCGCGAGTCGCTTCCTTTGCTAAACAGGTGTTGCAAAGATGCCTCGATACTGAGGCATCTTAGCAACACCAGCTAAGCAAAGGAAGCGACTCGCGATCGCTTCCTAAACCCGTTTTTCGGCGGCGGGCGCCGCCATGTTTGAAAGACGTGCAGTCTTTCAAACATGTTTTTTTTTTGCTCCTAGGAGCGATCGGGGGGGGGCGGGAATGTTTTTTTTGGTGTTGCTCAATGCCTCGATGTCGAGGCATTAGAGCAACACCGTTTGAGTGAAAAAATCGATCACGGATCGATTTTTTCACCCGTTTAAAGACGTGCCGGTCCTGGCACGTCAATTGTCATAATCGTCACGATTTTCAGTGACGTGCCCGGACCGGCAATTGTCACGAAGGGGTTAAAGAAGACCTATATGACACATGGAGAACACTTCACGCTGATGAGAGAGACTATACGTTCTTCTCTAACCCACACCACACATACTCGCGTATTGATCTCATTATGGTGGACAAATGGCTTCTCCAGAAAATTGTCTGCTCCACAATTAGTATTATATCATGGTCGGATCACGCCCCTGTATCAATATCCATTAAGGAACAATTTAACACCCCACCTACTGCCCCCTGGAGACTCAATCACTCTATTTTGGGCGACCCAAACGCTAACACTACAATAGAAAGGGACCTGAATGAATTCTTTCATTTTAATTCCCCTTCAGATACCAGCGTTCTTACAAATTGGTGTGCCCACAAAGCTGTCTTGCGTGGTACCTTTATTAAACTGGCATCTGCCCAAAAAAGAAGCAGATTAGCCAAGACACAAGACATTATGCACAATATTAAACTCATTGAGGACACACACAAAGTATCCAGAGACCCTACTTTGCTTAAAGAACTCAAATCATTATGTTTCCAACTCTATCAACTTTTAAACTTCAAATTCGACTTTCTTCTTCAAAGGACTAGAACCCACTTCTACTGGCAGGGTAACAGGGCTGGCAAACTATTAGCGAATCGTTTCAAAACGAAAATAGCAAAATCTAAAATTCCATTTCTTTATGACAAAAGGGGTAGAAAGGTACTGAACCCACAGTTGATCACAAACACATTAGCAGATTACTATAGGGATCTATACAACCTACATTTGGATCCGAATACTCCCCAACCAACGCCGCCCTCCATTTCTTCCTTTTTGAAATCTATTCACCTCCCCTCTCTTAACGATGACACTTTACTCCTTCTAAATAAATCCATTTTTTAAAAGAGGAGATATTATCGGCGATCTCCTCTTTGAAACTAAATAAATCTCCAGGCCCAGACGGACTTACTGGGGAATATTATAAAAAATATTCCCATATTTTATCTCCTCAACTTCATTTAGTCTTTAACGAAATTCTTAATACAGGTACCATTCCTCCTGAAATGCTACACGCAATTATCATCACACTCCCTAAACCAGGTAAAGCTCCCAGTAGGCCCGAAAATTTTAGACCAATCTCTCTGCTAAACATTGATCTAAAACTATATACTAAAATTCTGGCTAACAGGATTAACGACATCCTTCCATCTTTAATTAATAACGACCAAGTTGGCTTCGTTAAGGACCGACAAACGGTAGATGGAACAAGACGATTTATCAACTTGACTCATTTTGCGGAGACTCGTCGGATGCCTTCTCTGCTCCTCTCCTTGGATGCGGAGAAGGTGTTCGACAGGGTGCATTGGGGTTTTCTGTCATCGGTTCTAGCAAAATTTGGCTTCGCAGGCAAAATTCTCTCGGCTATCCTCAGGAGTCTTATCACATAGATTTAATATATCGAATGGCACACGTCAGGGCTGTCCCTTGTCGCCCCTCATTTTTGCTCTTGTGATGGAGCCCCTGGCCGAATCAATACGAACTGATCCTTTGATGTCGGGCTTGCCGATAGGTGAGAAGGACCATCGCATCGGCTTATTCGCCGACGATATAATCATAGCTTGTAGGGACCCCTTGTCATCCCTTCCATCCATACTTGATATTTTAAGGAAATTTGGAGCCGTCTCATACTAAAAAATCAATGAAACTAAATCTCAAATTCTTAATATGGGCCTTTCCCCTAAAATAGTTAATGTCCTTAAATCTAGATTTCCATTTACCTGGACACCCACTTCACTCCCTTATTTGGGGATAAAATTGACGTTCCCTAGCACGTGTCTTTTTGAAGAAAACTATGCTGTGTTACTGAAAAACATGAAACACACGATTTCAAATCTACCTTCCTTGGGCGTTTCCTGGTTAGGCAGAGTAGCGGCCATTAAAATGATGATCCTTCCCAAAATACTATATATGTTCCGTACTGTCCTTACATTCAGAAGCTACAAAGCATCATAATGCAATATATATGGATCAAAAAGAAACCAAGGGTTAGGGCAGAAACTCTTTACTTACCTTTGAGAAATGGAGGTACTCCAGTACTACAGGGCCACCTTATTAGATCAACTTAAATATATATGGAATAAGGACGTCTCTAAATTGTGGGTGGAGATGGAGATGAGAGAGCTGGGCCCCTGTGGTATTCACGATATTTTTAGTGCAGCATATTTGTTCCGGACCGTTTTGTCATACTCTCATCCTACTTTGAGAGAAATCTCACAATTATGGCATCGGTTTGTAATTCCTACCAAACTATTTCAAGCTAATCCGTTATCTTTGTCTATTAAAATCTTTGAGGCAGCGATACCTGACCTAAACTTAGAGGTCTGGATTGACAAGGGAGTACAGCGTATATCAGACATTTGGGACGGTGAAACTATGATTCCATTTGAAATCCTTCATACTAAATTCCACATTAGCAACAAAGATTTTTATAAGTACCTACAATTACGCCACGCCTTCCAGTCCATCAAAAGGCACCCCACTCAAACTGACTCTGATTTGCTTCAATGGCTGACGCAACATAATAAACACCATAAAGGCATCTCACGGTGCTACTCATTAATACTTAAAACTTACTTAGACCTTCCTGACTCCTACAAACTTAAATGGGAATCTGAACTTCATACTTACTTCACTGCAGACCAGTGGCAATTGGCACACACGGTTATACCCTCTGTGTCTAAATGTATCAGCCACCTAGAAACTTCCAAAAAACTGTTATATCGATGGTACCTTACGCCGTCTCGACTGGCATTATTCAATCAAACTTCTAACACCTGCTGGAGGTGCTCGGATGTAGGTTCATTTCTCCACATATGGTAGCATTGCCCCCAAATACTTGCATTCTGGAGGAAGATTGGTAAATTCTTGTCAACCCTTTGTAGGTTTCCTGTTATACTGGATGCCCCCCTAGCGCTACTCAACATCAATGTAGACCAATATTCCCATTTTCATAAGACCATTATTCTGCACGCGCTGATTTCAGCGAGATATAACATCACTAAACGTTGGAATTCTAACCTGGTACCTTCTCTTAAAGCAGTTATTCAAGGTATGAATTCCAATTGTTGGCACGAATTTAAGATTTCCACTGCCCAAAATAGGACTACTACCTTCTACACCAAGTGGGACATATGGTTACATAGTACACACAATACGGTTCAGCTCCTTTGACTCCTGTATTCCATCAAAAATCATTGACTTTACGTGTACGCAACCTACACGAGTGCAATTTGTTTTCTTTTTTATATTGTTTTATGTTATCTTTTTATTGCTCTGTCATTTTCAAATAATTTCAACTAATTTACTTATGTCATTTGTATAACTTGTATATTGTAACTGCATTACCTCTGTACATTTATACAATTTTGTTTATCTTTTCTAACAAAAAAATGTAATAAAAATTTATGTTACAAAAAAAAATAATGTATTTTTTATATTTACAAAATGATTTTATGTATTTATTTCTTTGATTAATGTTTCACCTACATTTTTATTATTGACAAAATTACGGTATATACATATAAGACAATTTTTTTTGTCTACCTCTACTCTCCCTTTTTCATATTTTCTCTTCTTCTCTTGTCTTTTTTTCCAAGACAGTGTCAAATGGTTACACCTGCTTGTCACCTTGTAAAAAAAACCCAGCTGCATTTAACTAGCAACATTTTTAACATTTTATTATTACCAGTATTTGTACATGATTATTATGTAAACATCAAAATGTATTACATTTAAATATTCTTTATCACTATTAGCCTGTTTTTCTTTTCTTTACCTCAGCAACTATATTACTACTTACAGGGTTTAAATGCAGGTGGTTGTAATTGCAGAGTCACACAAACGTGCAACAAAAATACTGTCCAACCAGTTGGTGAAGGAAACAACTGTAGAGGTAGTAAATGGGTGCACAAGGACAATAATTCCAAAGGCGTAGTACAAAAAGGAGAAGCAAAAGACATCAAATGGTAGCAGAGGTCAGGACTGGAGGCTAAGGTTCTAGGTAGGGAAACAGACTGGAGGTCAAAGCACAAATATAACAATAGTAGCAAACAGTAATTTCAGGAAACAACAGGTGCACTGAAGGTAGCTTAATAACTAAGCAAGGAAGGGGATATGAGAATATATAGTCTTCAGGATAGGGTTCTCACACCTTGAAAAGATCTCTTTCTTTGATTTGTTGCTGCATTGCTATGGTGTCTTCATAGCAACACTAATACCCTGCATAGAGGGCAACTATGGCAACCTGAGTGTGGTGGCATAGGGGAATGCTGTCCTGCACACTGTGGGTGTGTTTCCAGAGTGAAATTGTGCCCGCCATCTTGGATTGTGTCAGGTTTGTCCTTTTCAGGCTTAGGAGACCATCAGGACTCACGTCTCCCCACTGCTGATGGAGGTAAGGTAGCTGGGGACATGACAGTGGTATGAGATTGCTTGACATTTTCCCCATGATTACCACAAATAATGAGAATTAAATGCCCATATGAGAATGTGATAATGACTCCTGGATTAGTATTTGAATTCAGAGTTCACTTTTAACTTAGCTTGAAGCTAAAACATCTACAGGCAAAATCTTGTTGGTTCAATTATTGCAGCGATCATTATATTTAAGAAAAAAAGAAACAAACGATTGTCTCCTTCAAATCTTCTCTTTTGAGTCTCTCAGAGTGATGCTTTAGCATTTTTTAGATAATTTAGTAAGCTTTTACATAAGTGCGCCTAAGGGAAATTTAAAAGTCAGGGATAATTTAGCACTTAAAACATGAAGGAGCAAAGTGTTTCTCTTTGTTTCCATTTTCTCTTTTGTAAGCTCTTCTTTATACTTTTTCCTGACAGCATGTTTCATGGTGCTCAGCAGACATGGGGGTTTTTGTAAAGTCTAAAAAGCTCTCTCCAAGTTCTGTATGTACTGTACATCTCGGCTGATAAGGGATAATTTTAAGACAGCTTGACACTATTTTACTCTGTCCTCCCAGTTTTACAAAGAGAAATGCTTCATAATAATTTTGGCATTAAATATATCAAATCACACTTATTGGATATAATCCAGTGTTACTTAAAAATCTACTTTTGCTTGTATACATCTTAAAGCTACTCTATTATTAAAATTGTACCTCATTTTTTGTATTCCATACAGCTTTAAAGAAATCTCAAATATTTTCTTTTTGGCATAGATGTCACTATTAGAAATTCTTCAAAGCATCTTGTTCTTGCTCAGAGAACATTTTTTGAAATACAGAAAATGCAGAAAATGTATATCAGCCCTTTTAAACTTTAAAAATATATATATAAGAAATCATTTTCAACCATGTTAATTAATTTTTAAATTAGCTCCTACATATAATATAAAAATGTACTTGAATTGGTACTATAACTGCTAAAAGTGAGAGATTTGTGTCTTGAGGACAGGGCTTATGCCCTGGTTGTCTAATATAGCAAATATAATGAAAGTGAGCATTGCTTGAAAGTGACCATGGAAGGATGATACAGTATAGAGTACCAAACTAGCATAACACCTCTCATTTAAAATGAAATAATAAAAACAAAATTCTTCTACAATGTACTTCCTAAGTGCATTATTTTACATTAACAATATATGGACAAAAGTATTGGGACACCTGACCATTAAACCAACAGAGTATTTGTGAGGTCAGGCACTGATGTTGGATGAGGAGGCCTGGCTCGCAATCTCAGTTCCAGTTCATCCCAAAGGTGTTCGATGGGGTAGATGTCAGGGCTCTGAGTGACCCAGTCAAGTTTTTCTACACCAAACTAATCCAACTATGTCTTTAAAACCTTGTGTAATATCACTACTAAAATATAAAAAAACAAGTAATTTCTCCAAAATATACACCGTTAACTACAATCTTCTGTATCCTGTCACTCAACCATTGTTTTATCCATTCAACTATTTTGACATCCAGATATGTATTTATGTTTTCTACTTATTTGCTTGTTTCATCTACTAGTAAGATTAGGATTCCTGATCTAGCCTTCCCTTATTGTACTTTCTGTGTTATTTGTTGTCTTCTTCATTCACGTACAGTTTTCTTTCTCGTATGTGGAATGAAATCTTCCGTGACTCACTTTACGTCCACTGCTGTAGCAGCACTTGTTTTACATGATTTTCACTGTCTACTTGCTTACCAATAGCTTAAAATAAACTTTTCTTCTTCTTTTTCTAATGCTTTTTATGCAAAAAAGTAAACAACCGAAATTAATAAAAAGTATCATTAAATATGATTTAATAAATAATATAATGACCAATAAAAAGTGGGTGGCACTGACCCCTTACCTAGAACTTCCTCTAGATAAGACATGTCCTATATCCATGGCCATAGCACATATTTCGGGCATTGGTTTTCCCTTTTAGGGTATTTTGGTTGATTCTGTCCCCATCTAGACTAATTCCTACAGATGTAGATATATAGCAAACCAAAATGATTAAAAGCTGAAGTCTATAATGAGAACTAGTGCTACAAGAACTAGAACTAGTACTTGTGGGTGGCATGGATTGGATCCATTTATGGGCATTCTATATATGTAACCAGTGGCGTAATACAAACTCATGGGACCTCCTACACGCTTTGTAGTGTTTTTATTGGACTAACATTGGACTAGTATTTAAAAGACAAGATTGCAAGAGTTTTCTCTCTTGGCATAGTCCAGGCAGTGCAAGTCTTTCAGTTTTTAGTACAACATGATTATTTTTTAATTGGGGCTAGATTAGTGTGGGACATCCTATTCACTCAGGAGGCCTCAATTTCTCTGAACTGTAATGAACTAATAATGAAAAAGTGCTAAAGTCATTAAATCAAATTTCATAAAAGGTGAACATTGCTTTATTTTATATTAAAGCAATTAAAATCTCATTCACACCAATATATTTTGTATCGTTGTAGCATTGGACCATTTTCTTAAGTACTTACAATAAATCAAAGAGCAAACACATAAATTGCAGAGACCAAGGGAAATTAGGACAAAAGTGTTGTCTTTTACCAATCATTAGGTATAACTAGCTAACAGAAACACAACAAATTGAAGAGTACTTTTTTGTATCAATGGACAGTTTTGTTTTTTTCAAGTAGGAGTACTTGTGGCCTAAAATTTGCATGTCTTTTATGTCTGTTTGTGCATACTGCAGATCATATGGACATTATAAACCTTTATAATACGAGGAATACACTGTATAGAAATAGAACTTGCTAGGAACAGTTCAGTTCCAAATATTGCCATAAATTGTTTGGAGGAGGGAAACAATCATGGGTAAATTGCAGTAGGGGAGCATAGCTCCAACTTTTATGCTTTTAAAATAGGGACACCTTCTTTGCTGGCATGGTTACAGACAAGCTAGGGTCAGTGCAATCCACCAACCTTACCTATACAGCCACCTTGATTGAGTTTACTGCTCAGCAGATCGGTATGGGGGAGATGATCTGATCTCCCTAACTGCTCCAGTGGGGCATCTTAATGACACAGTGAACAACACATGGGAGACATGAGGAGAAGTCTAGGCGGGAGAAGTTTTAAAAAAGGAAATAGTTGAAGAGAGGATAAAGAATTGAGTAGGGGAAAATGCAGAGGGCAGAAAGAGAATTGACTGAGATGTCATGCAGGGTGAACAATGGCAACTTTCTCTTGTACGTGGGGCTGATTTGGAGTTCTCTCTGTATAATGCGTAAACTGCGACTCAATTGCAAAATTAACCGCTTACTTTTGCTTTAGTGAGTAAACCACTAGATTGGTAAAGTAGCTAGTAAAAATTGTCTAGTACAAGGAATAAATACGAGACTTGTGCACTCATACGAACTTGTTTGGCGCATTCATACGAATTCATACGAATCTCCGAAAACAAGGGCCATCCACGATGAAAATTCCCAAAACAAATTGCAAAAGTGGAGAAGTTTTGTTAGGGTTTGTCCAGTCATTGCCATATATAGCCACCATTGATACCGTTACAGGCTGTTTTGGTGATCCTTGAAGTCCCTCAATAATAAAATTAAAAGAACATAGCAGAACTATGCGCTCCCTTGGTGCTATTGTTGTCTTCATTTTTACCCATGGTCGGCTTGTATTTCCAGTATGGTCCCCTAGCTAACAAAACATAAGGTGTAACCCACCATGTTCTCTATTTTAAATGTATTGATGTTATTTACATATGCAGGACCACCATCACAGGCCCAAAAGGGCAATTGGGCCATAAGGCAAAAAGGCTTCAGACACGGGTAGTGGATTGTGAGGGCCCAGTCCCGTGCAGTAGGCTGTGGGGCCCAGTCACCGGGAGGAGGATCAGTAGCAAGACTTCCCTGTACACATGTGTGGAATGTACAATGCTCCTATTGATGTTTCTTCTATCTCCCTCTATGGATATTTTTATGAAAGGTCTAGATGTTTTTCTGGTTAAGCATACCATAAAGGGCTACAACTGTTAAAAGGACAGTAAAATTAGCAAATTGATCCAGGGAATAATCTGATTGCCACTATGGAATCAAGAAGGATTTTTTTTCCCTGTTGTGGCATAATTGGTAATTACCCCGAGAAGGGTTTTTTTTGCCTTCCTTTGGATCAACTTTAGAAGTGCGTATGTGTGAAAGGTTTAACTTGATGGACTGAAGTCTTTTTTTCAACCTACTATACTATACTGTACTATACTAAATCCCAGTGATTTAGATTACATTTGAAGAAAGGACATCTGAGACATCGTTAACGCTTATGTGACTCTAATCTTACACTATGAATATTAGATTGTAAAATCACAAAAGCAGGGCTTGTCTCTCCTTCTGCATCAACATATTACTGTCAAATTCTATCAATTTTAATGTTATTGCTAATTTTCACTGCTCCCCGATTGTAATAGTGCTACGGAATATTCTGGTGGTCCTTGAATAAATGTGGTGATAACTATGGATCCACTAAAAGATATCAGAAACATATTTGGAATACTAATGAAAACAATGAAATAAAAAAATGTGTTAGACAAACTGTAAGTGAATGTTAAATAAAAAATGTAATTAAAAATTGTTAGTGATCTATGAAATTCTATATCAGGCTAGGAATTTTATTAGCATAAGGTATAGATTAAATGTTTCCTTGTTTTAAATGCACCCTTGTCTGTTTTTTCATGACCTGCGCGCCTTAAATAGTCATTTTAGAGGGTATCTCAGCATGTCACAGAAAAAGGAAAAGACAATTGTAATATTGTCTGCGGAATAACACATTTGCCCAATGTTCTTCTCTCCAGTTAAATGTAGGAATTTAAAAATTTGAGAGATTTGTACACAGTGTTAAAACAGGTTCAATTTCATACTGTCAGAAACGCTATGTTAAGTTTGAGCAGCAATGACATGCCTGCTGTGTACAATTTCACCCCTTCCAGAATCAGAAATCGAACATATTCTGTAGAAATGACTTTCCACCTCTAAAGCAAAGAATTGAACTTTCTAATATCACTCACTACTACATTGCAGATCACTGTAATCCCAACATAACAGTCATCTAAATTAGCACTTAATGTTTTAAGATCACATTTTCTACTTTTAAATTCAATCTCAATATTTTCTCTCAGTGCCCTGAACTTGGACTGTATAATTTGGCAAAGCTTTCAAACAAAAAGGTTTTGCAAATACTGAAATATCCAGTTATTAATTAATTTGTCTCCAGATACACTTCCAGATCAATCCTCTCTAATGTAAGAACATTACAGAGTTCACAATAGATTTACCATGTGACTGGGTCTAAAGTTCAGAACAGTCTTATACATTTCCCATACATTTATAAAGATGCTGTGCAAGCAGTCTCAGTTTCATAGTGGGAACACGTGACGTAATGTGACCCCGATACTTTCCGGTGTCCACGTATTGGTTCAAAATAGTTTTGTAAAAGTCAAGGTCGGAAGGCCCCTTTATAAATAATTTGGAACTGGTACGAGGAGACAGAAACAAGTTACACCACTGAACATGCTCCTTCCTAATCTGCCTCTATCTCAGTGTTGCCTACAAACTGGGAGCACCATCTGTAAGGGAACATTTCTAAGCTAGAGATTAGTTTCAAATTCACATTGCATTTACACATGTACTTTAATTACAACTGGGTGTTAATAACCATAAGAATGACTGTTCTGATTAGTACCGAAGGATGCTACATCCAGCATTGAGTTAGTTATGTGCTGTTAATTGAAAAGGAACGCTCATTGGTTTCATTTGCATTTGGACAAAAAGCTTCTTAAGGTGATGGGTAGCAAGAGCTACAGAGAAGTAATTCTGATATTATATGATTCAAAGAATTTGAGCACCCAACCGCAAATGTCTCTTGTAATTTTACATAAAAGTAACTAGACATCTAGAATGTGATCTACACTGTAATGCATCATTTTTAACTTACCATCTCTATGGCCTTTCTCTATGTTCCTTCTGGTAAGTGTGTGTGAGACATATATATATGTTTACTGTTTTTTGTGTGCCAAAAGATTGACTGGGTATTTTACTATGATCTCAGATATAGGCCCAAGAAAATATTTAGGCATAGAGGATTTCTTTAGTTTTCAAAGTATTAATTATGTTGTATACCTGCAGGTGTCTATTTAATGTGATTATTTAATCAAAGGAAAACATAACAATTTGTATATTTTTGGTTTTTGAGCAACATTAGTAATAATCAATAATGATGTTATGTTCAATGTTGACATAAATAATATAGTAAACAGATGTATGCAGTCAAATCCTCAGCTATAAGGAGATTCTGAAAGATATGATTTGATTTCTTACTGCTGCCTGCCCTTCCAGAAGCGGGCCCAAGAGGAATGCCTGCATCAACTTATACATCCACATTTATTAGAACACTGTTAAATTGAGCCAATGTAAAGAGAGAAGGAACACTGGTAATGTCACCCTTAGTCATTTGTCATGATGTCTTTGGAAAGATTAGCTGTCAGATTAGAAAATATCCCTCTAAGCCTTTTAGTATCTGGCAGCAGCAATTTTATGAGTATGTTGGATATTATTAAATCCTTATACTAGTGAAAAGAACATGCCTTACAGTTATATTACCCGAATGGTAAAATTCATTGGCAGTCCCAGTGGTCTCTGTTCACCATCACAACAGTTTATTTGGTATTGATCTGTATGCATCAGTCAATCAGGGCACACAAACAAAATCATTTAACTTCCTAATTAAAGAAACAGTCATGTCATTTTTTTAATGACTGCTTCTTTGTGATAATCTAACAATTCACCTCAACTTCCCCTTGGTATGATCATTTTTACAGTTGTGGCCTATTAAACAGATCAAGGTCTAATTAGCATTGCCAGGTGTTGTCTGGAGTTGGAAAATGCATAGATCAGTAAGTACTTGAAAGGATATTCTATGGGATATTATTTTTATCATCATCTTGTTCCAAGTCCCGGACCTTGTGAATTTGAGTAGCAACCACTCTTGTCATGGAAGTTTGGAGCCGGGTGTCGCAACTGGCACACACATTCCGAGTTACCTGCACTCTCTCCTGATTCGATAGTGAACTTATCCACAGAAATTACTCAAGATGAGCTCGACCTAGCTATTAAATCCCTGAAGTGCTCTAAGTCTCCAGGTCCCGACAGGTATACAACATTGTACTAAAAGCAGTTTAAATATATTCTTATGCCACATCTCCTTAAACTATTTAACACGTTTATGACAGGCACCCAGGTCCCCAAATAGCTAACATAATAGTCATTCCTAAAGAAGGTTATAGGCCAATTTACCTCACCAATACAGATGTTAAACTTTAAGCAAAAATATTATCACTGAGAATAGCCCCTTACCTGACACGACTGATTCACTCGGACCAGGTCCTATTTGTACAGGAAAGGAAGCCCCTGATAACATACTGGGTATTGTCCATGCATCCCGGTTAGCCCGTTCCCCATCACTTTTGCTCTCTTTAGATGCAAAGAAGGCCTTTGATCAGGTCGACTGGCACTATGTGTCATCGGAAGTTTAGGGGCTAGCGATGTTTCATGGCGGACATTTTCAAAACCAAATGGATCAGTGGAGGACACCATCATTTTTATTTTCGTTTAAAACAATCTTTAATAGTTTCCTTTGGTTAAAAAAAAATAACCATATGTTTAAGATAGCATTACTCCAACACCAAACAAAAATATTAATGGACATACTGTAACGCAAACCATTTTGCAAATAATGATGCCATGATTTAAAAATGTTTGAAAAAAGTGATATGCCCCAGAGTAATAAAAAAAAAATCAGCGATTAAATATAAAAATCACCATCCCAAGAAATTAAATGAAACTATAAAAAAATTTGATGGATGTTTGTTACAGTTTTTCTGTTTAGGATTTTTCAAATGCATAAAAAGCTTATATAACACCCCAAGCTTCTATGTACTGTAAGCCCTATTTTCCTAAGCCATTAAATGGTTAGTATACCATAAAAAGACAGGCAATATATTAAACCCTTCAGGTCTTTATCGAGGCCGCTCAAGCCCCAGTTTGTCACCTTACACATGTGCCACACATTTGTAGTCAGACCTGAGGGTTGTCAGCTTGCTGCTGTGCAACTAAAACATAATTACTGAAAATAAGATAAAATAAATGATGTTGAAAACAGGGGCAGATCTAGAGACAGATCTTTGGAGACATTCACACTAACACACACTAACACAACCAGACACTAATACATACTAACACTCAAACTAACACAACCAGACAGATTATCTCACATGCACACAGACAGTTAAACTAACAATAACCACACCAAAACATATCCACACTAACATACCCACCTTCACACAAACACACACACTTGGACACTCACTTAAACACACAGAAACACACACTAATATATGAAGACACACACACAGAAACTCAAACTAACACTCATCCAGAGACTCTCACTAACACACTCATCCAAAGACTCACACTAACACACCCACGTAGACACTCACACTACCACAACCTAGCACTGAACAGTAACACACAATAACAAACCCAGATGCATACACAGTGACACACACTAACAAACCCACATAAGCAGGCACATACTAACATACTTAGATACGCTAACATATTCAGACACCCACACTAACATACTCAGACACACAATATACTCACACACATGCTAGCATCCTGAGACATAAACAGTCACAAACACTAACATATCCAGTATAGCTCCCAATACAATTGTGCTTGCTCCTTGAAATTAAGGGAATAATAATGCTGCAGTATGTAGCAATCCTCCAAAAGCCAACGTAAAAGTAACATAATGTTATAATATTCTCTGGCAAAAAGAGCAAATCTAGCTGTTTTCTTTATAATAAAATGCATTTTCTTTAAACACCAGGAGTTTTTCAATTTGATAGGCCCTATGTGGTACTGAACGCATATTTATTGTTAAGAGAAAAATAAGCTACTGCTTCTCAAACCTGTCATTTCAAGTGAAACAAGAAACATTAAATGTTATATTATCTTCATATTCTATGTTTGGACAGTTATAATGCATTTTAGTAATCATTATAATTTTCTTGTAACTGTTGTGTGCATTAATAAATGGATTTCTTTCAAAATAAGCATAAGGAAAAACATATTGCAGCAAAAACATACTGCTTACTGTAGATGGTGTTTGTAAAAGATCATTTCAATCGAGGTACCAAAACCCCAAACATAGTCTGAACAAATAATCCTGGGTGAGAACTGTACAGCAGCTAGAAATGAACGGTACAGCAGCTAGAAATGGAAGCCAGAAAAAGAGAACTCTTGCAGGACTCATGGTACTGGGGTAGGAGCAGAGAAACAGGCGACAAAAAGCTGAGTTGTAGTGATCACACTAAGACAACTGACCAACAAATTGAGGAAGCCAGATCCTTAAATATTGTCCCAGAATCTGGCAGCCCCTCCTCTTGCACACAACACTCTCCAGAAGGCTCCCCTCTACACAAATCATGTCCAGGGTTTCCTTCCCCGTCCCCATAACACTTACTTGTAGGCCTTTCCTACCTGCACAGAGGCACTCTAAACTCACATCAAATGACAGGTCCTACCTCCCACCCTGCACACAACATCATCTGACATGGTGGGAATTACCGATATTAATGGGCATACTATGCTGACCAATCAATAAAACAACATATATTGGTTGCAGGGTGTTTTATATCTGCCTTTTCCTGTGGTGGTAGTGTTTTAAGTCTAGGTTTAGTTCCCTAGGATGTGAATTTGTTTGGCCTGTGGTAACAATGTACAAAATTGATTCTTTATCGGTAGCGGTCTGCAAACACATATAATGCCGCTGCATCAATGACAGTGTTGCCATATAATATGTGAAGCAGTGCTCAGCTACTACCAAAAAATAAGTGATTACTAGATTATTAGGAAAATGTGTATCTCACTTGAAAATAGCATTCATGAACATTGCTAATTAATGTCAAAGGATTACACTTTGACAATACATCTTCTTCTATGTTGACGCAATAAAAAGTCTTTGCAATTTATAAGGTTGTAAGTGTAGTAAACCAACATATATATAGTAGGAATAACAGTTTGTTTGTTGTAAAATACTTTTTTTTTTATTTAAAGAAACCCTATTGCTATTTATACCACTCACACATCCTGCCAATAACAGCAATGTTAGCTGCTTTTTTATGTGTGCAAGATGTCTTGTAATGAGTTTGACAAACAAGAAAGGACTGAAGCATATCCTCTGGCGTCATCTGCTATCCAACTTTTTATTCTTCCCGCACGTATGCTCCCTGTTTATGCATATATAATTTGATTCACTTTCTTATTGTCACTATTTTTTATTTGTATAGCTGTCATTTCAAGTATACATGTGTGTGTATATATATATATATATATATATATTCATATTTAATTTCGAATTAGGCTGCTTACGATGAAAAAATTAAACATCTGAAATATTTAAATGTGACAAATATGCAAAAATAGAAGAAAAGGGGAAGGGGCAAATACTTTTTCACAGCACTATATTTAATTTTTTGAAATATTTTCTAAATATCGTTACCAATATTGGTAGCAAACAGCCAGAAAGCAAAACCATAATTACCCATTGTTTTACATGCATTTATAGCCAATTAAATTTAAACGTATCTCATTTACGTCTAATGTATCCCTTCTTATCAGCCAATCAGAAAATCCAGAAACAGACAGTATACTGTTTAATTGCTAACTTGTCCTCATCTTTTTAAGATAACATTGTTTTTGCAATCGATCTGACTTGTGCTACTTACTGCTTAGCAAATGTTAGTCATATATTTATTATTGAGCATTGAGAGGGGAAAAAAGTCTCTTATCATAATGAGAGCAATATTTCTTCCTGCCTTTGCCTGGAAATGTTCCCAAACTGCCTCAATTTAAAACAAAGTTACAAAAAAAGTCACACAGCTCAATGTATAATAATTTGAAGACATTTTTATCAGGTTAAATGCCTTTGTTGCCAGCTGAGGTTATTTGATTCTTTGCCTGACTAAAGCTGAGCGGGAGATGACAGATTCATTTCTTTAATGACTGTTGGCTTCCCAACACTGACAAAGGATAGCTATAAAGAAATAATGGTGTGCATGTTCTCAGTAAATGTTAAAATTCATAAAGAGCTTAAATATAATTTAAAATCTGGAATACAAATGGACTTTGGCATAAACCGTAGAACATGACAGAACTCTCTTTCTCACTTTTATAAATTTATAAATGGCCATATGTAACTAAAATTGCAGAAAAGGTCAGGACAATTTTTTGTGGACGACACAGGCATTCCTCTTCAATTAAGCAGTAAGTTTGGTTAATAATTTCATTTGTACACGATTAATTTAGATTTTTTCCATCATTTTATTATTTTTAGTTATAAGAAGTTTTGCAAGGGCTCATGGGAAGTCATCCTGGCAGAAAGAAAGCTTATGTTGCACATTAAAGGAAGTGGTAGATACAAAAAACTACTTCAGTCTTTGAATTCATTAGAACAACAGGGTGCATCTTCAAATAACATTACCTACACAGTAGCTTATTTTTTCATGACTCGTGCAACATCTACTTGGTGTCACGCGCGCCGCCGCGTCTCCCTCTCCGGCTGCTCACGTTGGGTCCCCTGACGTCGGCGGTTCCACCTCCAGTCCTGCCGCGGTCACTCGGGAGGCTTGCGGTCCTGCTTCTTCGGGCGCGCGCACCCGCTCACGCTCCAGGCGTGTCGCCGCGCGCACGCACCGGGAACACAGCGGTAGTGCGCCATCTAGTGGTGATACCAGCCAACGCACCTGAAATCAATTTAGGGTGCAACACGCTCTACGGCGCGGCTGATGACGTGAGTGTTTCCTGTTCTATTTAAACCTCGTTTGTTTGCCTTGTCTTTGCCCGTTCTAAGCGTTATTTAGCGTTGGGTGTGCTATTTTCTCGTTCTACTTGGTCTCTGCCTTGTGTACCGACCTCTTGCCTGTTTATACGACCACGATTCTTCTCTGCCTGCCTACGAACCCGGACCTGTTTACCGTTTTTGCACCTGATCTACCTGCCCTGACCTCGGATTGTTTTTGACCTTGCTGCCTGCTGTTGCCCTGGACCTCGGACTGTGTTCTGGACTTTCTATAGCTGTGCTTACCTGCATTGTTGGATCCCTCGTCTACCTGACCGTAACAGTAGAACGGGCCATACATGGATCCCGCAGATATGGCACGGCTGCAAGCCCGGCAGGACCTCCAAGACCAGCGTCTTGCCGCGCAGGCTACACAGCTCCAAACGCTGGAACAAAAGGTCGACGCCATGACGGATCTTCTGCGTTCTCTGACCGCCCTCCCGTCGGTGGGTCCATCGCTTCATAGGGAGGTCGCCCACGAGGGCATGGGGGCTGTTGCTAGGTTCCCGCTACCCGAGAAGTATTCCGGGGATCCGAAGGAATGTCGCGGTTTCCTCAACCAGTCCATGCTCCACCTCCGAAACCATCCCCAGGCGTTCCAAACATCATCCAAGAGGGTATCGTTTATCATATCCCTACTTAAGGGTGATGCATTGCTGTGGGCAACAGTCTGTACGCCAAGGCCGAGAAATGCGCCTTCGAGAAAACCAGTCTGCCCTTCCTTGGATATATCGTCTCTTCCGACGGTCTCCATATGGATCCGGCTAAACTCGAGGCCATAACAGCATGGCCTCTCCCTCGAACACTCAAAGCCATCCAACGGTTCCTTGGCTTTGCCAATTATTACCGGCGCTTCATCCGGAACTACTCCTCCATAGCGGCTCCCATCACCGCTATGACAAAAAAGGGGGTTGATCCTACCTTATGGACCCAAGAAGCCAGAAAGGCGTTTGACAACCTGAAACAAGCCTTCATCTCGGCCCCCGTCCTTCTACGTCCGGATCCTACAAAACAATATCTCCTGGAGGCCGATGCCTCTGAAACCGGTGCCGGGGCTATATTGTCACAACGCAAAGAACAAACCACGAAATACCATCCCTGTGCCTTCTTCTCCAAGCGCTTTTCCGCAGCCGAACAGAACTATGACGTCGGCAACCGTGAGCTCCTGGCCATCAAAATGGCATTCGAGAAGTGGCGTCACCTACTGGAAGGCACCGAACAACCCGTGGTCGTTGTGACAGACCACAAGAACCTTGCGTACATAGAAGGTGCTAAACGGTTATGTCCTCGCCAAGCACGGTGGTTGCTCTTTTTTACACGCTTTAACTACTACATCACCTACAGGCCAGGAACCAAGAACATCAAGGCTGACGCTCTATCCTGTCAATTCGATTACCAACACGATCGGCGCTGCGATGACCCCATCATACCCTCAACACGGCTCATCGCCAGCTTGTCTACCCACACGATGAGCCGGATCCGTATGTCCCAAAGGACCATCCCGTCCAGTGAACGTCCTCCTCCAGGTCGTCTCCATGTGCCTCCAAAGTATCGCACGGACGTCCTTCGCTGGGGTCACGATTCCCTGCTGGCGGGTCACTCTGGCTTCCGGAAAACGATGTTCCTCATCCGTCGTTCCTTCTGGTGGCCGTCCCTGGCCAGGGATATCCGGTCCTATCTCGCTGCCTGTCATACATGTGCACGACAGAAGTCCCCTCGGACGCGTCCACAAGGTCTCCTGCATCCACTTCCTGTTCCTACGGCTCCCTGGACACACGTCTCTCTGGACTTTGTCGTGGATCTACCTAGGTCCCAAGGAAACACCACCATCCTGGTGGTTGTTGATCGCTTCTTCAAGCAGGCCCACTTTATCCCTTTGCCGCGCCTGCCTTCCTCTATGCAACTGGCCGACATCTTCATCAAAGACATTGTCCGCATACACGGCCTTCCTCTACACATGGTGTCCGACCGAGGCACGCAGTTCGTATCCAGCTATTGGAAACACCTTTGCCGTAAGCTCGGCATCCAACTCCACTTGTCGTCTGCCTACCACCCCCAGACCAATGGGCAAACGGAAAGAACGAACCAAACCCTCAAGCAATACCTGAGGATGTACAGCAATGTACGTCAAGACAACTGGGCATCTCTCCTCCCGCTCGCTGAGATGACGTACAACGGGTCCCTGCACGAATCCATCGGCAGTACCCCGTTCTTTGCTGCGTTGGGTTACCACCCGGTGATCCTGCCTCCTCCGTCTTCTCGTTCCTCCTCTGCTGTGCCGGCAGTCGACCATCGGGTGGCTGACATGCGAAAACATTGGTGTTCTCTTCGTAACGTCCTCTCCAGTGCCCAGCATCGCTGTAAGCGGGCTGCTGACGCCAAACGTTCGTCTCCCCCGGATTACAAAGTGGGTGACAGGTGTCCAGGTCCTTGGGTCCCCGTTTCATTGGGCCCTTTCGCATCAGTAAACGTCTTAACGACGTGTCCGTGTCCCTTGACCTCCCTCCTACTATGCGGATTCCTCTGTCCTTTCACGTCTCCCTGCTCAAGCCTTACGTCTCCAACCGGCACTCCGTTCCTTTCCAGCCTCCCGCTCCGCTTGTCGTCCAGGGCCATGACGAGTATGTCGTCGATCGGATCCTCGATTCCCGTCGGGTGCGGAATGGACTCCAGTACCTTGTTGCCTGGAAGGGTTACGGTCCTGAAGAGCGGACGTGGGTGCCTGCTCGCTTCGTTCACGCTCCCCGTTGCGTTGCTTGCTTTCATTCGCTTTGCCCTCTTTGTCCCGCTCCGTCGCGCTCGGTGCGCGCTCCTGGAGGGGGGTACTGTCACGCGCGCCGCTTCTCCCTCTCCGTCTGCTCACGCCGGCTCGCCGGGCATCGGCAACCCCACCTCCGTCCCACACGCGAGTTGCCGAAGGGTAACGCACGCCGCTGCGGCTCTTACCTCGGCCGCTAACACTGGGTCCCCTGACGTCGGCGGTTCCACCTCCAGTCCTGCCGCGGTCACTCTGGAGGCTTGTGGTCCTGCTTCATCGGGCGCGCGCACCCGCTCCAGACGCGTCGCCGCGCGCACGCACCGGGAACACGGCGGTAGTGCGCCATCTAGTGGTGATACCAGCCAACGCACCTGAAATCAATTTAGGGCGCGACACGCTCTACGGCGCGGCTGATGACGTGAGTGTTTCCTGTTCTATTTAAACCTTGTTTGTTTGCCTTGTCTTTGCCCGTTCTAAGCGTTATTTAGCGTTGGATGTGCTATTTTCTCGTTCTACTTGATCTCTGCCTTGTGTACCGACCTCTTGCCTGTTTATACGACCACGATTCTTCTCTGCCTGCCTACGAACCCGGACCTGTTTACCGTTTTTGCACCTGATCTACCTGCCCTGACCTCGGATCGTTTTTGACCTTGCTGCCTGCTGCTGCCCTCGACCTCGGACTGTGTTCTGGACTTTCTATAGCTGTGCTTACCTGCATTGTTGGATCCCTTGTCTACCTGACCGTAACACTTGGTGGATCTAAGGATAACTAGGCTCCAACCCCAATAATGGCACGACACAAGGTTTCAGTTCGAAGAAGCCACATTGTTTATTTTTAAACACATTGCAACGATAAAACATACCATAATAAATGATAATATTAAAATCAAATTACATAAGGTTCCATCAACACAAACAGTTATCAGATTCAGCGAAATCCCACAAGAATTGGCCTAGGTATAAGCTTAACGGTGTAACTGGCTGAAATTCACCTAACACGGTGGTGGCATAAAACCACATAGCTTCTCAAGGGCCCCACCCATTGAAAAGACCACACACTATAGCCCCCCTTGGCTGGTGCTTGTGTTGTAGACCTCCCAGCTACCGCCTGCTCTACAGCCACATGGGACCCTATGCCAGATCAGGTGAAAATCACAATCAGGGAGGGAAAGGGAATCAGCAGGTAAGATATATTGCAAAACAGTGGCCTGACATGTGGGGCACAGCCAGATGGCCGGACAAACCAGCACCTCAGACTTACCCCAGAGCAGGCCATACCTAGAACCAATAGCAGACATTCCCCCAAAAACACTTTCCTCCACACTGGGCCTCTATCATTCAATTTTGTTTAACTTGCTAACATTGATTATCTTCTCTAGAGAGCTATGTTAATCAATAATTGTTTGCACAGCAATACAGTCTGTGAACAAAATTATTATTTTTGTAATGAATACAGAGCTGAGTCTTTGGGATCTATATGGCATGGCAGGAATATGAATGGACGTTCTTGACTATACAACTAATTGACAAACATAACATACTTTTATTTTCTGTGCTATAAAGTCAATTAACTCTTATATAATTGTTCAAGTAGTGTCATAGGGCATGATGTGGCTTTTCTATAACTCCTAGGTGACAATTGCATAGACTTTTTTTATGGGATTTTTCAATGCAGATATCAGGATGTCAAAAGACCAGTTGCTGATTCAAACGAGGTTGGTAACATCATTGTACCCAGCTGCACTAGGTTAACATTTGTTCCAACACTGTTGTTTTTTCCCCTTTGTGTTGTATTTTTTTTCTTATCATCCTTATAGGCACGCTGATATGTTCCTGGCCAGGTCCTTTGAACGGGGTATCACTACCATGCAGTTAATCTGTAAAGTTTTTATTTGCAAGGTTGAAGCACCATCTCAGTAAAGTTACATTACATCTAAACCTCTTTCCCTCTATTTTTAGAATACAACTTCTTGTTCTAATCTTTTCTCCTTTACAATAAACTTTCATTCTGTGCTTTAAGTAGCGTATATAAGTATACATTGTCGGAGAACTTCCGAGTACTTCTATACCTTGGAGTTCCAAATTATGTAGATATCTTTATCGAGCAGCCCGAGAGAAATCAGACACACAGACAAGAGTGTTTGTATAATAAAATTCCTGTTTATTATGACACATTATGGATATATTTATAAAATCATACCGGAAATAACGCCCTATCCTAAACCAATCATAATACATAAAATAGTTCTATGCCCTTTTTAGAAAACATATTTATACAACTAATAGCGAAGAAGGTCAGGATGATGTATCCAGACAAACCTTGTGCTTAGTATCCAAACAAACTGGTCTTATCAGTAGTAAGTGGAAATATTCTGTTCAGGAGAACAGAATATGGGACATAGGTCATCCTGTATTCTTCCACAGTCCTCCCTTTTGTGAGTAAGCTGACCTTCGGACAGAATATATTCAGGAATACTAGTTACTCCCACGGGGGGGGAGTCCCGGCAAGGAAGATTGTTAAAGCACATCGTGCAGACGTGCCAGCAGCTAGAGGTTGTTAACGCTTGCATCGCCGCAGCTGGTGAACGTCTGCGCGATGTACGCTAACAATCTTCCTTGCCGGCACTTCCCACCGCGGAAGTGCCAGCACCGGAAGTTGAATACGCGTACTGCGTAGCTGTCCCCCGCCGGCCCTGCAAGACCCCGGGGAGTCTGAACCAGTAAGTCTGGGGGGGGACCTCTTGGGGGCAGAGTGGCAGCATATCTCAGGGGGGGATAGAGTGGCAGCATATCTCGGGAGGGCAGAGTGGCAGCATATCTGGGGAGGGCAGAGTGGCAGCAGGTGTGACAGTGAGTGCAGGTGAGGTAATCTCATATCTATGTTTAACTACACTGAAACAATCTACATGACATAACTTTGGTTTAAAGCTCCTGCTTTTATACAGAGAATAACTCATTCTAATAATTTTCTCAACAATTAACCCTTACACCAACATGCCTTCATGACACTATTAAGTCTTACGTGTCACAATCCTCTTCTGTGCACTACTGGGGCAAAGATGGCACAGGCAAGCTTCTTGTAGGAACAGATGGCACAGGCAAGCTTTTTGGGGGGAAAGATGGCACAGACAAGCAGCTTGTGGGAACAGATGGCACAGACAAGCTGTTTGGGGAGGCACTCACAACTGTGAGACGTATTGATTGTGAAGTCAGGGTTCTGTACCCCAGGTACTTATTTGGACTTTTTAACACTTGGTACCTGGGATCTTAATAATGATGTGGTATTTTGTTATCATTAAGGAACAATTTAATATAATTTAAAAAAAATATATTTATTGCTATTTAGATGGCAAATAGTGTAAAGGCTTTACTGAATTTGCAAGATGCACTTTTGTGATGGCTGGGTCATCTGGCTGGACATATCCGCAAAGGCTGAATAATAAAGAAACTATTTTAATAACATATTCTAATTTAAATATGTATTAAACATATGGTAGTACAGAATTTACTGTTTTCAACTTCAAAATGTGTATGTCTGTTTTTTTCCCAGCTACATTAATTTGCAGATTACAGTGCACATGTCCATTTGTAGCTATTCTACTGGTACTCTTAATTCAACCATAGCGCTCACTCATCCACCTTTTACTTAGTGGGATAAGATTTCTGGAAACCCTCCTTATCTTCTTAAATAACTAACCAGTGGGACTGCAAACATAATTTCAAGTGTTGTCAAAGCAGAAAATGCTGGAAATGATAATAGCTGTTGCACAATATGTAATGTTCACTATCCCTGACTTATTTTATAATGTTCACAGCTTTCCGCTCGGGTTCAGCTTATTGACTTTCCATTTGGTACTCAGTATTTCCAAATGAATGGGTTTGACATGTATTCCTCTATCCGTGAATGTCTGTAACGTGAATTGTGGCTCTCTGGCACCGTACATGTTTGCAAGCATTGGTTCTCACACTCTAATTGAAAGTGACACATAGGCAAACTGATAAAAGAACATTTGTGGGCATATGTTTGTTAATGAGACCCATGTACTTTTGGGATTCCAAACTGAGATGAAAACTGAGAAATGAAATGTGATCTCAACAACTAACATTGTCACATAACATTCCTCAATTTGTCTCCTGGGCTCTGGTTTATTTGCACAATGCTCTTTGTGTATGTTACTTTCTAACATCCAGGTAAAAATCTCCTACTAGATATTGACAAATTGCCTGGCCTCACCTCACAATAGACATTACATGAAAGGGTAACATTTCAGGTTCTTAGCCATCTGTTAGATGTCCAAGTAAAACAGTTAATTAATAACTTATGGTGCATTCAGAGACATTGAAATTCAAATGCATTGGTTGCCAGGACATGTTTTAAAAAAAAAAAACAAAACTATAGTTTTACAGGGGTGCATAAAGGTTCAACCGCAGCTGTAAATTAAGTAAATCTTTCATAAGATTTACTTAAGTATAATGAAAAATGTAGTTAATTTGATGTTTCGCATGAAGCCTAAAAACAAGGCCAGACCCTACATGAAAACAAAG
Source organism: Spea hammondii (assembly GCA_029215755.1). Classification (NCBI taxonomy): domain Eukaryota; kingdom Metazoa; phylum Chordata; class Amphibia; order Anura; family Pelobatidae; genus Spea; species Spea hammondii. The sequence goes on along the minus strand of JARDYJ010000002.1, from coordinate 67,489,024 downwards.
CAAAAAGCTCTGAATTATCATCCGAAATTTGTGGGCCCACATTCACTCGCACTCGCTAACAATCTCAAGTATATACCGTATATATATAATTCGACCCTTTAGCGTACATTAATTATCTTTAAATCTCTCTACAATTTTCTAGATAGGGTTTTCCAGAAAATCTAAATTCTACATATGCTAATTTTCTACAGACCCCACTTAATCGCTGTGTAGATGTTACCATTAGTTTTCATTGTAACGTTTGTAGCTGTCTGGATTCTGCCTTTGAGAATTTGATCATAAAGTCATTAAAACGCAAATCATGCATTTTCACGTCTATTAAAACCAAGGTTTATACAGGTCATTGACTCAAGCCTGTTATCTGCAACCCGAAATGAAACACCTCTATAGTCTATTACGTCATTAAAAATGTTCTCTTATACAAGAGGGCACATGCAATTTCAGTATCAATAATTCTTAAAACTACCTCTGCTGGCTCAGTATATATTTCCTCTTCTTTCACAACTTATCAAGTCAAATAAATCTATGTTGCCTAGTATCAAGCACCTTGAGGATACAGATGATTGTGATTTTATCAGTTTCCTGAACATTGAAGCTGAATATGTCCAGCTGTTCTAGTCTTCCGCTAGAACTTTTTATACCCTATTAATCTAATGCATTGCTTGAAAACATTTTAGATGTACACTTTCAACTACCCCCTGCTGATCAAAGTAAATGGAATCTTAACTGCAAATACAAACTGTATGTTCTAAACCTTGTGAAAAAATTATATTTCTTCTATAACTCACTGTGCGTTTTCTACTTTTTCATGTGTGATTAAAATACTAAATATATATGAGTATATTATTAAAGATTTGAAGAAAACAAATGCTGTGAATGTGCAAGAATTAACCGGCACCCAAAGTTAATAAGCAAATAAAAAAAAATAAAAAAAAATAAAATGAGTAGGAATTTCATACATACTAAAGAAACACGGAAGACAGAAGAACAAGAAGATGAAGAAGTGGAACTGCGAGACACAGAAGCAGAAGTGGTCAGGGTAGAAGGTAGGGAGACATTTAGAGAATGTGAGAAAGTGAATGAGAATGAAAGTGTGAGATTCATATGATTTTTTCTAGAAATCTAATTATGCAAGTCTAATATTTAGTGTTATTTCACAGGATGTTGAGAGTTTTTAAAGAAAATAAGAATAATGCAAAGAAAAGTTAACACTCAGCACTAAGCTGGCAGTTCATACCTCCAAATTATTATCTTTTAGGACAGACAGTCCCTTTTATGAACCTTAAGTCCTATGTCCATTTCCTCCCTTGATGCTCTATTCTTCTTAGCTTGCAGAATTTGTGCTGGCTATTGATGTATCATTATGTCCTATAGAGACACACCTCACAATAAAATATAAGTAAATAGCAGGAAAAAAAGTGCTTATAAATGAAATTGTGTAAAAAAAAAAATCAGTATTCATCTTCCCTAAATGCATTACTCTGCTATCAATAAATCACAAAGTTGCATTAAAAGTCTTGAAAAAGCCCCACGGGGGACATTACTTGAGCACCAACCAAGATGGCCGCTTGATCTCAGCGCTCCACTCCAAGTCACACTACACTTTGGCTCCCATAGTGTCCACATGAACCGAATTTCCACTCCCCATGCAGAGCCGGACAACCCGCTCAGATTAATTCTAAAGGCAAAATGCTTACCTTCTTAGAGCCCAAAGCAAAGAAGTAACAACTAGAGGCAAATGACAACATGGCGCCCCTGGCTTGAGAAAGACTGAGACCTCAGAAGGCCGAAACATTTATCTCTAAGTTCAAATTCAATGGCATCCAGTGATGCAGAGGGATCAGATGAACCAGCTACAGAGGCAAATATTATGCTTCTTTTTAAAGATATGTTCTTTCATGACTCTACAATCTGGGTACTGGGCTTATACTCTGCAAAGCAGGCCTTAAAGGTTATAGTGTCCATATTATTATATGAAGCCCCTTGGGGCGAAATATGTTAGGTCACTGGCATTTGTATATTTGCTTTGCAAATTGATTGTATACCAATTATATCAATTGTTTTCTATATGCTCAATTATGTATTTTAAATATTGATGCACTAAGCATCTATAAAATATATTATTTTTATACTTTGTAACCTGTTTATTTGTTTTGGAGCTAGCGCATACACCAGAAGTTATAGATTTTGTATATTCTTCTTTTTGGTATTTAGGGAACACTACCAACTGGTAGTATTGCAGCAGTTCCTCTATTACAATTTTTCTCTCTTACGTTACGTTTATGTATTAATCTTCTTCTTATTACAACATTTTGCTACCACCACTTTTTCCACTAAATCTTTATAGGAAATTACAGTATTCAACTGGTTGGAATGGGAGGCTCTCATGAGGGGAAGTTTTCTATCCATAAACTGTCCCAAGATTATACAATCTAGAGATTATACATTTTTGGCTATGTGGTGCGGTTTTCAGAAACTCTTTTATTAGTGAATTTGTGTCAGGCCCAATCTTGAACAAGGTTCACTCTGGACTGTGTGCACTCTCCCTGTCTGTCACTACTGCTTCACATTTCAGAGCTTCCTTTTAGCACTAATACGGTCAGTAGCATAACTAGCGGGGGGCGGGGGGGGGCGGTCCGCACCGGGTGCCGCTCATCAGGGGGTGCCAACTTGCCGGCACCCGGCACCCCTCCTGGAGGAGCAGGCTCGCAAGAGAGCGGTATCGGAGGTCTTTAACAGACCTCCAATACTGCTCCCTTGCGATCCGCGCGGCAACTGCTGCTGTGCACCGAGGTTTGTTGTCAGATCCAGGCGGCACTGAAGCCGCGCCCACAGTGCCCTCTGACCCGGAAGAAGACAGAAGAAGAGGAAGACTGCTGTAAGAAAAAAGACTGCTGTAAGAAGAAAAGAGGTAGAAAAGAAGGTAGGAAATCATTCAGTAAGACTGAGTGACAGTGAGAGTGGATTGGTATGTGTGGAATCTGTGGATTGGTATGTGTGGAATCTGTGGATTGGTATATCTGTGGTTTGGTATGTGTGGAATCTGTGGATTGGTATGTGTGGAATCTGTGGATTGGTATGTGTGGAATCTGTGGATTGTTATGTGTGGAATCTGTGGATTGTTGTGTGTGGAATCTGTGGATTGGTATATGTGTGGAATCTGTGGATTGGTATATGTGTGGATTGGTATATGTGTGGAATCTGTGGATTGGTATATGTGTGGATTGGTATATGTGTGGAATCTGTGGATTGGTATATGTGTGGATTGGTATATGTGTGGAATCTATGGATTGGTATGTGTGGATTGGCATGTTTGGAATCTGTGGATTGGTATGTGTGGATTGGTATGTGTGGAATCTGTGGATTGGTATGTGTGGATTGGTATGTGTGGAATCTGGATTGGTATGTGTGGAATCTGTGGATTGGTAAATGTGGATTGGTAAGTGTGGATTGGTAAATGTGTGAGAGTGATGGGTGTTATGCTGTACCATTTCCAATGTCTTTTTCATTATAATTATGCTCTAAAGTACATCATAACTCCCATCACTCTATACTGTTCCAAAGAGTGGCAGAGCTGGGAGACAGAGGCCTTGCACCCCCACCGCAGGACTCCTGAAAGGTAAGTGAACTTCAAAGGGGGCAGAGGGTAGATAGTTAGGAGGGGGTAGATAGGGAGAAGGGAGTGAGACAGGGGGATAGGGGGTAGATAGGGAGAAGGGAGTAAGAAGGGGTAGATAGGGCAGAAGGGGGTGATAATGGGTAGATAGGGAGAAAGGAGGGTAGCAAGAATATTGAAATAAAGAGTCAGAATGAGAGAGCGAAAATGAATGGATTAATGTGTGGATGAATTGTGTGAATGAGTGAGAGAATTAATGAATTTGTGAGAATGCATCAATAAATATGTGTAAATAATTTGTGTGAAAGAATAAATGATTGTGTGAATGAAAGTGAATTAGTGAGTGACTGTAAAAGTGTTTGTGTTAATCATAGGTGTATAGTTGATTTGTCAAAAAGGCAAAGATGGTATAAGCAGGGTGTTTATGGGACAAAAATGGCACAGGTAGCGTGTTCATGGGACAAAGATGGCGTACACTCGGCTGTTTGGGAACAATGCTGACTCATGCTGGGCTGTTTGGGGGCAAAGATGGCACGTCCTATGTGTGTGTAATTTGGGTGCTGGTCAGGTTCTATGTGGGCAATGTGGACGCTGGTTTTTTTGGAGGGTTATTAAAGAAAGCACTATTATATGTTCAGTAAATGTTATTTAAATGTATTTATTTTACTTATGTTATTAATTTATTTTTTTAGATTTCTTGTTGTTTACAGTTGACATACAGTTTACAAATTGGTGCAATAAATATTCTTAACATAATTTTGTAGATGTCTTTACATTTGGTGGGGGGGGGGGAGTGCCACTTACAGGATCCGCCCCGGGTGCCAAATACTCTAGGTACGCCCCTGAATATGGTATATATCTAAACTGCTGTTTTCTGCCTACTACATTTCTGATACTCACCTGCTGGCCATCCCATCATCACCAACACCTGCAACCTCTTTACTTAGTAATTAAGCCTGACTAAGCCAAATCTCTTTGCTCAGTTGTTTCTGATGCTCATGTACTGCAGTCCTGATATTATTGTATCCTGAGTGCTTACTGACCTCAGCCTAATACCTGAATTATGTTTCCTTCTGACTGCCTTTGGCGTTTATTTACCTTGTATTAGGGATTATCCCTTTTGTACCTAAATTTAGAATATCCGCTTTTGTTCATGATTGTGCTGAATCCCAGTACTCTGCATCCTGGACTCCATTCCCAAATGTGAACCTAACAATGTGTTACCCTGTGTTTTATATGCACTCTAAAAAGTTATAATGCTACAGAATTATGCAACTTCTACCATAACCCCTCCACACCATACATACAATGGTACTGGTGCTCTGTACTTAAGGTACCTAACATGCTTGTTTTTTTATTGGGTTAATAATGTTAACTTTAAGTTTGAGATGTATTGAATGCTCCTGTTAATCTAAACTAAACTGCCTCCTCATGACCTCTCTCTGGTGCAACCTGTTCACACTTACACAGTCTGTCGCTTGTGACTTATGAAAGCACATATTCTCTCCCTTAATGTTTAGGGAGAGAATATGTGCTTTCATATATTCTCTCCCTAAACATTAAGGGAGAGAATATGTGCTTTCATAAGTGACAAATATATATATTTGTGACTTATGAAAGCACATATTCTCTCCCTTAATGTTTAGGGGTTGAACTCTTCTAACGAGAGATGTCTACTCTTTGAAGAAACCTCTAAACAAAAAGCCCAGGTAGTGTATATACACTAAAGGTAAACTAATACATAAAATATTTCTACATGTGTTTCATGCTCTGTCTAACTCTAAACAAGTGGGGGTCTCTATCCTGATACACCATCAGGTAGCTTTAACACATTTAGAGAGTAAAGTTAACCCCAAATTGAGATACACTATATGGACAAAGGTGTTGGAACACCTTACCATTACACCAACAGGAACTTTGATGACATTGTGTCAGGCCCCATCCAGGCTGCGGAGCTGCTTCTCTCTAGTTTTGCCTGTCTCGCTACAGTTCCCCTGTTTCACTATAGTTCCCCCTTTGCTGTAATCCATTCCTGGATTTCCTTGTGCTCTGCCATTTACGTCTGATACTTTGTTTCAGTCCTGCTCTTAGCTTCAGCTTCTGTTTCCTTTCTAAGGTGTGCCCCACCAGTTTATGTCTCAGTCAGCAGTCTAAAGTTATGTCCTTCTCTGTTCTGTGTTCAGATTAAATGTTTAGTTTCAGTTTATTAGTGATTCAGTAGGCAGGGTTTAGCGCTAGGACCCACTGAATATTGGAGTACTTTGACGTAGTGGTGGGATAAGCATACTATGGCCATAAGATGTGACTAAATCTCCAATTATTATCATATAGTCCTAGGCTAGTCATGTATTTATGTGTGTCAGTCTTTTATGTACTTTTGCCCTCTTTTCCCTGAATCATCTGAGGATCTTGGTTCCTATCTCCCTATGTCCCAGTTAAGATATCCTATCCTTGCTTAAAGAACTGTCTGAGGATCTCGGCTCCTCACTCCATCCCATGTGTTCCTTGCCTTGTTCCCTGTCCTTTGTTATGTCCTGTACCGTGTATGTCTTGTCTGGTTAATTGTCTTGCTTTGTCTCCCTGTTCCTTGCTCTGTCCTCCTTGCTTGCTCAGTCCCCTTGCTTGCCATGTGTCTGCTGTTACTCTGCTTAGCTTCCCTACTCCCAGCCTGAAGCATCCTGCTCATTTCTCTGTAGAGCTATGTCTCATGCCTGCTCCAGGATGCCTGCAGGATATCACTTTGTTTTGTTCTGGACAACACCTGCTGCTATGTCAGGGCCCTGGTATGTGGCCACACAATCTTGATGGCCTAACACTCAAAGAAGTGTGGTTACCCTGGATCTGTTCCTGTGTCTCTGCTCTTACATGGTGACTCCTGAAATTCCATCATTGGGCACTCTTGGTCATTACAGTCGTCTGTATGGACCCAGTCCCTCACACATTGCATCCGTGATGTAACTACAGGGGGCCGGGTGCGACCCTTTGTTCCTGTCTCCTCCTACTGGTTCAAAATTGTTTAGAAAGGGCCCTTCTGACCTGGACTGTACTGTACTGGGATAACATAAATATAGAGATCCAGGCCTACAGTATTATCTCAAATCCCGCAAAGATATGGCTTTGAACTACACAAAGACCACCTAGTTTGCCTTGGCATTAAACTCTCCAGATCGTATCAAACACTTAAAAACTCTATTTTCAAGTGATATGGAAGTCAGAACGAGAAGAAAGTTATAGATGGAGAAAAATTAAACTTTCTTGGCTAGTGTGAATTGCCTCCATTAAGAAGATGGCCCTCCCTAAGTTGTTATACATCCTGAGTACAGTCACCTTCCTCTCCCAAAGTCACTACTGCAATTGGTCCAAAAACAGCTGATATATTTTAGATAGGGGCTAGGAGGAGAGTATCTAAAAATGCCCTGTTTGTCCACTGTTTGTCTTTAGAGGAGGTCTGGGAGTGCCAAATATTGAGTGGTACGTCCTTGGCTTGACATTCCTTGCACCATACACACTGAGTCAAATACTTTGGATTCAATTGTACCAAAGGCCAAACCTCCCGGACATCCTCCCATCCACCCTACAATTTGGGCCAAAGCGGCAAGGCAAATATCAAAGTTATCAAGGCTTTCTGCAGCTTCCCCTCTCTCAATTATTGAGCTTTTGATCTCTTTTAATATGTGGAGATTGAGTAGGATTTCTAATATAGGTTTGCTGCATTTAAATGTATTAAGCGAAAGTGACCGATATCCAAATTAGACATTTTTTAAACCAAAGCTCTAAACCTTGTTCCACTGACGGAGAGTCTCCACATGCCCTCGGTCAATCATGCTATTTCCATATATTACTTATATTTAACTAACCAAATGTGTGCCCCAAAACTGGGCTATATGAAAGAAGGAGTTGGGATTTCAGGCTCTTTTGGCCCAGTGGCACAGGGCTGAGGAGGGCTTAAGAGGAGTGACACAATGCAGAAATCATTGAGAATTACATAATATTGCATGCAGATGGTACTTTAGCCTGACACATTCAGCTAAGGTTTATGGATCCAATTTTTCCAGGGGATATGGCTGATATTTGATGGTAGCACCCCAGGGTTTCTACATTGTAAAAGTTTAACTAAAAAAGGTCACTAGTCTTGGGCTTCTCTGGCACTCTTCTGATACTTTTACACTTTTTTGATGAAAAATATCCAAGGATTTCAATGTTAATTCATTATACATGTCTTAATAGCAACTAAACTCACCCTGGTGAGGAACTGGAAGTCCTTTTATGTTCCTTCAAAGGCAGAGCGTGTGGAGTTATTGGAACAGCACAGAAATCGAAAACACAGTATTCCCATATGAAATCACACAATGCAATGTGGAGGGCTTGGCCAATCTATCAACAAATTTGCAGATAGCTTGCGGGTGGTATGTGATTTTCTTGGAGGCGGCGTGGCTCAGGGTATCAGGCTGGGTCTTTGGTATGGCACCTATTGATTCCCTTTCATAAGGTGTTGACAAAAAAAAAGTGTGTGTTCAAAAAGTTTCTATTTTAAATTATGGTCTGTTTATATTAAGTGAAGTAAAGATACAACTATGTTAGCAGCAAAGTCTCATACAATGAAGACACAAACAAAATCTTGAAAAATACTGAGGTGGTGAACTATTGTTATTCTGTGAATACTTGGATGGAAATTAGGCACCCAATAAATTATAACTCATGCCAGAGTAGTGACAGCATGAGTTAGTATTTTCTGGATCTTTTTTTTACAAGGACATGTATTCTGTATTCCGGTCAGTCGTTATACATTATTTTGTTGTATCCTCTTATGTACTATGTCATGATTTGTGATACTCTGGCAGATTTAAAGATTGTAACTCTGTCAATAAAACATAAAGCTTAAGAAAAAGGAAAAATTCCCAATGCGCTAGCCATACATCTACCTATAGTCCCTAAAACAAGTGTCCTTTTTTGGCAAAAAAAAAAGACACAAAAAAAACACAAAAAAAGTGTTGTGAGGTATGGCCCCATCAGATCCAAGACACTTCAACGGTATGTATTACTGCTGTGACTGAGGATTATATGCTATATCCTTTTATGGTTTTGTAGATTTTCTACAAATTATTACTTCTCTGATATTCCACTGCATTTTTCTGTGCATGCCTGTAGGTTACTATGGGTATATTTCACAAGGAATGGGATTTTGACATGTTATAATAAAACATGTAATATAGACATGCTCACATCATCTGGAGAACATATTTTTTCATTTATGTGCAGTGCTGCTTGCAAACACAAAAATGCATAATGTTTCTGCAGTTACTCTTAATGTGTTTGAATTGAAAAAGATCAGTATTTGTCACTATAAATCAGATTCCATTACAAAATGAGGCATAGTAATAGTCATGTATTCATCACTAGCAGCTGCTTATAAGTGTTTAAATTTGTGTACGCTTAGGAACATTTGGGAAGACAGCAGTAAATGTCAAATATGGAATCAAACCTTCTACAATACAATATATATCAATAAAGATATAACAGCTGATGTCAAATTTCAAAAACATATTTTCAAAAGGGTTTAGTTCATGAATCAGCAGACATTCTAACACAGTTTTAGACTTATGACCAGACATATGCTTCCTGTAAGCAAACAATGTCATTAGTAAATAATAATAATAGTAATAAGAATCTGCATTTTTCAACTGCAGAAATGTGTTAACAACAGATCCCAATTAAACTCTTACGGTTATACTACCCGAAATACATATCTAAAAGCTACTTGGTCTTCACCCATGTGTCGACATCCCGGCCTGGCCATGATTCAATTGTCTAAAAATTAATTGCTGTTAGCAGTTGTTGAGAATACATACCGTATTTGCTTGATTATAAGGCAAGGTTTTTTTTCAGAGAAAATGCTCCTCTTAAATTCTCTGGCAGCCAGTGGATGTCTGCGCGATGCATGCAGACAACTTCCGCTGCTGCTGGCACTTCTGCTAGGGCTTCACATGACTTCTGGTGCTCCACCATAGAAGCCCCGGCAGAAGTGTCGGGTAGCAGCGGAGGTTGTCAACGCGCATTGTGCAGACATTCACCAGCTGCCAGAGAGTAGGATCCCCTGCAGCGCTGCAGGAAGCCTGATTCCTCCGCTCTGGCAGTCGGTTAATGTCTGCTCAGTCATAGAAGTCCTGGGTAGCAGCGGAGGTTGTCTGCGCGCACCAGGGATTCTGGTGGACAGGGGGGGCAGAGTGGCATATCAGAGAGGCAGAGTGGCATTTAGGGGGGTATAAGGAATATTTGGGGGCAGAGTAGCAAGCCATGGGACAGATGTGCATAACTGGGGTGGCAAATAAAAGGAAATAAAAACAAAAAATGCATTTTTCTCAATCATACTTTTTATTAAATATGAAGTTTACATGTGAATTAATAATTACTAATAACACTTTTTTCTTATAGAGTAACCTTATATTCAGGCTTTTTCTTTTTTTTCTAAATTAATATTTAAGTTTTATGGCAAGACAAGAGGCTTCATAATTTGCATAACATCTTTACTCTACCACCAATAGCAGCAAAGTGACAAACATGAAAATCAAAATATATAACCAATCCACATAAAACAGGGCGACACATAAAGCCTGAAGACAGCTACTCCTCCTCTTCTTCTTTGCTGCTACCACCAGATCAGCTATCCATTCAATTTTCCTTATTATTATTATTGCCATTATTATCATCACCTCTATTTGTTCCCTATGCTTCCCTATCTCTGCTCCCTACAGGGAGTATGCTTTTATGGCCCTCTCTTTAGGCCCTAAACCCTCTTCTTGTACGTCTCCCGTTTTATTTTCCCTTTTATTTTTTCTCGAACAGGTTTTTCCTTACCTGTCTGTAGCAGTGAGCTGCTTCCCTTGCTCTCCGCATTCTGCTTCTCTGCTCTCCTCCCTTGTGGTGGCGGCTCCCCTTTTGGCTCTTTCTCTCTCTTAAGCAATTGGGCTTTTTACTTTCACTTTCGTTTTCTATTGCTGTTCCGTTTCTTGCTTTTTTCAGGCTGTTTTGCCCTTGTTTCTTCCAGTATCTAGGTGGTCTCTCTAGGTCTAATTGTTCTTTTAAGGAATATTGCCTCTTTGTTTCTGTTTTTATTCAGGGCTCGACAAATCCCAGGCGCCTAGGTGTTTGTGAGCCAAACCTATAATTGGGTCCAGATCCAGATCCCCCACGGCGCTGCAGGGGAATTGGATCCTCCTTTCCGGCAGCAGCGGACGTCTGTGCGATGCAGACAACCCCGCTGCTGCCGGCGCCACCACCCACCCTCCTCACTGAACGGGGCTGTCACCGCCCACGAAGGTCACTGAAGGTCACTCAGTGAGCATATTTCAAACTTCCTGGTCCAATGGAGAGGGAGATCCGGAACAAAATTCAGGAAGAATGCCCACGTCCTACGCTGCCACACAAGGTCTTAAAGACCCCCCGAGTTTGTCCCCCAAATGGCAACATATATGTCCAAAACCGGCAGGGACCACAGGGTTGTTTGGGAAGAAAGTTGGCTCATGCTGGGCTGTTTGGGGACAAAATTGGCTCACTCTAGACTGTAATTTGTTTGTGTAATCTGGGTTTACATGTGATTTCCAGTTGATTTATACCTGCAAAGCTGGGTTTTTGTGTTCTGTCGATCTGTATCTGCTATGCTATGTTTCCATACATTATTTATGTATACCCGCAAATACAGGGTTTGTCGTATTCAGTTGATCTATACATACAAGTGATGTTTTATGTGTTGTTTATTTAATCTCTATCTGAACTACAGAGAGGAAAGAAAAGAGAGGCATGGCTTAGTGAATGAGGGGACAAAGGGACTCTGGGGATGATTAGGGGGAGAGGACCTCACAAAGTCAAGGTAGGGTCAGAAGGGGGGAAGACTGCACTGACTCTCACAGTCTTCCCCTAATCTGCAATCAGTGTGGCAAATATTATTTTTGGTTCAGGAGCGGAGGGAGTGATTGCATGCTAGGGAGCATGGAGCGGGGCCCAAGGAAATGTCGGTGTGGCAGAGCCTGTCCTGGTGTGTGTGTTTGGGTGTCGGTGTGGCAGAGACTGTCCTGATGTGTGTGTCTGGGTGGCAGAGCCTGTCCTGGTGTGTGTGTTTGGGTGTCGGTGTGGCAGAGTCTGTCCTTGTGTGTGTGTGTCTGGATGGCCTGTCCTGGTGTGTATTTAGTCATCTGTTTTCTGGCCCTTTACTTTCTGTAGGACTAAATTGAACTATTTAATTTTTACTTATCCAGAGATAAAACGCCCTCCTGAATTTGTAGTCACTTCAGAGGACAAAACATTCTAGGCCCAGAAATCAGTGAGAGCAAAAGTAAAGGTATTGTGTTATTTACTCTATTTCAATCTGTGTATCTTATTAAAAAGGATTAGTGGCACTAAATTGTGGCTTCAGGGGTCCCGTGTATGATGACTTTTCTTTAGTTACATTGCTCCGCCTAGAGGATTGGCTGAGCACCGCAATTGGGGTGGTCTGAGTTTCTTCCCTGCTGTGCTGTGCTGTGAGTCTGTGACTGACAGACTCACTTGTCATGAGGGTGATCTGACCAGCCAAGGTCCAAGGAGTGCTACACTGCCACTAGTTTTTTACCAACTAAATGGTCAAAGATTAGTTACTGTTTTGGATCTTTCATTAAAGATATAGCGCTTTATAAATTGCATGACGTTATGATTCATTTATTATATATTGATGTAATGCTAATTGATTACAGTGACAAAAGCATGCTGAAATATAACTAATAGACAACAAGAAATTGTATATTAAATGTGTCAGAATTTGGTTTAACAATAAATAAATAAATAAAAATGGGCTGCTCAGTCTTAAATGCCCAGGCCTATTTTTTGTCCCAGTCCGGGCCTGCTTGTGTTACCCCTTGTGCTTTCAGCTAACCAACATTTTCAATAAACTGTAAGGTAAGGGGGTGACTTTATGGTCCTTGGGCTTTGTGCTTCCAGAGATTATATAGTTTCGTGGTGTTCAGTAAAGTAAAGTGATCTGTCAATATCCCAAATTTGAAAACTGAAATGGGCATGTTCCAGTTTTGACTCCACAATTACTTATCCATGCATGTGGGATATTGCTGTACTCGGGGGTTGTTATTGAACACGAATCAAGACCTTTTTGTTCTTTCACATATCCACTCAGAAAAAAACCATGGCGAAACTGCAAAAGTGGATGTGAAAAATGTTTTCTTTTTTTTGTTAGACTAATTATGGAAGGTGCTGGTGCGGAATCAGCTGCATGGGGCAGGCCAATATGCCCCTAACTAGATTCCCTGAGCTGTCTAGTTTTAGGTGGTTAAATAAAGTTTTAGGGGGTTAAAATGAAATATGGGACTGTGTCTCAAATGAGACATGGGCCAACTGATCTGTCAAAATTCCATGTTTGAAAACTGTAATACGCATGTTTCAATTTTTAACCCTCAGTGCCTAAAAGACATGCCCTACCCATGTATATGGGGTATTCCTGTACTCGAGGGGTATTTCTAAATACAAATCACAAGTTGTTATAATAACTTAATGTACCCAGGGACTGAAATACTGTGTTTGGATAGAACAGGTTTGTTAAATCACAAGTGTTAAAATGCCCATAGTGAAATACTTTGGGATATTAACGTTTTTCTTTTTCTGTATGCTATTGGGGTGCAACTCCCAGCATACTACATTTAAGTGCCAAAATAAATGAAAATACCAGGCATATGAGGTGTTTCCAAAAACAGGACATATACCTAAATACACTTTTGGAAGTTTTTTTCTATTTGCACTGATTAAATGTAGTTTTCATAGGTGAAACTGTGAAAATGTTTCCTTTTTTCCCACATTTTTCCCACATTTTTAGATATTTTTCATACTGTTTTTTCAAAAGAAAACCCTACTTGTGCTGAAATATATGTATATATATATATAATATAATACATTTACATATTATGTATGGGGTGCACTAAATAAGCTAGTGGGCAATCACAGACAAAGCAAAGGTACAAAACTTGCTCTGGTGATTTAGTGTAAACATGGTAAAAAAACCCTGTCCTGAAGGGGTTAAAACCTCACATTTCCACACCCTAACCACTGTAAATATAATATGAATCTTTTTTGTGTGTTGAGTATGAGGTTGTCATTGGTTTGTCTTAGGATGCCTGTAAAATTGACCCTGAACATACACTTAAAAGGTTTCACTCAGTTATGAATGTAGTTGCATAATAAGAGCATTTGTAAAGTGATTTTTTTTAAAAGTTTTTAAATAATACGTCTCAATTTACATGTCAAAGCTAATGCTCATCTGATTTAGCTTTAACATACATAGATTAAATATTTTAACTGTGACAGTTAAAATAATAGAAGCTGCCATTAGAAATTATCACATATGTATACTGTATAGCGGGACAGACACAAAGTTTAAAGGTTCTTGAAAGTTTTGGCTGTTCTCCATTATTGTGTTTTATATAGCTCACTTCTAACAGCTTATTTTGACAGGTAGATTGTGGTTTTGAAAGCCAAAGAAAAAGCTGAAATAAAATATTTAACTAGTTTGCAGTATAAACTATAAATGCTATACTTTCAAGAGCCTTGAAAGACAAATATGTAATATTTTACACTAATACTAATACTAAATAAATTTATACATAATTTGGAAGCAATGATTCCTTATACAAAGGATATATTGTAGTATTTTTGTCAATGTCTACCACGTCCATATCGGCATTTTTATGAAGAAGTCCTTCTGATATCTAGAGTAATGGTGCTTCGCAAAAATCTGTATTCTTTTAAATTTATATCAAATTTGAATTGCTATTTGCATTTAGGAGAATCCATCCCATAATTTCACTAGTGTGGGTGAAATTCAGTGTGTAATATAACATTTGGCAAGACTGTAATATATTGTTATAAATGACAGCGAACAAGAGAAGGATAATTAGTTATATCCATGAACATAATCCTGCAGTGTCAAGTCTTTGTATTGCTTCATGTATTTCATGTAATACAATACACTGCAGTTAATGAAATATCAGTATTAATTATGTGAAATATTGAAAATCTACTTTAGTAGCACAGTGTATGATTTAATAATGTGGTGTTACATCTATGCATTCAAATTATTTTAACATAAAGGGACCACAGGGATTATAGTGAATATAGTGTATATACATGCAAAAGTATATTGTGCATTCGGATTCACACGAATTGCAAATTTACAGAATTTTGGTTTCGTACAAAGCCACGAAAGTGAGCCCACCCCCATGACTTGGACAAAAAGAAGCAAAAAGCTGTGAATTTTTATCCAAAATACGTGGGCCTACATTCACTCATACTTTCGCTCTCTCACACTCTAATTTACTATCACTCTCACGCTCTCTAAATCTTTCCTTACCTTCTCAACCCTCTGCTGACCACATCCGTCTCTGCTGACCACGTTTGCATCTTCTTCGTCTTCTATATTTTATCTTCTGCTTTCTCTTCTCCCTTCTGTTCTCTCTTCTATCTTTAATCTTTAGTCTTCTATCTTCCTTTGTATCTCTGCGGACATAACCCAGCGGGATCCTCCAATCGGGGAGATGTCACCGAAAGCGTTGGCATTTTGCTCTAACTTGAACTCAAGTGGCTGTGCTTTTGGTGACATTCTCTCCCCCGATTCTACAAACAAAGATAGAAGATTAAAGATAACAAAGTAAAGATAGAAAAGAAAAGAGAAGATAAAAGAAAGATGATGAAAAAGGTGCAGAACTAGTAACCAGAAGGGGTAGTGGTTGGCAGAGAAGGTAGGGAAACCGTGAGAGAGAGTGACATGAATGTGAGTATTAGAGAGGGAGGGTAAATTTGGGCATTTGGTTCCCAAATAAAAATTCCCCTCAATGGGTAGAGAACGAAATTTGTTGCCCAAATAATTTGACTGACTCATTTTAGCCCATTTGCACATGCATACATATATATACCGTATTTGCTCAATTGTAAGATAAGGTTTTATCAGAGCAAATGCTCTGAAAAATAACCATCGTCTTATATTCGAGGTCGTCTTGTAATCCGACCTCAAATAGAGGTCTGACTATAAGACTAAGAACCAGATCCTCCTCTCCAGCAGCAGCGGAGGTTGTCTGTAACCTCCGTGCACATCGTGCAGACCTCCATTGGCTGTATATAGGGGTGTATAAAGCATATCTGGAAGGCAGAGTGGCATATAGGGGCGTTAAAAGCATATCTGGGAGGCAGAGTGACATATAGGGCGTATAAGGCAAATCTGGGAGGCAGAGTGGCAAATAGGAGGTCAAGAGGCATATCTGGGAGGCAGAGTAACATATAAGGGGTATAAGGCAAATCTGGGGGGCAGAGTGGCAAATAGGGGGTCAAGAAGCATATCTGGGAGGCATAAAGGGTGTATAAGGCAAATCTGGGAGGCAGATGTGCATAACTGGGGGCAGGTTGGCAGGTTTTTATTAAATATGAAAAAAATGTTTACATATGAATTAATATTTACTGGTAAAACTTTTTTCTTATAGGGTAGTCTTATATTCAGGCTTTTTATTTTTTTTCCTAAATTAATATTCAGATTTTGTGGGGTCGTCTTATAATCAGGGTCAGCTTATAATCGAGCAAATACGGTATATATATATATATATATATATATATATATATATATATATACTCACACACAGTATTTACTGCACTGTGCAAAAGCTTTAGACAGGTGTGAAAAAAATTTGTGCAGTAATTTTTTTTTATTTTTTATAATTTTATACATTTTATAATTTAACAAAAGTCAGGGAAATTGTAGGTATATAGTTAGGTGTATGATTAAACAATTCTACCAAACAGTTGGTAATGATCATAAACTTAATATGTAGGTTGAAACAAAATCATTAACTGAAACAGAAACCGCTATGTAAGAAGAATAAAACTGGGTGAGTTACAGCCAAACTCAGTCATACATCATGGCAAGACTGATTAAATTATATTTTTCTTTTGTTCACTCACTTTGCATTTTGTTAAGTGATAAAAATAAACTATGTCTATTTTTAAATTTACTTTACAGCATATTTTCACACTTGCCTAAACATTTGCACAATACTCTGTATATATATTACATATATATTTGAAATAAACTCAAAAAGAAATTGCACATGGGGAATACTAAAACATATAATTTTAAAAAGGCACATTTTAATAAGATAAGGGCAGATTTACAACTTGGCCTTTGTAGACCATGATCTCCCCGCTCCAAGAGTGAAAGGTCTGTAAAAGTGACTATATTGGTCATTCGTACAGACCTTTAACTCTTGGAGTAGGTAGATCAGTGGTCTACAAAGGCCAAGTTGCGGCACCAGGACTTTAAAAGTCTGTACGAGGGACTCTGTTGGTCGCCAGCAGGGGGCTCGTCTGCCATCAACCAATGAAGTACAGGTGCACTTCATTGGTTGATGGCAGAGGAGGCCGGCGACCAATAGAGTTGCTCTTATGGACATTTAAAATCCGGGTGCCAAAGCTGCTGCGTAGTGTGTACCGTGTTAACCCCGTATTAACCCCTTCTACAAAAAACGAAGAATGTACACGAATATTCCCCTACGAAAATGAACGCGAAGAGTTGGCCAGCACCAAAGTCTACTGATAATGGCAGCACAAGAGCAGGCATTAAACACCAGATCCATACAGGCAGACATCTACCACACCAGAGAGGACCAAAGCTGCATAATATGTAGAGAGGCTTCTGACACAGTCCAACTGACAGGGTGTAAGATGCTTACAGGAACAGCGTACACTGAATGGCACAACCATGTAGCTGGCATTGTGTAGAGGAACATCTTCACTGGTATGGGCTAAACTATCCCAAGTCCAAATGGGTGATTTCATAGGTTGTGGAGAACAGCAGGGCTTAGATCATGTGGGGCTTTCATGATGATACTAGCCAATCAACCTGACATTGTGGTAGTAGACAAGAGCAGTGGTGATACATGTAGTGGTGCCAAGTGACGGCAACATCAGGAAGAAGGAGTATGAGAAGCTGGGGAAGTACAAGGGCCTATAAGAAGAACTAAAAAAGATGTGGAGAGTGAAGGCCAAAGTGGTCTCAGTGGTCATAGAGCACTCGGGGCTGTGACTTCTAAGCTGAACACTCTGTCCAGAAAAGTGCAGTGCTAGAAACAGTTAAGATACTTTGCAGAACCCTCAAACAGTCCTAGACTGGCTAGTCCTTACCAGGCTGCTCGGGTGTCCTTTCCTGGTTTGCCCTGGCCACTCTGCCTTCCGGTGTTCTGACCTGGCATGTCCTGACCACAATTTGTGCACCCTGTTCATGGCTGTCCTAAATGGGTAGTTAGAAAACTCTGCTCTTGGGTTCCTGTTCATCTAAGTGATTATTATTTGTTTACCTGACTGTTGTAACTGTACACCTTTGGTAACCTGCAACAATTTGCATTTTAGGGCAGGGATAATCTATCCTTTCTATTAGTATTCCAAAATCCTTTTTTTCGTGAAATACAATTTCAATTTTTAGCAGGAAAGGTTTGATAAATGAAATACCTTATCTGTCAGTTTGTATCAAAAGTTTTTATATATCAGAGGGGGTTGATTGTTATTGGATGCATAATTGTCTCTAGAGTTGCCAGGAAAAATCCAATTTTAGTTTGTTGTAATGACTAAAAATCATTACTAATTGACATTGGCTTCTGTTTAACTTTCTCTGGATATTTTTTTCGATTAAATATAATTCCTATAAGAACAATGTTTTCACCAAAGTTGTCAGACCTCTTAATATCACACAAAGGTAAATACTTTGTCTTGGTGGTTTGATGTACCAGGGCTGGTATTTAAATTATAGAACATGGAGGCACATATTGGAAGCTATAACCATTAATATTACAATTATCGGTGCATTATATGTGAATATAATTTTAATAGTCCACCAAAAAACATTTAGGATAAGTGTTTAAAGTTACTAAAATATAAATCATAGTTTATTAATGAATTGTCAGTAAAAACAGCATGTCCATTAAGATAGTAAAGAATTATGGAAACAAATTACTCTCCAGCCACACACTTCCTGACAAGTTGAACTGGCAATTACTCAATACAAAAAGACAGCTTGGTTACATGATGGAAGTAAGAGATGGAAACCAAGTATGACTTTTCCATATGAATCCCATATTCGACAGAATGGTCATCATAAAGGTCCAGCCCACCCTAACGAATGTCTTCTCTGCATTGGTAGACAACAGCAACCTCGACCTGTGGACTTTGCTAAAGCAATTGTTAAGCGCCCTGATGGCATTATCCTTCGCATCTCTATCTGGAACAAAACATGTTTGGTATGGATTGAGCAAGAGAGGGCTGCTTAGAGCCTCAAAGCTAAAATTTTGGTGAGGTGATCCTTAAATCTACATTTAAGAGTGATATGGGTTGGTAGCTAGCACATAATAGAGGATCTTTTTCCCCCTTTAGGAAACATATTATTCTTTGTGGACAAAATTTCCCAACCTGCAGGAGTTCCACCCCTCCTGCAGACCCATTGTTTTACCATGTGGCTTTGAATGAGAAGCCGTGCTTCCTAATGATTTTCAGTGAACGGAATTGTTACAGGATTTTTATTACCTCCGTCAAAGCCTTGTTCATATCAGAGCATGTTATGATCTGTACAGTTGTTTCCCTTCTCTCAGGGAACCCCAAGCTTGGCCCACTAAGTAAATTGTTCTGTTTTGGATTTTTGCTCCAATTTTCTTAATGCCATATACACAGTATATAAAGACCCCTTGAAGTCTTCCTCTGTCCAAACTAAGGTTCCAGTCCTAAAACAGGACAGGTGTACAGTGAAGGATTATATTAATGAGTTCAGCATTTGGCTATTGAAACCATCTGAAAACAACTTGCTCTTTTAGACCAGTTCAACGTAAGACTAGCTGTATACCTCCTATTTTAGAAACCCTCATTCAACTTTCCTACAGATAGACATTTGTGAAAAAGACATATTGAAAAATCATCCCCTTTCTTTGTCCCTGCCAGCACTCCTACAGAACAATCAAAAAGATTGGCCTTGCACCAGGCCCTCCCTGCCTGATCATGTCCCTCAACACTGCCTGACTGCAAGGGTGATTAATCTCATCAAAATCCCCCCCCCCCGGCTCGGACCATCCTCCACAGGTCTCTGCTTTTTTTTACAACATTTTCCTGCAGTGTAGTATTGAGAATGTCCATCTGATGGCTATCATGTATTCTCATTCGTTATTCCTTGTCTTGGCTCACCAAGTCTGGCGCTCTTACTTTCACTAATCAATGCATGGTGTATTTTGCCACATACCCCCATAGGGAAACTGTCTAGACTGATGAATCAGCAAATGAAGAACATGTAGACATGTAGCTGTAGTGATAGAAGAAAAAATATTTAGGGCATTAGTTTATATGAACAAACAATTTTTTTATTCCTAGTACAGTGACTCCGGGAAAAGAAAAGCAGGCAAGATGGAGGCACACAGAAATTATTATTATTATTTATTGTTTTATATAGCGCCATCAAATTCCGTAGCGCTGTACAATGGGTAGACAGGACATAACAAGTAGTATGTAACATAACAAATTGACAGAGACAACAGGTGAGGAGGGTCCTGCTCAAACGAGCTTACAGTCTAGAGAAATAAACAAATATTAATCTATTAGTTTGTATAGATGGAGAGAGCTAGCGATAAGGAACGTTATTAATATTGTTTAGTTTAGTGGAGACAGTTTTGGTATGAAATATTAGTAAGGGCTGCTGGGAGTTATGGAGTAATGATGAACCAGAGAAAGGACTACATCACTAAGAGATAAATGGAAAAAAGGGATCACATTGTTCAAGTGCATTTGCAGTTTGTACTCATAACTCCACGAACATAGCAGAAAACAAAGCCCAAAAATAATAGCGGGTATAAGAAATATAGTAACAGAATATTTTTTGAAAAGAAAAATCAATTTATCTCATTGTAGGTAAATTGCTAAATTTGCGGTTTTGTTTTAAATAAAACAAGTGAATTAAGTTTAAAGAGGACATGTGGAATTAAAGACGGCATATAACAAAAAGATAACTTGATCTTTGCCTGTCTTGCACACAAACACATTCATAGACAGAAATGTATGGTTCATCAACAAGAAGTTAAGGCATGAACAGGAAGAGGTTGTGTACAGAATAGAAAGGGATAGATGGAAAGATTAAGAGGGTAAAGACATGAATCTCTTTGTGTTACTGTGTATAAAGAAGAGTCCCAATAACAAAGCCACACTCAATTATAGGCGGTGCAACAAAATGCCCTCAACTTGGGTACCAAAGACATTAAGGTAATTATTAGCTGACGCTAAATAACTTTGCTCAACATGTTTTCCGACCCATTGATCTCACTGTGAGAGTCAGGGAACTGATATCTGTGGTTGGCCATAGCAAGATCCAAAGTAAAGAGAATGGAGGAAATAGCAGAAATTTTAGAATCACTTGAGAGCCCACAATAGTAGTAGTTTACCCCCGTAGTGAAAATCAGGAGAAAACAACATAGTAGATAGGGTGTGAGGCAGAGTTGCCCTCTCCATGGACACTGTCCTCACTTTGGAGGGACAGGATACTGTATCATATCCTGGTGCTCCATGTGTTAAAGCACACAGTTGTTGACCAAGGCCAGAGAAGGGGTGTATTAACAAATCATGCTGTCCCTAAACACAAAGGCTCTGCCCAGTAAATTGCAGACTAATGAGACCTACTAGTGTGATAGTGCATTGTTATGGGAAATTAGAAAGTTAGCATATACACATATTAATGTTTAAATGCACAGCTAGATCTTTTTTTTACTAGCAGTAGCATTTTAAATGCATTCAGCTCCCTTAAGAAAATGTACAATCAAACATTCATAGTGTACAGATCAAAATGCCAAATTGTACCTTAATCCTCCAAAGAAGGTAATAGATGACATTCCCTCTGCTAGCAAGTTCAAACACAATCAGTGCTTTTTAATAAAAAAAAATACAGCAAGCAATTCTGTACCCAGAGATCTTTAGATCAAAACAAACTGCAGATATACTGCTTTTGATGGGAAATTTAACAGGCAAGTAAAAGTTACTGAGCATAATTTAAAAGCCTGCAAGTGGAAATTCACGCTCTAGTCAGATGCTCAATGAATCATCTGTAGGGTACTTAAAAGCAGAATCTATCTGCTGTATTAGTATAAAAATAGAATTCAGTACACATCTTTCCAGTATACAAAAATCATCTTTACACCATGTATAATCTAGAAACTATGCAATACAGTGTTGAGGAATCTGATTATAAAAATGTATTATATTGGACACTATAAGTGTAATATATTCCTTGCCTACTAAGAGAAATTTACAGCAATGGCCATACATATTGTGCATTTACATTATGTGATTGTTCTTGCATATTTAAATGTTTAAAATACATTGTTATAATTTTTTTTTATTATTACTTTCTGTTCTCCAGTCCTAGATGTCTTCTGTTGCGTTTTTTGGATCGTGATATGACCCTTTTGTTCCAGCGAAGTATTGTGTGTTGTGTGATCCCCCATGTTCCTGTCTCTACCAGCATTGTTCCTTAACTTCTGCCCTGTTTCTTGTATAAGCTTGTAATATCTGTTCCCCACTATGGCTCACTGAGGCTGGTGTACCCACTATTGCTAGATCCCATTGTGCAAGTATATGCCATAGGCACAGAACCTGCTACAATACTCCTATGCCTAGTTGGTTGTTTGACTCTTGCATAGCTGGCAAATGGACTTACGTCCATGCTGCTGAAAGCTAGACTTCTAGCAGCTACACATAAGCTGGGGGCAAATTACAGTGGGTGCAAAGGGTGCAGCTGTAGCGCAGCTGCATTGATGATTAGGCTGGGGCATTGTAATTGAGTAGCCTATGTTTGTGTGTTCAAGTGTGTATCTGGGTATGATAGCAGGTGTGTGTCTAGGTCAGTTATTGTGTGTGTTGGGGTATGTTAGTGTGTGGAATTATTGGTATGTGTCTGGGGTATGTTAGCGTGTGTGGGTATCTTATTATGTACATGTGTCTTGGGTTTGTTTAGGTTTGTGGGTTACTGTGTGTGCCGGGATATGTTATTGTCATGGTATGTGTGGTAGTGTCAGTGTCTTGTTGTGTAAGTCTGAGTGTATGTGTTTGTGATTGGATATGTAAGTATTTGTTAGTATGAGTGTCAGGTTGTGTTAGTGTGCATGTCTGGGTGTCACGTCCTACCCAGGCTGTGGAGCTGCATATCTCGCTCTTGCTTCAGTTTCCCTGTTTTGCTTCAATCTATTCCTGGATTTCCTTTTGCTCTGTTCTGATCTTCCATTCCTTGCTTCTGCTTCAGCTCTTTGCTTCAGCTCTGTTTCCTTTATAAGGTGTGTCCCACCCATGTGTTCTGTTTGTCTCAGTCTGCAGTCTAAAGGTATGTCTCAGTGCTATGTGTTTGGATTACATGTTTGGTTTGTTTCGTACCACTGTCAGCAGGGATTAGCGTTAGGACCCACCTTCATTGGAGCACTTTGGTGTAGTGGTGGGCTAAGCATACTATGGCCATAAGCTCTCCAATAGTTATCAAATAGTCCTAGGCTAGTTTCTGTATTTGTGTGTCAGTCTGGTATGTAACCTGTGGGGTGTCCTGACCTGACCTGTCCTGTCCTCTATTCCCGGTAGAGGGGTGTCCTGTCTTGTTCATGTCTTGTTCCATGTGGTGCCCTGTATTATGCATATCTTGTCTGGTTATGTTTATTCCTTGTCTTGTGCCCTGTATCATGTATATCTTGTCTGTTATGTTTCTTGCCTGGTCTCCCTATCCCTTGCTTGTTATGTTTCAGCTATATTCTCTGCTTAGCTTCCACACTCCCAGCCTGCAGCATCCTGCACATGAGTCTTGTGCTATGTCTCATGCCTGTTCCAGGGAGCCTGCTGGATTTAACTTCATTCTGGTCTACATCCGCTGCTATATTAGGGCGCTGGTGTCTGGCTGCACAACGCTAGATGCTCAACACCTGGGTGAGTGCAGTCGTCCCGCACCAGGCCCTGTCCTGAGACTCCGCTACTGCATACTGAACTCCTGAACTCCATCTTTGGGCGCGCTGGACCCAGTTTCCTGACACTGGGTGTGTGTGGTAATGTGAGTGGGTGTATCTTTTACTGCTCCAGTCTGCAACTCCGTCACTTGACCATGGCATGTGAGACACCTTAGATGGGCCTTCAATACCTTGTTAAGTTCAGCTCACTCTTATTAATTATGCAGTGTAAGAAATGAACCTTAGCTGCCACCTACTACAGGGATCAAAAGATTATAGGGATTCATATTTTGCACTCTCTCTACCTTAACACATATTTAAAATAATAAAATATACTTTTGCAAAAAATGACTCCCTGTGCTAAAACCAAAGTAGTACATTTAACTGTGTTTGATTTTGTGGGACAATGTGAGAAAAGATAAATACAGAAGAAAGAGGAAGAGGTTGTTTATGGGGAGGAGAGGGCAAATACAGATGAATTGCCGATTCCTAATTCCATGAAGTGACAATACATAGTAACATAGTAACATAGTTCATAAGGTTGAAAAAAGACCAAAGTCCATCAAGTTCAACCTATATACATATTGTGTCCCTACTGTGTTGATCCAGAGGAAGGCAAAAAACCCTTATGAAGCAGATGCCAATTGCCCCATACCAGGGGGAAAATTCCTTCCCGACTCCAAATATGGCAATCAGAATAAATCCCTGGATCAACGTTCTGTCCCTATTAATCTAATATCCATAACTTGTAATATTATTGCTTTCAAGAAACACGTCCAGGCTCCTTTTGAACTCTTTTATTGAGTTTACCATCACCACTTCCTCTGGCAGAGAGTTCCATAATCTCACCGCTCTTACTGTAAAGAACCCCCGTCTGTGCTGGTGTAGAAACCTTCTTTCCTCCAGCCGTAGAGGATGTCCCCTTGTTATAGATACAGTCCTGGGTATAAATAGGTCCTGGGAGTGATCTCTGTACTGTCCCCTTATATATTTATACATAGTTATTAAGTCCCCCCTAAGCCGTCTTTTTTCCAAACTAAATAACCCCAATTCTGATAATCTTTCTGGGTACTGTAGTCCTCCCATTCCCCTTATTACTCTGGTTGCCCGTCTTTGAACCCTCTCCAGCTCCACTATATCTTTCTTGTACACTGGTGCCCAGTACTGTACACAGTATTCCATGTGTGGTCTGACTAGTGACTTGTACAGGGGTAGAATTATTTCCTTGTCGTGGGCATCTATGCCCCTTTTGATGCACCCCATGATTTTATTTGCCTTAGCAGCAGCTGCCTGACACTGGTCGCTACAGGTAAATTTACTGTTAACTAAAACTCCTAAGTCCTTTTCCATGTCAGTCGTCCCCAGTGTTTTCCCATTTAATACATATTCCCAGCCTGGATTTTTCTTCCCCATGTGCATAACCTTACATTTATCTGTGTTGAACCTCATCTGCCACATCCCAGCCCAAGCCTCCAACCTATGCAGATCCATTTGTAATCGTGCGCTGTCCTCTATTGTGTTAACCACGTTACAGAGCTTAGTATCGTCTGCAAAGATTGATACTTTACTATGCAATCCCTCTACAAGGTCATTAATAAATATATTAAAAAGAATAGGACCCAAAACTGACCCCTGTGGTACCCCACTAGCAACAGTCACCCACTCAGAGTATGTACCATTAATAACCACCCTCTGTTTCCTATCACTGAGCCAGTTACTTACCCACATACACACATTCTCCCCCAGCCCAAGCATTCTCATTTTATGTACGAGCCTTTTATGTGGCACCGTATCAAATGCTTTGGAAAAATCAAGATATACGACATCCAGCGATTCACCCCGATCCAGTCTTGAGCTCACCTCCTCATAAAAGCTGATCAGGTTAGTTTGACAGGACCGATCCCTTGTAAACCCATGCTGATATGGAGTCATACACTTATTTTCATTGAGATACTCCAAAATAGCATCTCTTAGGAAACCCTCAAACAGTTTACACACAACAGAAGTTAAACTAACAGGCCTATAATTCCCCGGGTCACTTTTTGTCCCCTTTTTGAATATTGGCACAACATTTGCTATGCGCCAGTCCTGGGGAACAGACCCTGTCACTATAGAGTCCTTGAATATTAGAAATAGGGGTCTGTCTATTACATTACTTAACTCCCTTAGAACGCGGGGGTGAATGCCATCTGGACCTGGTGATTTGTCTATTTTGATTTTTTTTAGGCGGCACTGCACTTCTTCCTGGGGCACTGCACTTCTTCCTGGAATAATAGAAATGGAAATGCACAAAGCAGGTATAGTTTTGGAAATTGGAATTGTCTTGAAGTGCATATGTAGCATGCTCATATGTATCAAAAGATCACAGATGTGAACATTTCTACCATGTTATTATAAGACTTTATATGTATCTTTATAACATATGGCTTTAATTATGGACACTTTAAATTAAATAATGATTTGAAGTGTTTATCTTTACTTGTTTCAGAGAGAAAGAGAGAATGTATATATTTAGAAAGGGTTTATTATAATGTACACTTTTCAATAGAATATGTTTACCAACGTATATTTTCAAGTTTTATGTGTTATACCCTTTTGTGATTTAAAATTTGAAAAATCTTGAATTTCTCAAGTATCTTTAGTTGCAGAAAATAATGGTAAAAAGGATAAAATATTTTGCAGATAACTTAAAAGATTAAAGGTTAGAAATTGCATGCGGGGGGGCGTGGCTGACCCGCGACTGAGATGGCCGCATAAGCCTGTAGCTCCCGCTCCTCGTGCCTGTAATTTCGCTTCGGTTTCCAGCACGGTCCCTCAAAATGGGCAAACATACGAAGCTTAACTCCCCGAAGCCTTCGGGAACAAAGGAAAGGTCGACACTTACCTCCGTGCGCTCCTATTTCAACGCGTCGTCGGACCAAGATTCCCGCGACTCCTCACACAGGCCGCCATCTTCTCCTCCTAGTCCTGCTGGCGAAGCAGATGAGGAGGATCAGCATGCTCGACAGCCGCCTCGAGCTCCCTCGGCGGATCGACTGTGGCATGATAGACTCGCCTCCCTGCCATCACGGCGATCATCGACCACGCTACGCAGGGCCTACACGCGAGTCTATCTGCTATACAGGCGGATATCCGCCATATTGGGGACCGAGTGGCCTCCTTGGAAGACACTCAGCCGAGGATATGCCACACGGTGGATTCTCTTACCTCCAGGCTGCGAGACCAGGCTGATACTCTGGTGCAGCTCACGAGACGACTGGACGACCTGGACAATAGGGGACGCCGACACAACATAAGGGTACGTGGTTTGCCGGAATCGGTTGTTTACGACGATATTGCCCCGACCCTGCAACTCATATTCAATAAGATTCTTCACCGGCCGGTCGACACTGTCATCCACTTCGATCGAGCACACAGGGCCCTCCGACAGAGACCCACGGGAACGGCGCCACCCCGCGATATCATCTGTTGTCTGCAGAGCTATCCTTTGAAAGAGGATATTATGCGTGCCTACAGAGGCAATGCGGCCTGTTCCTGGGAGTCTCACTCCATTGCCCTCTACCAGGATTTGTCACCCCTAACACTACAAGCCCGACGGATGCTTCGACCTGTCACGCAAGCTTTACGGGGTAATGCAACGCATATCGTTCGCCATGTCACCGACGTCCCTTCATTCACTGAGGCCCTCGGCCTTCCCGAATGTGAAGTCACCGACTGGGAACCGACCTTCTCTGCACCAGCGACCCTTTTGGATTCGTCTCAGGACTGGTCCCCTCGACCACAACGAAGGAAGCGGCACAAGCTACAGGACACTCCATGAGTGAGGCTACACTCGCGATGGGTTCGTTCCCTCTCTACCCTACAGACACTGCACCGGTCCGCCGGTTTTGATCGGACTCATGTTATAGACTATGGCCGCTATGCAGCATCGTCTCACCCTCGGTGAACAGGGTATTTAGTTTTATTATGTCCACTTACCTTCCTTTGATTCTGCTTTTCATTCCCCCCCCCCCCCCCTTTATTTATTTATATATTTTTTTCTCTCGCACCACACTACACTCTCGCCGGTTCTATCTAGGCACCCTATGCTGGCGCACACACACTTCATTACTCTCCCCTGTGGGGCGCACGCATCTCTGTCCCCTTGAGTGTCTGACCGCTCCCTTTAAGGCCCGATGGAGCGGGATGCGTTATTCTCTGTCCTCTCTTTCTCCATTCATTACCCCTGCCTTCGGCAGTGGTTTCCGACCAATATTTCACTCTCCCCCCGAGCCGACTTACTTGATCCCTTTTTTGGGTTCAGGTACCGGGTTTTGACCTTCTCTAAGGTCATTTGGCTCAATACTCGATGCTACGGCATCTAGCATTGTTATGTGCTGTTCCTGTTGTTGATTTACGTTCTGTTTCGTGTTTATCTTGTTTCATTTTATTATGGTTTTATTTTTATAGCTCCAGGGGTGGCATTGTCTCAGCGGGGTTCCTGCAGATATCCTCCTTATGGTCCTTGATCTAATTAAATTTACCTCACTTAATGTTAGGGGTTTAAATAAGCCTCAACAGCGTTCAAAAGTCCTCTACACTTTGCAACACCTGAAATCCCACGTTGCCTTCCTACAGGAAACACATTTTAGGTCTACCAGTGAGTTCCGCCTGACGAATAAATACTTCCAACATGCCTTTCCGGCAAGTGCTCCTGATTCAAAGACGAAAGGGGTTGCTATTCTCATTCATAAATCTCTTCCATTTAAGCTCCTGGATGTCTGGAGGGACCCCGAGGGGAGGGACATATTTCTGAAATGCTATTTTGGTAATCATAAAGTTACGTTGGGCAATGTTTACGCCCCTAACCGTAACCAGACCTCCTTCTTATGCAGTATGCTAAATAGATTTGGCTCCTTTCAGGAAGGCATCAATGTTTTTGGGGGTGACCTTAATATGATTTTAGACCCGCACAGGGACTCCTCCACCCACACTTCATCCATCCCCTACTCCAGCATTAAGAAGGTTAAACGGGCGCTGCACCTACACCAACTGATTGATACCTGGAGATCGCAACACCCAACAACTAATGATTACACTTACTACTCACATGTCCACAACAGATACACACGGATTGATAGTCTATTCCTCTCGCACTTTCACCTCTTACATTTACATTCCTCTGAAATTGGTTTATTCTCACTTAGCGACCATGCTCCATCTCACTTCACATTACGTCTCAAGACTCCCGTACCCCGCCATTGGTGTTGGAGGCTCGACGACAATTTAATTGATAATCCTCACCACGTCTCGGAGCTCACAACCCACCTTCACAATTATTTTCAGGATAACATTACGGATGAGTTGCCTTTTCCTTTGATTTGGGAAGCCCACAAGCCAGTTATTCGAGGTAATTTGATTAAATTGGGCTCTACGCTTAAACGATTGAAATTGGCTTCTATTCTGGATCTCACGCGTAAGCTTCACCACCTTGAACAATCCCACAAACTTACGCTAGCCCCAGAGGTTTTGATTCAATTACACACGTTACGGGATCAACTGGCCTCTCTCCTAGACGATACCACAAAGCGACATTTTCTCCTGACCAAAAAATTGTTCTACGAATTGGGAAACAAACCGGGCAAACTGCTGGCTAGGGCTTTACGTGTACAAAGGGCCTCTTCTTATATACCTAAAATCAGGTCTTCGGATGGCTCTGTTTATTATGAATCTCACGGAATTGCTAAGTGCTTCCACTCTTATTACAACTCGCTTTACAATATTAGCCCCCCATCTGCTGGCTCCCCTGCCCACCTACAAAGTATTGATGATTATTTGCATAAATTCCTGCCTCGGAGGCTAGACGGGGACGCGCTTGCTTTCTTAAATTCCCCCGTGACTGGGGAGGAGGTCCTGACTGCCCTTAAACTAACCCCCCGTGGCAAATGTCCCGGCCCAGATGGTTTCACCACTGGGTATTATCGTAAATTTTTTCCTGTTTTGGGTCCTCATTTGGTCACTTTGTTCAACACCTTGGCCACCGGGGCACCGCTTGATCACCAGTCCAACGTCGCGCACATTTCGGTCATACCCAAACCGGGTAGGGATCCGGAGCTGTGTGCTAATTACCGCCCTATATCCTTGTTAAATGCCGACATTAAACTATTGGCTAAGGTGATGGCACTCCGCTTACAACGTTATATCCCCTCCCTTATCCACAAAGATCAGGTCGGTTTCGTGCCTGGGAGGGAGGCCAGGGACATTCGCGCACTTAATCTCATCTCATACGCTCACACTCATAACATTCCATACGCCTTGGTCTCTATGGACGCCGAAAAGGCGTTTGATAGGGTGTCCTGGCCCTTTCTATTCCGGGTCCTGACTAAATTGGGTATTCATGGTCCTTTCCTTAACCAACTCACTGCTCTTTACACCAAACCATCTGCACGCATAAAAGTCAATGGCATCCTCTCGGATGCTCTGCTTCTCCGGAAACGGCACGCGACAGGGTTGTCCCCTCTCCCCACTACTGTTTATTCTAGCTATGGAACCCATGGCGCAGGCGATACGCGATAACGATTTGATCACAGGCTTAACCATTGCAAACACTTCTCATAAAATTGCTATTTATGCAGATGACATGTTGTGCATGTTAACCAACCCTCATCTCTCTCTGGCACAGGTTGTTTCGGAACTTACCCGGTTTACCGCACTGTCTAATTACCAAATTAATTTGCAAAAATCAGAAATTTTGGGCATGAATATCCCTGCTGCCCTGCGGTCGGTTATGGCTCGCTCCTTCCCTTTCAAATGGCAAGACACGGCCTTTAAATATTTAGGTCTCTGGCTCCCGGCTGACCTCTCCCAAATTGTTAAGCTCAATTTCACTGCCCTTCTGGCTACGGTGATCCAAGACCTGCGCAGATGGTCGGTACCCCACATCTCCTGGTTTGGGCGCATAGCTGTACTTAAGATGAATATTCTTCCGAGATTTTTATATCTTTTTCAGTGCTTGCCTGTGTTTTTACCTAGAAGTTTCTTTCGAGCCTGCCAGAGGGTTTTTACGCGGTTTGTATGGGGGAGGGGACGCCTAGGCTGTCCTTTACACATCTGTCTCGCTCCAAATTGAGGGGAGGTATGGTCCTTCCCAATCTGGAATGGTATTGGCTAGCATCTCATTTACAGAGAGTGGTGGAGTGGTCTTTGGGGGCCCCCAAGCTTTGGGTTCACCTTGAAAATTCCTTCTTTACCTGCGATATCTCGGCAGTCCCTTGGCTCCCTGACGGCCCCAGGAGCCTTTCCCATGTCTCTCACCCCACTATCTCGGCCACCCTGAAGGTCTTTAGGAGGGTGTCAAGGGGGGCTCTGCTTACCACGGTGCCGGGTCCGCTTCTCCCATTGACGCACAATCCTGATTTGCCCATACATATCACTGCGGACATGGTGAGATCACTTACCTCGGTACGCTCCGGTCCCCTACGGCTGTGTCACGTACTCCAGGTGGGCGCACTCCGGTCTCTTAGAGACCTTCTACACCCGGTTACGCCGTCCTTCCACATGACTTTTACATATCATGGGATCAAACATTATGTCTCTTCCTTGTTACCTAACACTCAACTCACCAGACCGCTGTCAGGGTTCGAACAGTTATGCTTAGCAGGTACTGAGCCTGCTCACTTATTATCCACACTCTATGCTATGCTTCAGGAGGTGTATGGGACTACTAAGCCCTTTTTCTTCAGTCTGTGGGAAAGGGACCTGCAGACTCCTATGACCGACGCTGACTGGGACAAGATACTCCTGTTCACCCACAAAGGGGCGATCTCTAGTTGGGTACAGGAATGCAACTACAAATTATTGACCCGTTGGTATAGAGTCCCGGCCGAATTACATCGTTTTCTTCCTCAGGTCTCGCCCCTTTGTTGGAGGTGTGGGGCTGAGGTTGGCACCTATAGGCATATCTGGTGGGACTGCGCTCACATTCGCCCGTTCTGGCTTGCTGTGGTTAAAGTTATTCGTGACATTATTGACCCAGATCTCGAATTCTCGCCTCAGGGTTTATTACTACACCACACTCAGGCGTCGTTTACCTCTTATAAGAAATCATTGGCCATTCACTTGATCCATGCAGCCAAAGCCATCATACCCCGTTTCTGGAAAATACCGGGTCCACCCCCGGTTTCAGCGTGGGTTACCCGTGTCAATATTATCTCCCAGATGGAAGATCTGGTGGCATCTGCCCATGGTCGTGAATATACCAACGGTCTCAAGTGGCTACCGTGGGCCACTTTTGTCTCCTCTCCCCGACTGCTTGATTTGTATCTCCCGTGATGGCCACGTCCTGCTCCTGTTCTGTTGGTGAGGAGACTTTGACTGCCTTGGGGACCCTGATTATTCTAACTTCCAGTCCCTGTGTGTTTCCGGTGGCTCATTTGTCATGTGTGGTTCAATGCATTACCCTTGGAGCACATTTCTGTTCATTTTTATGGTTTTATTTCTTGTTTTCTTGTTTGTTTGTTTTTTTTTTGTTTATTGACGATACTATTGTCAGATACGTCAGTCGTTTCATTCCATGTACTACTATTGTATGACACAACGCGATTTGTCGGATTATTGCCACACTTGCTCTCATGTTACTGATGGACCTGATCGGTCCTCGCTATGATTGTTTTTGCCATACCTGGTTTCTACTATGGGTCCTTCCCCGTAGTGGTTTGTACTTCTCCGGCTGCTCCTGACTTGCTCTGTAACGCTCATCATACTTGATTGTTCTGACCTTGATATTGCCTTATTGTATTATGCCATGTCAATAAACGGTGTTGACTTAAAAAAAAATAAATAAAAAAATAAAAAAGAAATTGCATGCATTCCATATCCATAAACAGACTTGAATAAGTGGTGTTATGTAAACTGATTCTACAGCCGCTAGAAGATTACCAAAGCAAGGTCAAGTCTGGAATACAATTTTGTTTTTGTTTAAAAATGAGCATTGACTAATTGAATAAACTATACAGAATTAAAAGAAAAAAATAACACAAATCACTAAGTTAGGGTCACAAGTAAACACATTGCACATTGCATGCTTGTTTGCTATAACAAAAACAGTGAACCAGAATAATTGTTACTGACAAATTGGTAAAAATCACATAGTAAAAAAATCAAAAAATGCTCTTGGGAACAATAAGCACACTAAGAAAAGCCATTAAATGAACAATCACAAAGGGCCTCTCACAGTTACTGTTTACCTTTTAGAGCCTCAATTTTTTCCTCATTTTAAGAGTTGTATACACATAGTAAACATGGGTCACCAATTCAAACATATGCACTTATGCACATTTTAATCTCACTTTTAGCTTTCCAGTAACACAATAAGCCTTCTTAAAGACAACTATCTTGAAAAAAGCTGTGCTGCTTCTTTGGAGCTCATCAGAGTAGAAAGAGATCAGAACAAGTTTTCTGCAAGTGTTGAAGACCATGGCAACTTGATTATTTAATGCATCTGCTCAGTATTTTTTATGGAGTATGTGAAACATTGTCTGGAAACTTACTGAATAAAGCAATTTCTGAGGATGCTGAGATAGGTTGTTGAATAACCAAAAAAGCACTGAAACACTTTTTACTAAATTGTGGTTGTCTTGAGGCAGGACCACCAAATATCGACCCCTCTCCCCGCAATTCTGCCAACAAATTGGTGAAACAGCTAGAAAGCTTGATGCAATCTAGTTGGCATACGATTCCAGCAATGCAGTGGTTTCTTTGTTATTTGCACATCAGGACACCTTGGTACGTTAGGTATGGCCTCCACCCATTTCTGCAATGGGAATGATCTCCTCATCTTCTCATCCAATTCAGCTATAAAGGGCAGACTGACCAGGGAGCCGTGATTTCGGCATTGATTTGTAAAGATTGTGATTTGTATAGACATGTGACTGCATAATGATTCAATTGGATGAGTAGGCTTCTCAAAAGTAGGTCAGAGTGTGTACAAAGACAGTGCCTCAGTTGCAGGTATTGAAAAAACAAATCCCACTTATCTCTAATATAGGAGAATATGTCTTATATAGAGTGGATGCCTTAATCTGTCCAAATCTTGAAAGCACTCTTCTCTGTTAAAATATTGAGAGCATCTGGGGGAGAGGCTGTTGTTTATGCATAGGTGGGATTCTGCTTGCAGACATTTCTCAGATCTCAATGGCTACTTATGTGGTAGGTAACATCAAAGTGAGACCTGGCATCTTGACCTTTGAAACCCTAAACATAGAAGCCACCAGAAAAAGTATAATGAAGGCTTCCTCGACATCCAACCAGGCCAAATTCCCTCTAAAACGAGGGCTGCTAAGCACTGAGCCAACACTGCACAAGGCTCAGGATCTCCACCCCCCTTCATCACTAGGCCTGTAAAAAACTTGAAGCGGAACTTCTGCCCAAATGGATATAGTTATGAATATCCTTTTAAACATTTTGGAGAATATCCTGGGGTATGAACAGAGGCATCACTAAAAACATACAGCAATTTGGGCAATGCCATCATCTTGACCACTACTTTGCAGCCTAACCAAGAGATTTTACAGCCCCTTCACTTTTGTGGTTCAAGTTTAACTACCTGAAACTCCAAATTAAAGTATATAAGCCTGTCTAAATGATGTGTAAGTTTTATATCAAGATAATATAAATATCTCTCCAATTAAAAGATAAATTAGCTTACACAGTTTGAAGCATATCTGGAGGAAAAATAGAGGCTTATGGCTTGTGATTAAGTTGCATTAATTTTGTGGTAAGAGACCCTCCCAGTTTGGTAGAGATACCAGTGGCTTTTTGAACATTATATAATGAAAAAAAGGCTAAGTTTAGTTGTTCTATTCCCTTGAATTTAAAAAGCCCATAATGTTGAGGTCCACTATCATGGTGACTGCAATGGGTTCCAGTTCCAAAAAGATATACTAACAGAGTCAGAAGACTCTGCCCTCCTCTGCACTAGAAAGGGTGCAGAGGAGGGCTACAAAATTAATAAAAGGAATGGAGCACTTATGAAGAAAGATTAACTAATTTAAATCTGTTTAGTTTAGAAAAACGGCGCCTCAGAGGGGATATGATAACATTATATAAATATATTTGGGGCCAATACAAACCAGTGTGTGGAAATCTGTTCATAAACAGGACTATGCATAGGACACGTGGTCATGCGTTCAGACTGGAAGAAAGGAGATTTAGTCAGAGGAAAGGGTTTTTTACAATAAGGACAATAAGGACGTGGAATTCTCTGCCTGCAGAGGTAGTTTTATCAGAGTCTGTACAGACGTTTAAACTGCAACTGGATGGGATACCTTGAAAAACATAATATTCAGGGATATAATCTTTAATTATGGGGAAACAGCTTATTGATCCAAGGAGAAATCTGACTGCCATTTTGGGGTCAAGAAGGAATTTTTCCTGGCATATAGTGGCAGTACACATGGGGTGTTGCTCTTCCTTAGGGACAAGGATCTGAAATACAAAGAGTTAAAACCCTCCCCCTTCCCTTACTCCTCCTCTTCCTTACCCATAAGACCACACCGGACCAAACACAGCCAGTTCTTCCTTGTCCCTTGTCAGGGACGGACATGTAGTTCGGTGGGGCACACGGGTTGTGTCCAGGGGGATCCCTCCTCCGATTGCTCCCCGGGTGGTGAGCAGAGTGAGGTAGGAACATCCGCATCGGCGGATGTTATGCAACAGAATAAGAGTTCTCTCTTCAAGCCGGCAAGGGAAGGAGCAGTAGCACAGCGGTGGAACGCACACCTGGGATCCAATCTTCAGGGCACAAAATTTAAATTTAAGCTGTGCAGTCCAGTCTGACAGCAGTGGGGCTTGTCAGTACTGGATATCCGTGGCACCAACCCCCCACACGGATTGAGGCCTTTTAAGGTATGATTAATTTATCCTAATCTTAAAAAAAGCCTCTGCCCTGTAACATTTTTTTCTAAAGATTAAGGCTCCTTTTAAATCCAAATATGTTTTGTGCACCCCCTTGCCGGACGGCTGAATAAAGGAGTTAGCAATCCTTGCCCAGCTTAATTGCTCAGGACATGCAGTTTTTGGGCGTTGGCTTCTAGACAACTTTGCACATAACCATTCAAGACTGCATCTGTTTTTGCTTTGGAACCCAAGTTCCTCCACAAGAGCTTTGGAAATTTTATAAGAACTCTCCAAACGATTACAAGAGGTAATCCGTGAGAGGCATCCAAAGGATTTTGCATGTTGCCTAAAAGGAGTATGTTCCAATCCTCAGCATTCCAGTGCAAGTAGCATTGTCTAGCGCTTCAGTGGCTAGATCTCTAGGCATCTGGTAACAGACATTAGGCCTACGGCCATACCACCCTGTATGCACCTGATCTCGTTTGATCTCAGTAGCCAAGCAGGGTTGGGCTTGGTTAGCACTTGGATGGGAGTACTTCCTGTCGAGGGAACCAGATACAGAAGTATCTAGCCAATTTAGGAAATTGAGCCTTTTATAATTGTCGTATCTGCCAAAGAATCAGTGGCCAGGACAGCATCTATGTCGGCCTTGTTTGTTTTAACATTTGTAAGGCATAAGCTGTTTAAACAATTGGATCCTGAGGATCATTGCAGACGGAAATAATTTTAGGCAATAAATGCATTGTCACCAAGTATGGAACAAAGTGCGGACGATTTGCCTTTAAATGGCCAACACAAGCCACATTCTTGTGAAACATTATCACTCACATCATCACTGGTATCGTTTTGTTTCTCAAGCCAGTTAGTGAATGTGAAAGAGTTGCCAGAGAAGCTGTCCAGTTCAGCTGTCTTAAACCTGCAGACGTGGGATATCTAAAACTTTGTCTCATGTGCAACCCTTCTAAAAGAATGAATCCTAAACGTTCAGAATTTTCAGAATTTTTACTCCAGGCTGTTCCTGGTCACGAACCAGTTGGTTCCTTCAGTCCAGTTTTAATATGGTCTAGGCCTGTATTCTATACAAGCATTTTAGAATGAAATCTATCCTCACAGTCAGCCAACTACTGAACAAGGAGATTACATGGTGACCATGGACCTGAAGGATGCTCATGTGCATGTGCCTATTGCAGTTGAATCCAGTAAATTCCTCAGGCTCTCTATAAGGAATGGGCCGAGAATTCTCCATTTCCAGTTTGGGTCTCTCAACTTTCAGAGTATAAGGTATCAGGGTCATCCCATCCCTGGACGACTTTCTGCTCTGGCCTTCGTTCTCATGAAGATGGCATTGTTTCCCCATTGGCAGAGCGCATCAAGCAAGAGTACGCTTCCCCAGGATAAGAAGACCAGATGGAACAGGCCTTTTCAACTTTTTTTATTAGGCGCATAATTTTGTAGACAAAGACAGGACAAAAGGTTTCAATAACATCCTAAGAACAAGAGCCTAGACTAATTCTGATGGAATTGGTGGTCGGCTGCAATGGTTCATACAGATATGTTTTGATCATAAAAAGTCTGCAACTGATAGTGAACTCCTCCTCCCTATGGCTCTTTATTCCATATCAAAGATCAGAAAAGTAAGAAGGGTTGTGTCAGCTTTGCAACAAAATCATACCTGGCCCTTTAGAAAAGCTATGAGCTTTTGGGCATTCTGACGACTTGTATCCCTGCAGTAAGCTGCTCCAAGGCACTGTGGCAGGATGGCCCAGTTACAATCTAGAAACTCCCAACACCAACAGAATAAAAGAAAAATGTAGCTTATTGGAGCTTTCTTTGAGGTCCACAGTATTGCACCTCACAGTGTAAATAAACAAAACAAAGAAACAAATCCTACTCCATCTTGGAGACTACCTATACAAACTGGCCAAGTAATCCTGTCCCAGTCATAAAGTCTTAGGAACTCTGGCTTTACTGCCTCTCTCCCTGTTTTCAGACAACTAATGCCTCTAACGGCTACCCTTTAAATGTCTCAGTGCAGATTAATTGGATCCACCGGCTGACTTCCAGCAATTAACCCCCCCATGCTAGGAATATAGAGCGCCCATCTTGCCACTGATATAGACAGACTCTGTTACCTTGCCACAGCACATATAAGGCCACTTCAATGGGACATCCTTGGGCATTTGTCCCAAAAATAAGAAGATCTGGACATCGACTTCAGTGTCCAAGCCCAATTAAACTGGTGGAAGAGGACAGATCGTCTCAGCAAGGGTCTTTGCTTTCATCAACATCTGTGGATCACTCTGACCACAGATGCCTTAAACAGGCTGGGGAGCTCATTTTGGTTACCTCTTCAGGCAGGGCAAGCGGTCACTAACAATCATACCCAGTCCTCAAATTATCGAGATCTTTAAGCGTTTTTTAATTAATTTTTTTGGCCCTCACGTAGTTCAGTCCTTGGCTAAAAGGGAAGGCTGTAAGAATCCAATCCGACTACGTTACCACAATATCATATATCAACAGATAGGGCGGCACCCGGATTCTAAAACTTCAGGCCTTTTCGGAAGAAGTCATGGAATGGGCTCAACAAAACCACAAGATTTGTCAGCCACGCGTTTCAGGGGAAGGGACAATTGTATTGCGGACTACATCAGCAGATCGGATTTATTCCCTAGACAACAGAATCTTCTCCATCCTAGTTTGGTCTTCCAGGTTTCAACATTGTGGCAATCAGAGACAACAGCAATCTTCTGGGTTTTAGCCTCTCTGTATTCATGGGTCAACCCTCTGGTGTTGTACATTATGCCAGTGATATGGAGATTCAGGATGGCTTACTTTTTTCCTTCGTTCGCTATGATCCCACGTGTCCTTCTCAAGATTCGAACGGACTAGGCCAGGGTCTTAACATCTATCCCATATTGGCCGATACAGACTTAGTTCTCAGAGCTATACAATATGGCCTCGAGTTTGGGAGCTGCCATTTTCGTCCCAGCTGGTGGAGAACAGAATTCAGATGGTCATTTTGATGGCCTAGCTTTGGCGAGGGTTATTCTTAGAGGTAATGGACTTTCCCATGACAATGCTGAGGTCCTCCTTATTCAGAGGTTTCAGGTTTGGAGGAAATTCCTCTCCTGGTTATGCAGGGTTTTTTATTTCTACTTGTTCCATCCTCGTGGTTTTTTTGCAAGACAGATTCTTAGTAGGTCTTAATGTGTCAACCTCAAAAGGGCTAGTATCGGCCCTCAGTATTTTTCTCTTTTCGGATTTGGCCTTGTATGTTCTGATCAGGCATTTCTTTAAGCGGCAACTATTCGGCAACCTCCAGTCAGTCTCATTTTTTTCCTTCCTGGGTTTTTGACCTTGATTTTACTAGCTCTCTATTCTGTACCCTTCGAACCGCTGGAAGAAGTCTTTGTCACTGAAGATGACATTGTTGGTGACTCTTACTTCAGCAGGGCAACTGGGTAACTACTAGCTCTGTGTTCAGCTGCTATGGTCACCATTTTTCCATCAGGATCAGGTATTTCCAGAGGAGACAATGGCACATTGGGATGTCCAAAGAGCTCTAGACATTTCTACAGATCGCACCACTGCTTTCCGCTATACGGATCAATTGTTTGTCCTTTTTTTTTTGGTAGATATTCAGATCATGCTAGCCATCTTGAGGTAGCTTACAGTGACCATTTGACTAGCTCACTCAAGCAACAGGCAAATCATCTTGTCCCATATTTTGACTCGCTCCACACGAGCTATGTGTAAGGCAGCTACCCGGTGTTCCTTCGATACATTTGTCCAGCATTACTTACTAGACATCTTCTCCTCCTCTGTGGCATTTTTTCTGGCGCAGGATGCACCAGTCAGTGGCCTCTTAAGTATTCCCCTCCCATTTGGTTATCTTGCTATATCCCATGTGTACTGCCACTATATGCCAGGAAAAACAGGAATTTTACTCACCGTAAATTCTCTTTTTCCTTAATATAGTGGCAGTACATGTTTCCCTCCCTCATGTTGTCTACCATTAAAGATATTTTTCAAGCATGTTTGTATTCTTGGTACTTACTGGCTGTGTTTGGTCCGGTGTGGTTCTTATGGGTAAGGAAGAGGAGGAGTTAGGGAAGGGGGAGGGTTTCAGATCCTTGTTCCTAAGGAAGAGTAACACCCCATGTGTACTGCCACTATATTAAGGAAAAAAAGAATTTACGGTGAGTAAAATTCCTGGTTTTTTCCCTGGTTAGTGCAAAATTGGAAAGAGCGAAACCGGGTTTTTTTTTTGCCTTCTTTTGGATCAACAGCAACAAATTAACAGATATAGGAAAGGCTGAACTTGATGGACGCATGTCTTTTTTCAGCCTATATAACTATGTAACTATGACATCCCTGCCTTGTGCCATTTGAGACACAAAAAGGCCTTGACAGGAAACCTGAACATCGATAATATGGCTTTTATGAAAGCATCTGGCAAATTTAATTTTTGCAATATTGCTTCCATGTATTTCCAGTTGAGTTGATTGAAGGCCTTCTCTGCATTTGGGGAAAGAAAAGGACGGGGCATTCTCTCACGGTCAGGTAGGTGAATCATATTAATGACCCCTAGAATTCCATAGTTGGCTAGCAAAGTTGGTCTTGAGGTTCAATAGGTAGTTGCATTAGTTGGGATTTAGGAGCTTGACCTAGTACTTTTGGTGTCATGGGATATGTCCCAGGAAATAAGCTGTTGAGGGTGTATGGCAGGTTGAAGAGACTATGTATCTCCCTGTATCCAACCCAATGTTAAAGGAGCTCTCTCTAACACTGTGTTCTGTAATTGATGCTGACCATCAGGAGGTAAGGGAACACTGAAACAAAAGTCTGAAGAAACAGACTCCCACCACAGTACTTAAAGTAGAAGGGTAAGAGATAGAGAAGAAGGGTGTAGTCATCTCCCCAATGCCGATCGAGGGAGAGGACATCTCTGCAAGTGCCACCATATTGCCTTCAGTTGGCGCTTTCATGGACATCCTCTTCCCTGATAGGAGGATTAGGGGACAACATCAAGATTGAAGATTAAATATAAAATAGAGAAGAAAAGGGAGAATATAAAAGAAAAAAAAGTCTGTGGCAGAAGTGGAAGTGGTCAGCAAAGAAAACATTAGAGAGCGATTTAATACAATAATAAATATATAAGACAGTGTTAAAATATAATGTATAAAAATAAATACACCAAGTGGGTGGAGCCCTAGTGCGGAGCATTTGCTCTGAAAAAAACCTATAGTCTTATAATCGAGTAATTTATGAACACTGATTTACAACACTGCTGGTGACCGGAAGAGGAAGCCCTTACAAAAAAATTACTGCAGTTTTTCTGAAGTAATACTGCAGTTTTTTGGACATGAAAAAACTGCAATACTGCACTTTTACTGCAGTATTACTGCACATTTACTGCACTTTTACTGCATTTGTACTTCACTGTACTGCAGTGTTACTGCATATTTACTGCACTTTTTTTTTATTTTGCAAACCTACAGTTATACTTCAATGTACTGCAGCTTTATTGCATTTGTACTTCCGTACAAAAATAACTGCAGTACAACTGCAGTACAGTGAAGTACAAATGCAGTAAAACTGCAGTAACTGTGCAGTAATACTGCAGTAAAAGTGCAGTATTGCAGTTTTTTCATGTCCAAAAAACTGCAGTATTACTTCAGAAAAACTGCAGTAATTTTTTCGTAAGGGCGGTAAAACAGCTATTCAGAATAATACAAGGGCTTAATAAATATTGTTTACTGATAGATTTTCTGACATTTGAGAACATCTCCTACATTACATCTCCTATGTTACATCCAGGCCCGGACTGGGACAAAAAATAGGCCAGGGCATTTAAGCCTGAGCAGCCCATATTTATTTATTTATTTATTGTTAAAGCCCACCCTTCATGTACCATCTTTGCATTTAATCATTCACACAAATCATTAACACATTCATTAATGCAGTCTCACAAATCATTCAAGCAATTCATCCACACATGAATTCATTAATTGTCATACGCATTCACACAATTCATCCACACATTTATTCATTCATTCTCATACACATTCACACTACCCCCTCTCATCATCTTATCTGCCCCTTCTCACTATGTTCCCCACTTCTCAATATGTACCGCCTCTATCTATCCCCTCTCCCCCTTTCTCACTACCTAACCCCCCTCTGCCCCTTCTCACTGCAGCCCCTTCCCTCACCCTATTTACCTTGTTGCCAGAGCAAGCAGCAACTGCGACCGCGCCTGTGGCAGGGCAGGATTGACTTAGGGGCTGATGGAGCTGCAGCTCCAGGCTCCTACCTTAAAATAGGCCCAGTCAGGACCGGACTGACTGGGCCTATATGGCCGCATTAAGGCAGAGCCCCTTAAGCCCGCCGCAACTGCAACCGGGTCTGCCACTCTAAGGCAGAGCCGGCCTTAGGTGTTCTGGCACCCTGTGCGGACTACTCCTCTGGTGCCCCCCCATCCCAAAAAAAGAAAGGAATAAAAACTTGTAACAAAACTCCCCTTTCTCACTATCTATCCCCCTGTATCACTATCTACCACCTCTGCCTCTTCTCACTGTTATCATTATATACTGAGGCAGACATTGACGGTGGTACAGCATAATACTTATCACTATATACTGAGGCAGAAATTGACGGTGGTACAGCATAACACCTACCACTATATACTGAGGCAGACAATGACGGTGGTACAGCATAACACCTATCACTATATACTGAGGCACACATTGACAGTGGTACAGCGTAATCCCTATCACTATACATTGAGCCAGACATTGACAATAGTGCAGCATAACCCCAATCACTATATACTACGCCAAACATTGTTGTGGTGTAGGCCTACCACTTCATTGTCTGGCTTAGTAGTAGGGATGCACCGAAACTAATTCTGGACTGAAACCGAAAATGCAGCATTTACCTGTCCGAAACCGAATATGACCTCCCCACACCATAAAAAAACCCCTTTTATTTAAAGTAAGTAACACACCAAAATAGGACAAAACAATTAAAAAACAATATTATATGTATATATATATGATTGTTAACAGCAATCACATTCCTATCATGCCCAGGCATACCCAGATTCCAGGATGTACTCGCAGACTTGGCATGATAGGAGTATGATTGCCCTATCTATCCCTTCTCACTCCCTTCTGCCCCATCTACCCCTTCTCACTCCCTTTCCCCCTATCTACCCCCTTTCCCCCTATCTACCTCCTTTCCCCCGTCTCACGCCCTTCTCCCTATCTACCCCCTCCTAACTATCTACCCTCTCCCTCTTTGAAGTTCACTTACCTTTCAGGAGTCCTGCGGTGAGGGTGCAAGGCCTCTGCCTCCCAGCTCTGCCACTGTATGGAACAGTATAGAGTGATGGGAGTTATGATGTACTTTTAGAGCATAATTAGATCATGAAAAAGACATTGGAAATGGTACAGCATAACACCCATCACTCTCACACACTTACCAATCCACACATATATACCAATCCACACATATATACCAATCCACACCTATACCAATCCACACCTATATACCAATCCACACGTATATACCAATCCACACGTATATACCAATCCACACGTATATACCAATCCACACGTATATACCAATCCACACGTATATACCAATCCACACGTATATACCAATCCACACATATATACCAATCCACACATATATACCAATCCACACATACACCAATCCACACATATATACCAATCCACACATATATACCAATCCACACATATATACTAATCCACTCTCACTGAATATTTTCCTACCTTTCCTTTTTTCTCCTTACAGCTCCTTTTCCTCCTCTTCGCTCCTCTTCTTCAGTTCTTCTGTCTTCTCTGTCTTCTTCCGGGTCAGAGGGCACGGACAGCGGTGGGCGCGGCTTCAGTGTTGTGCGCCGGGATCTAACAACAAACCCCGGCGCACAGCAGCTGTTGCCGCGCGGATCACAAGGGAGCGGTATCGGAGGTCTTTAGCAGACCTCCGGCTCCCTTGAGTGATTTTAAGCCGGGTTGAACCCGGCTTAAAATCACTCAAGGGAACCGGAGGTCTGTTAAAGACCTCCGATACCGCTCCCTTGCAAGCCTGCTCCTCCAGCGGCGGACATTACTGTCAGTCTCTGGAGGGGTGCCGGGTGCCGCAAGTTGGCACCCCCTGATGAGCGGCACCCGGTGCGGACCGCCCCCTAGAGTGTGACGCCCTGTGCGGTCACACACCCCAAAGGCCGGTCCTGCTCTAAGGGGCCGGGAAGCCCCCACCAGGGCCGGCCTTAGGGGTTTGCGGCCGCACAGGGTTTAAATTAAAACATCGGGGGTTTTTTTCAACTTTATTTAACATCCTCCATGTTAAATAAAGTTAAAAAAAACTTTATTTAACATGGAGGATGTTAAATAAAGTTAAAAAAACCCCGATGTTTTAATTTAAACCCTGTGCGGCCGCAGACCCGTAAGGCCGGCCTTGGTGGGGACTTCCCGGCCCCTTAGAGTGACGGACCCGGTCGCAGTTGCGGCGGGCTTAAGGGGCAGGTGCCCCTTATGCCCTG
Source organism: Spea hammondii (assembly GCA_029215755.1). Taxonomy (NCBI): domain Eukaryota; kingdom Metazoa; phylum Chordata; class Amphibia; order Anura; family Pelobatidae; genus Spea; species Spea hammondii. Next base: position 67,444,947 of record JARDYJ010000002.1, on the reverse strand, counting down.
CGTTAATGCGGCCGTAGGTAGGGTAGGGGCCTGGAGCTGCAGCTCCATCAGCCCCTAAGTCAATGCGGCCCTGCCGTGGCCCGGCCCACCGGGCAAACGCCCGGTGTGCCCGATGGCCAGTCCGGGCCTGGTTACATCAATCTCACGCTTTGTTAACAAATACTATTGATTTTCCTATAAAAATGTTTTTAAATGTTATGGTTTATTAGCAACTCATTGCTAAAATCTGTACAATGATGTTAATTTTATTTTGTTTTAAATGCAGATAAGCAGGTGGAAAAGGATTTTTAGAAAATGTGATATTTCAGATATATTACTCTTTGCTCCTTATTCTTAGAAATGAGCCTGGCACTTTCTTTGCTGTATTAGGTTTTGATTGTGTTTGCTTTGAATAAAGCCACCACATAGAAATTATCATTTGAAGTGATGATATCCTTAGATTGAAATATTATTTACTGTGAATGGTGAAGCAAAACATGTGATGTTCACTTCAGTCGACCTTTGGGACTTCCTGTAAAGTCCCACAATTTTTTAAATGTGTCACCAACAGTAGGGATGGGGAAAATATGGAAAATTTCACTTTAACCCCTTATTTTGCTTTTAAAAAGATTTTTGTATAAAATTACAACATTTTCACCAGGGGCTAGGCATCTGTTACATGTATGGAGCAGAAGGCCAGGGCTGAGAGGCCACTTGTCTTTGCTTGACCCCAGGGCCAAAAGGTGCCAATCCTCTCCTGATTCCCACTACATTATGCAGAAAAAGAAAACAGTGCTCATCCATACTGCCATTGGCCTTGTTGGTGTATGCCATAAAATTCTTAGGAATGTATTATTCAACTTGAATTGATTATCCCCATTAGTGCAAAGCACTTTAAAAATGCCCTCTGCCACTCATTGTGCATTTGTCTGTAAAGGCATAAGTAGTCCAAATAATGAAGATGTGCATGCGTTATTGCACATTTCATAAAGATTTCAACAAACATATTAAAATGATCAAGGCAGATGAGATTAAATGAATATCCAGAGTAAATTACAAATTACAAAGTCATTGTGCTACACAGTTACATACAAATGTAATTTGTAAACATTTTCAAATATTTTATGTTTTATCATTGTTGTGAAAGCTTTCTCACACTTTGAAAAAAGGTGTGTGTATAGAAGCGGTTACAGTACATTTTAAAAACTTATCGGAAATGAGCAATTCCTGCCAAGAACTTGTGCATTGGTGACCTTCCCATTCTTTCTGGAAGTGCAGCAGAGTAAGGAAGAGACAGATCATATAAGACACACAAAAAGCAGACAAGGGGAGATGGGTGTCAGTTAGAGTAAATCTATCATAGTGTCATGTCATCACCACAGTGATTCTGACTCACAATAAGGTCTCTCAGTTCCCACTAGACTAGCTGCATGTAGTTCTCTGTTCTTTACTTGTTGCTGTTACCTACTCTGTACCCTATTCTGTCATTTATATTTTGACTGTAGCATTTTTGAACCAAGTGCAATGTTAATATATTGTATATATACTATATAGACAAAAATATTGTGACACCTGACCATTACACCAACAGGTACTTTTATGGCATTGCATTCTAAATACATTAATATGTAGTTGGCCCCCCTTTGGAGCTACAACAGCTTCCAGTTTTCTGAGAAGCCTTTCTACAAGAATTTGGAATATCTTAAGTGTCTCCTTCAGCATACCATGACATTTTGGACAATGCTATGCTTCCAACTTTGTGGGAATAGTTTGGGGAAAGCGCTTCTCTATTCCAGCATAACTGTGCCCCAATACACAAAGCAAGCATTATAAAGACATGGTTGGATGAATTTGGTGTGGAAGAACTCCATACACATATCATTTGCTTCAGCAACCAAAGGTGCTTTCAAGCAATTTGAAAACATAACATAATATCTCCGTTGGTGCAGTTTTGGCATCTATCATTAGAAGTATAGATTTTGTCCTGGAATATGGTGCCTTTGATCAAGGTGCCACTACAGTCAATACTAGCACCACACACAAGTACAGATGATGTACAGATAATGTATGAATATATAAGTGCAAGCAAAAGTTACAATTAAAACAGTATTTATATGGTTATTGCAACCATTAGGTGTTTTTAAGTTGTTTGCAAATACAACCTTGCTTACTTTGTAGCTCAGTTTGAGCACTCATTCATTAATATTAATATGTTCTATATCATAGTTCTTCAGCTAGTGAGGTGTTCACCCACTAAGGCAATCTTTCCCAGGCCCCCCTGACCTGCCATCCGACCCCTAGTTTGCCGAGGACAAAGTTGAAAGTTAAAAGTGAATTTCTACACTAATATATTATGAATAATAGGAATTTTACTTTTAAAAATGAATAGGTGTTTTGGTTTGCGAAAGAAAAATAGGCATGATGCAGCACCAAAGTGTCAATTTAAGGCTAGGTTTCCACTTGGTTTTTTTTAGCTAAAAACGCCCATAAAAATGCCAATAGCGCCACCTGGCGTTTTTTTTGTGAAAAAACGCAGCAGCCAGATGTTAGCTGTTCTTCAATAGGAAATCGCAGAATGCCATATCCACTTGGCGTTTTTTTGTTTGGCGTTTTTTCAGTCCTCTCTGGCGTTTTTCTGCTTTTTTGGGCTCTGTGGCAGTTTTTCAAAATCGCAGCATGTTGACACTCTGGCGTTTTTTGCAAGGAAATCTTGGCGTTTTTCTCCAATAGAAGTCTATGGGAGAGAAAAAACGCCATGAAAAAGCCATGTGGGTTTATTGCCTTGGCGTTTTTTATGGCGTTTTTTCCACAGTTACAATGCAGAGGATGGACCCAGTATCTGTGTGTCCTACGAGAAATAGGCTGGAAACAAACAGTTTCACACAAAACAAAGTTCATATTGAATTCTACACCATTTGGAACAAACATGCCATTACAAACAAACATACGCGACGCATCAACTGGATCCTGCGTGCCAAAAGCAACAGCAAACAATTTGCACCATCATTTGGGGCCAATCTTCCTAGAGGAGCAGACATTCGGAATAAAGCAGGCCTTACAAACCACAGAAAAGTGACAAAAGGGTCCGCCGGGGCGTTTAAGTAGAACTCTACCAAGTAAATGACATCAGGGGGCAGATACTTGCCATTTATCCTAATCCCTTTTAGCTGGGTGAAACTTCTAACTTGTAAAGGCTGGAAAAACTGCCTAAGGTCAAAAAAAGCAATTTCCACAGAAAGGCTAAAACGCCAGAAAAAACTCCAGAAAAAAACGCCAAAACGCAGGAAAATGCAGTGACAGTTTTCTTGGCGTTTTTCATCAAGAAAAAAAACGCAGGACAAAAACCCAAGTGGAAACCTAGCCTAATTGTGCAGAGTTTGAGATATAGTGACTTCAAATAAAATGGACATTATTATTATTATTATTATTATTATTATTATTATTATTTGAAACCTTGTCCCAAATCATGTTCCAGAAACTCATTAAAACATCTGAAGCATTCGCTCATTTCTATAGCACAACACACAGCAGAAATTGAAAAGTGCTCCATGAATATCAATAATAATTACATGATCCTCTTGTTGCTTTCAGTTCATTCACAAAGTACTGGAGAAATCAGTGTATGCTGTGTATTTGTAATTTTTATTTAACCTCCCTTAATATGTCAGAACTTATTTATTGCCAGGCTATTGAACATTTTAAATGGGAATGCATTTATATGTTTTATATAAAGCACTTTGAAACTTAAACATTTAGCACTACTGGAAAAGAGAGAAAACCATATGTTATGGTGGACTAGAGGGAATTGCAGTTATGGAGTGGACGAGAGAAGGAATTGAGTTAGGGTATGTAATGGGATATCACATTAGTGGGGTGAACATTAGATAATGAGAATACAAGTAAACCTAGTATTAATTAATTATGGGAGACATCTGAATTGCGTAGTGGGGAAGGATACTTGATCTGGGTGATCTGGATGGTTACCATTAGGTGAAACACCTAAGGTGAGCATCATACCTGCATTGGTTACACTGCATGAACATAATTGCTTTTATAAAATCATTAAAATAAAATATGCAAAGACTTTAAAAAATATCTAATAGAAATAAGCCTTAACCCCTTAAGGACAATGGGTTGTCCTTAAACCCATTAAAAACAACGCGCGCTTTGTCATGAATTGGTTAACAAATAAGGGAAAAACAGTTGCAATATGGTTAAAAAAGTTTTTTATGGAAATATGTTCTTAATTGTAAACTGCTCCATAGCATAACATATAGTTAGGTACAGAAATATTTGGACATTGACACAAGTTTTGTTATTTTGGCTGTTTACCAAAATAAATACAAGTTACAGTTTAATTTGAGGGTATTTACATCCAAATTGGAGGAGTTGTTTAGGAATTACAGCTCTTTAATATGTAGCCCTCTCATTTTCAAGGGAACAAAAGTAATTGGACATTTGACTCAAAAGCTGTTTCATGGACAGGTGTGAGCTATTTCTTTGTTATTTCTTCATCAATGAAGCAGGTAAAATGTCTGGAGTTGATTTGAGGTGTAGCATTCGGATTTGGAAGCTGCCAGGGCCAGACTGGGAATGAAAAGCAGCACTGGAAACATTTGGACACCATATATTTTATCTTGTGATCCAGCTCTTGTACTCACACGCACCCATCATACATACCTGAGTCACACTATTTTCCATACAAATAATTATAAATCATTAATTTTTATCACATTATTTGTATTAAAATCCCAGAAACCAAAAGTGTTAAAAGGCCCAAATTAGTTACAGAGATTAGAAATAATGGAATCAAAACATTTGCTACCGCAAAAACTTTTAAATGAAAAGTTCTGCCAGTGTGTATGTAAAAGGTTCTCCCTAAAGGGGGAAAGACTGTGAAACCAAAGGGAATTGTCCCCTGTAGAGCAGAATGAAATCAGTCCTTACAATTAAATTGGGTTTCACAGACTCTGAAGATCCCAACCACCATCCAAGTTTCTGCAACTAATCCTTTGTGATAAGATCTGCTTATAGTAAAACCTTTACTTTAACTCCCACTGATTTCTGGGCCAAGAAAGTTTTGTCCTCTGAAATGACTACAAATTCAGGAGGGTGTTTTATCTCTGGATAAGTAAACAGATAACCAAACACACACACCAGGACAGGCTCTGCCACACTGACACCCGAACACACACACCAGGACAAGCTCTGCCAAACCGACACCCAAGCACACACACCAGGAGAGGCTTTGTCACACTGACACCCAAACACACACACCAGGACAAGCTCTGCCAAACCGACACCCAAACACACACCAGGACAGGCTCTGCCACACCGACACTCAAACACACACATCAGGACAGACTCTGCCACACTGACACCTGAACACACACACCAGGACAGGCTCTGCCACACTGACACCTGAACACACACACCAGGACAGGCTCTGCCACACTGACACCTGAACACACACACCAGGACAGGCTCTGCCAAACTGATCTTTTCCAGCTGGAGATCAGTCCCACTTATAAGTCAGGACACATGTTTAGGTAATTCCATTTATAGTGAAAACACTCCAGTTTGTTGTACTGCATGCAGTAGCGTACCTAGCGGGGGGCGGGGGGGTTGCGGTCCGCCCCAGGTGCCGCTCGTCAGGGGGGTGCCACGGGCTAGGGTGACCACATGTCCCGGATCCCCAGCAGCCTCGTCACTGTCGCGGTGCCGGCATGTCATGCTGAGCGCCGAAATATGAATTCATATTTCGGCGCTCAACAGTGAAGCAGCGCAGCGGCAGAGCAGGAAGCCGCGGCAGAGCAGGAAGACTGAGGCGTCGTGCTCCCACCGCCAGACTTCTGGATGGTAAGTCCAAAACCTTTAACTACAAAGGGGGGGGGTAGAGATGGTTTTAGATAGTGGGGAGGGAGGTGGGTTATATAGTGAGGGGGGAGGGGGTATATAGTGAGGAGGGAGGGAGGGGGTAGATAGTGGGAAGGGAGGGGAGTAGATAGTGGGGAGGGAGGGGGATAGATAGTGAGGAGGGAGGGAGAGGGGGGTAGATAGTGAGAAGGGGTAGAAAAGGGGGAAAGTAGATAGTGAGAATGAGTGAAAGAATGAATGAATGTGTGGATGAATTGTCTGAATGAGGGAGATAATTAATGAGTTTGTGAGAATGCATTAATGAATGTGTAAATTTGTGTGAATGAGAGAGAATAAATGATTGTGTGAATTAATTATGTGAATGAAAGTGTGAACTAGTGAGTGACTGTTAAAGTGTTTGTGTGTATGATAGATGTATAATTGATTTGTGGAAAGGCAAAGATGGCACAAGCAGGATGTTTGAGCCTTGGGGACCAAGATGACACAGGCAGGGTGTTTATGGGACAAAGATGGCACAGGCCGGGCTGTTTGGGGACAAAGTTGACTCATGCTGGGCTGTTTGGGGACAAAGATGGTAAATCCTATGTGTGTTATCTAGGTGCTGGTCAGGTTCTATGTGGGCAGTGTGGACGCCAGAGCTGGCTTTGGTTTGTGCAACCTGTGATCTATGCCTGTAGTTTTATCTCTTGCTATGTTTCCATACATTATTATTGTATACCTGCAAATACGGGATTTGTATGTCTGATTCTATGCCTCCAGTGCTGAGTTCACATGTGAACAATAATAATAACAATATTTATATATATATATATGATTGCTAACAGAAATCACACTCCTATCATGCCAAGTCAGCTAGTACATGCGGGAATCTGGGTATGCCTGGGCATGATAGGAGTGTGATTGCTGTTAACAATCATATATATATATATATATAATATATTAATATTGTTATTGAATTTTTTTGTCCTATTTTGCTGTATTACTTACTTTATAAGTGTGAGATTTTTTTTATGGTGGAGGGTCATATTTGGTTTCGGACAGGTAAATGCTGTATTTTCGGTTTCAGTCCACAATGTTTGTTTCGGTGCATCCCTACTACTAAGCCAGACAATGAAGTGGTAGGCCTACACCACATCAATGTTTGGGTTAGTATATAGTGATAGGAGTTATGCTGCACTATTATCAGTGCCTGGCTCATTGTATAGTGATAGGGATTACGCTGTACCACCGTCAATGTCTGTCTCAGTATATAGCGTTAGGTGTTATGCTGTACCCCCGTCAATGTCGGCCTCAGTATATAGTGATAGGGATTACGCTGTACCACCGTCAATGTCTGCCTCAGTATATAGCGTTAGGTGTTATGCTGTACCCATATCAATGTCTGCCTCAGTATATAGTGATAGGTCTTATGCTGTACCACTGTCCATGTCTGCCTCAGTATATAGTGGTAGGTGTTATGCTGTACCACCGTCAATGTCTGCCTCAGTATATAATGATAACAGTACTGCTGTTCCACCTTCAATGTCTGCACCAGTATATAACAATAGAAGCTATGGAGTTTTAAAGTGTTTGGAGGGGGTGCCACATACAGGATCCGCCCCAGGTGCCAAATACTCTAGGTACGCCCCTGACTGCATGGATACCTTAACTTTCATATTACAGTTTCCTAGTGTGGCCTGTATCACTCTTTGTTGGGGGGTTTTCTGCCTTTCTTGTTTTGTCTAGTTGAAATGAATTAATTAAACATTTTCCACCATTAAAAAAGCATAAGTAACACAACTAATTTTATCCATTGCCAATGTAAAGAGAGCATCTCCTCAAAATGGTTTCATGCTGTAGAGAATGGTACCTTAATAACACAACAGGCAACTTCCTCTGATTTATATGTTTGTTCCAGTCTAAAGAGCTCAGAGTTTTTTCCTGATAAGGGCCATGAGTGGTTAGAAGGTAATAAACTAAGGATCAGAAACTCAGAGATTAGATTTGCTCTAGTGAACAGCATCCAGAAACTGAACTATCTGCACAAAATGTCATCTTAGTGTCAGCTTTCCACAATTGTTGATTTATTTATGTTATCTATACATGTTTTCCTCTCAGGAACCAGATCAAAGATTTTAAGTGGTTAGATACAGGTTGTATTATTATCTCTCAATTTAGAATGATCTAGTATGGTTGTATTGTTACTAATGCAACAAAAAATAATATATTAGCCCCTGGACAGCAAGCTGCAACCAGACAAATGAGGAGCCAAGAACTTGCAATCTGTCATGTGGGACACAAAAGTGGAGAAGGTAGGAAGAGAGTGTGAGTGATCGTGTGAGAGAGCATGAAAGAGCATGAGAGAGTACATGAGGGTGAATGATTTAAAAAAAATATATATATTTTGTATGGGAGCGTTTGCCCCACCATGTACACATGCTGCACACACTTGCTCGGCAGTGGAGACCTGTGATGCAGCCTAGCCGGTAGGCAGAGAACGCTGCCCCGGATACCTGGAGGTAAGACTCGATGGCATTTGTGAAAGAGCCCCCTCAAGGCGTATTTTCCATGAAAAACCTGTGAACGGGAACATGAAGTTTTGATGCAGGCTGCAGGATCTTCTCTAGAGACCGTACCATTTGCAATGAACCAAATATTCTAGACAACCACGTCTGATTTAGGAGCCTATGATTGCTTCAACCTCATATTCTTCCTCTCCATCTACAAGAACTGGATCAGGTGGAGGTGTACGTGGTGTAACAGGAGCTATCTATGGTTTGAGCAGCCACACATAATAAAACACAGGGTAAATACGCGGGACAGTGCTCCTTTCCATTCTTGGACCCTGGTCAATACGTTATGTGTAACAGGTAACGCATAAAGAATAGGGCTCAACGTGCTTGTCTAGGACATAAATGTTTGACAGATTTGAGATATTCTAGATTCTTATGGTCGGTATATACTAGACCTGTGCATTCGTCTTCGGTTGAACATGAAAACGAACATGAAGAGTGCGTTTTCGCGTTCGTTCCGAAGACATGAAGAAGAGAAGATAACGGCGGTAAAACGTAGACGGAGACGCACAACGCAAAGAATTTTCGTGAACGTCTTCATCTACTAATCTCCCTGGTCCCTTCCCCATCTAGCCTACCTTATCTTTGCGGCATTGCAGGAGTTGACGGAAGCGGAAATCCTTGGTTCGCCATCAGGGGTTAAAAGGCAGTGCGAGTGAGCCTATTGGTCGTTTGCAGGAAGACCCTGCAGGTGACCAATAGGCTCACTCGCACAGCCTTTTTAACTCCTGACAGCAAACTTACGGATTTCCGCTCCCCTGCGATGCTGCGTTAGATAACGGGAGCGGAAATCCGTATGTTAAAGGGCCATGCGACCAATAGGCTCAATTGCACAGCCCCTTAACTCCTTAAGATGCAACCTGACCCTGGTCTCCCTGCTGCAACAGTTAAAAGTCCGTACGAACGACCAATAAAGTCACTTGTACGGACATTTAACTGATAGAGCAGGGAGAACAGTGGTCTCTGCCGGTCAAGTTATGGCACCAGGATTTTAAAAGTCTGTACGAGCGACTCTATTGGTCACCAGCAGGGGGCTCGTCTGCCATCAACCAATGGATCCCTCGTCTTGAACCCGTGGACCATTTGATATGAGGGTTATGCTTGTGTAACCAGGGCCCAATATAAGCAGACATAAGGGCAGAACAAAGATATTGATGGTTTGGCATATCACAATTTTAATTTGATACATTTGGTGCCTGTCCAGTATTTCTTTGGTGCCCATCCAGACATATACTAAGGCAGGCTTGCTAGAACACCATAACACTCTCACACTAAAGACTAACACATACGCAATCTAAGACCAACACACGCGCACTCTAGCACCACACACTAACATACACACTCACGCTAACACATACACTATCACACGCACCCTGACATCATACATTAAGTCACACACATTAAAATCATACACTTACAGACACACATGTTAACACAATAGCACACACTCTCAGCTGTCCATCCCTACCTTGCGTTGAGCCTTTTTCTCAATGATGTAACCATGTCTGGTGCTCTGGTTACTGAAGGGCCTGGATGCCATGCATTTGCCTTAGCACGTAAACCTGGTTTTGGGTCCTTTGAATGACCAAAGACCAGACATTCTCCCATTTAACATAATCGAATGGACTACTTTATTCAGATGTGCCGTTATCTATTTTATCACCAACGTGAATTATTTTAATCTGGTTTAGCCCTTTTAGTGGTACCTCACAGGCCTTGCTACACAAATCCATTTTTATCCATTACTCCTTATGTTGCAACCAGACTGCATATAGCTAGGGGGAAAACAATACATCTATGAATTAATTTAACAAACCCCTTGTGATATACTCTACCATATACTATGCCCATGGTACAAAGTGATGAAGATTTCCTATGAAAGGGTCTTATATTGGCCTTGAATATATTTGTACATTGTGAGGAGTTCACTCCACAGATACCTCTGTTTAAGAATAAGTAAACCCAATTTAGCTGAACATTCTTCATTGTTAAGGTAACCCATACACCTTGTAGAACTTTTTTGTACTCTTTTCAATTCAATCACAAAAGTCATTCAATTTATACTTTTAAATGCTCCTAATCAAGCACTACTTTAGATTTTCACAAGTCCCTGAGATCTTTTTAAAGAGTATTTAATGAACTCAATGTACAGGAAGAAAACAGGGAGCGATGAATAATTTAAAATGTGCATTACAATCAAGGTCATCATTCCCCATTCTCTTCACAGTATATGCTATGCTTGTACTATAAACACATTTTTATCACTGATATACAACAGTCAGCCATTAAATTCTGACCATTGACAGGTCAAGTGAATAACACTGATAATCTTGTTATCATAGAACCTGTCAGTGGGTGGGTGTCAGACACTTGCTGGTGTCTGTATTAGCAGGGTAGAAGGAGCCCAGAATGCAGGACTACAGGAGGTAAGAGAAACAGTCCAGAGTAGTGGAGATAGGGCACGATAAAAATAAATCAGGTAGAGGCAGCACACAAATAACGTAGTCAGGTCACAGGCAATGGTCAGGCAACAGATAGGGTCAAACAGGATGCGAACAGGTAAAGGAGCACAGAACTAGGGACGCTGTGTAGGGTACAGAGCGTCTCAGAATATCTGAGCGCCGACATAAGGGAGCTTGGGGGTTTTATAGAGATCCCAGACTTGACGTCTGACGTCACTTCTGGATCTCCACCCTCCGTACCGCCCCCAACCACCTCTTTCCTATGGGACGGCACTAGAGATGCCGCCCCTCCAGGGGAAGCCTCTGTCCCCACTCCTCCCCCTCCCTCCTGCATACAGTTAGCAGGAGGAGGAGAACTGAGGGTGGCGTGCCGAAGCGCCGCCCCCTTCATGGGGACCCGGACAGGAATGGATCGAAGCAAAACAGGGAAACTGAAACAAGACAGATATGCAGCTCCGCAGCCTGGGCAGAACGTGACAGTTGCACATTTTCAAAACGTTCTCAACTCTCTTAGGTTTTTAAACATTATTAAAGATTCATAATTGTTTGTTGAGAAAAAAAGAAGAAATAATGTATGTATTGTATTATGTATCTGATGAGGGAAAAAATTAAATATGTATGTTTCTAAGTCAGAAAGGCTTGATATTAGAGGCAAAATCCTAAAATCCTTTTCTGTTATGTTTCCTAACATGACTTTTTATATTTCATTAAATGGTTTGTACTCTATATTTACTATTATCTTTTGATATGATGGAAAATGTGACCTCTTTTTCAGTTGATCTGCAAGGTTTGAACTTTTTTATTTTCTCTAGTGTCCTAGATAGCCTTCCAAATATACTGTGATTGAATATGCTGTCATTAAAGTCATTGATTATTATTAATTGAGTGTTATTTGCTATAGCTTATGAATATGATATGTTTCCATTAACCTACTATGGAAACAATTTCTATAGATTGTAATAAATGCAGGGTAGATTGACTACAACAGCTAGCATGTGCTTTTAGATATCTGTGATATGCTTTAAAAATTTTCTCTAGAAGAAGATTGGAGGCTTTTCATGGAAACAACATATCTATTTAGACATACTGCTTTAAGAGTCTAAACATATATGAAAGATGAATTGCATTACATTACATTTATTTATATAGTACCAGAAGATTCTGTAGTGCTGTTACAATAGGGTGTAGTGGAAATAAACAACAATTTAAAATCGCATAACATATTAAAACATACTGGTACAGAAGCTTACAATCTGTTGCAGTAGAAAGCTTACTGGTGCAAGCTTACAATCTGTTTATGAAAGTATCTGCTTTTTCAAATGGTTAAAATAGCAGATGAAACAAAATCTGGGCAATTCTATCATCCTGGAAACAGAATCATTAAATCATTTTTATGTTTTCTTTCTTGTTTCAAGTAACCCATCATGTAGCATCATTTGAAAAACCTTTGAAAGGATACAGAACACCCCCCCCCAAAAAAAATGTCTATGTTCCTATTAGATTTATGTTTGTGGTTGCCACATAGAAAGGTAAGTAGCCTATTTTTGAAATCCTCAAGGATCCTCATATACTTCAGGGAGTATATATTTTGTAGGCGTTAATAAAAATGTTACCCCCAAAAGCGTGAGGTGTGCAGGTGAAACTACTTTACACTCATGATTTGGGGGTTTCTTGTGACCATGTAATGGTGACACACCCCTTGTATGTGGTATCTTTGTGCTCAGGGGAAGCGAAAGATTAAGTATTTTAAAATTTCTTTCTTGTTCAAGGTAGCCCAATGTAAAGCATTCATCCCAAATCATGTGAAAAAGTAGAGCAAAAAATAGTCACAATAGGCCGCCTAGAAAGGTAAGTGAGGTGTCTGCTTCAGGGAATTTATAGTCTTATGGAGTTATATTTAAGGATGGGGCCTCTACGGTGTATCAAATGAGACATCAACCTAATATAATGATCTGTCAAAATTCCAAGTTTGAAAAGTAAAATGCACATGTTCTGCAACGTCCAAATTACTTGACACACCTAAACATGTGAGATATTGTTGTACTCGGGGCCGGCCCTACCATGGAGCAGAGTGGGGCATTTGCCCCAGGCAGCATTTTTGAAGAGGCGGCACTTTGCCGCCCCAAGCGCCTTTTTTTTTTTTTTTTTTGCGGAGGAGAGACAGGGGCGCAGAGTGGTTTTCAGTTTCTCCTCTGCGAGCCCTCTAGCTCGGTCTCAGTGCCGGCTTGTAATGCTGAGCGCCGGAAAATGACGTCATTTCCGGCGCTCAGCAGTAAAGCAGAGCGCACCGTGGCAGAGCAGGGAGACTCGCTGCAGGACTGCTGAAAGGTAAGTGCAAAGGGGGGGATAGGGTAGATAATAGGGAGGGAGAGGGTAGATAATGACCCCTGGCGTCGGCAGGGGAGGGGGGCGGCATTTTAAACTTTGTCCCAGGCGGAATTATGTCTTGGGCCAGCCCTGGTTGTACTCTGGGGTCCTTTTTTTCTTTTACGCATCCACTTAGAAAAAAGCAAGATAAAGGTGCTTTTAATTTTTTAAACCAAATTTTTTAACCAACTTTGAAAGGCGCTAGTGTAGAATCATCTGCATTGAACATTTCCTGTGCTGTCTAGTATTTGAAAAAAATATAGTTTTATGGGGTAAATTAAAATACGGGGCCTCCACTGAGCCTCAGATGAGACATGGGCCCAGCAAAGTGACCTGTCATTCCAACTTTGGCCCTGCTATGCCCTTAAAACATGAAATATCAATCCATGTGGGATATTGCAGTTCTCAAGGGTATTCCTGAATACAAATTTGTTTCTGTACTTTCTCTTAACCTGGGAAAGAAATCTACTGAAATACTGCAATGTGTTTTTTAGTAAAAAAATGGGAGGGGAAATACTGCATTAATGCTAAAATAGCTAGAAAAATACTTTGGGTTCTCAGCTTTCAAAAAATATATACTTTCAGCACTTATTAGGGCGCAACTCCCAGCATTTCACATTTAAAAAAATAAAAAGTAGCAATAGTGAAGCATGTTTTCCATATTAAGCCTGGCAGCTACCAAAATAAATGTAAATACAAGATTTTTTTTTCTTTTTTCATCTGCACTGGTTATGTATAGTTTTCATAGGTAAAATTCTGACCTATATATATTTTCTAAAAAACAATATATAATTTGTTTCATTAAACTAAATAACAGGGGAGGAAATTATGATTGGAAACAAGATAGCAAAATTGTAAAACACTCTTTAGTTTTTAAGTGTGTAAATAGAAAAAACAGCCTTAGCCCTTTAGGAATTAAACACTGGGACATGTTTACTTGTTAGAATTATCAACATAGAAAAAACACAAAGCTAGTAGGGTGGGTTTTGTCACCTATTATCTATTATAGCATATATTATACACGTTCCCCCACATAAGCAAAGCAGAAGACTTGAAGTGGAAGACACGCTGAGCTGAATGTTTATGCAGGATAAGCTACAATTCTTTGCATGATAAATGCATGTATCTATTTTATTTTATGTGTATCCAGATTTAATTCTCCTTGAGTTCTGACGTTACCTGCATTATGGGCAGTGGCGGAACTACCGGGGTCGCAGGGGTCGCAGGGGTCGCGACTGCGACCGGGCCCTGGAGTTCTGCCAGTCAGGGGGGCCCAAGGGGTAGCGAGCGGTTGTTTTCAGCAACCACTCGGCGCCCTTCTGTCGCCTCTGCTCCCTGCCGCTGCCTGCCTCAGCGCTGCCCCGATTGCAGTAGTGGGAGCATGAGGAGTCTGTCTCGGGTGCCAGCACTTTACACTGAGCAGTGAAGCCGCGCGCACCGCGCAGAGCAGCTAGACAGAGGCCTCGAGCTCCCACCACAGGACTGCACGGTAAGTAAACTACAAAGGGGGGTAGGGAGAGGGTAGATAGTGAGAAGGGGGGTAGGGAGAAGGGTAGATAGTGAGAAGGGGGCGTAGGGAGAAGGGTAGATAGTGAGAAGGGGGTAGGGAGAGGGTAGATAGTGAGAAGGGGGGTAGGGAGAGGGTAGATAGTGAGAAGGGGGTAGGGAGAGGATAGATAGGGAGAAGGGGGGTAGGGAGAGGGTAGATAGGGAGAAGGGGGAGTAGGGAGAGGGTAGATAGGGAGAAGGGAGGAGTAGGGAGAGGGTAGATAGGGAGAAGGGAGGAGTAGGGAGAGGGTAGATAGGGAGAAGGGAGGAGTAGGGAGAGGGTAGATAGGGAGAAGGGGGGAGTAGGGAGAGGGTAGATAGTGAGAAGGGGGAGTAGGGAGAGGGTAGATAGGGAGAAGGGGGGAGTAGGGAGAGGGTAGATAGTGAGAATGGGGGGAGTAGGGAGAGGGTAGATAGTGAGAATGGGGGGGTAGGGAGAGGATAGATAGTGAGAAGGGAGGGAGAGGGGGGATATAGCCTGAGAAGGGGGAGAGGGGGTAGATGGTGTGAGAAGGGGATAGATTGGGTTGGGGGTGAGGGGGCCCTTAACAGATTCTCGCACCAGGGCCCTGAGGCTTCTAGTTACGCCCCTGATTATGGGGCTTATTTTTTCTATTATTTTATGTGTAGTTTACTGCAATATATTGTGATGTTATATTGGACATTATAGCTACTAGACATGGGCACCAATAGAGTCAGTTGTATGGACCTTTAACTCCTGACACCAAAACATCAAAACTTGACCTGGGGAGACCATTGGTCCGTACGAGCAACTCTATTGGTCGCCAGTAGGGGCTTCCTCTGGCATCAACCAATGAAGGACAGCTGCCAATAGATTCACTTGTACGGACATTTAACTCCTGGCACGATCCTGTGGATTCCCGTTCCCGTTAACCCCTGCAATGCTACGTAGACAAGGTAGGCTAGAGGCAGTGGGAAGGGACTACGTAGACAAGGTAGGCTAGAGGCAGCGTAAAATTCCTTCTTGACCCCAGAATGGCAACCAGATCTCTCCTTGGATCAAGAAGCTGTTTCCCCACAATTTAAAAATTATATCCCTGAATATTATGTTTTTGCAAGTATTCATCCAGCTGCTGTTTAAACGTCTGTACAGACTCTGATAAGGCAGAGAATTCCACATTCTTATTGTCCTTACCTTTGCCTTAGACTAAATGTCCTTTCTTCCAGTCTAAATGCGTGACCACGTGTCCTATGCATAGTACTGTTTATGAATAGATTTCCAGACAATGGTTTGTATTGGCCCCAAATATATTTGTATAATGCTATCATATCCCCTCTGAGGTGTTGTTTTTCTAAACTAAACAGATTTAAATTAGTTAACCTTTCTTCATAACTAAAGTGTTCTATTCCCTTTATTAATTTTGTAGCCCGTCTCTGCACCCTTTCCAGTGCTATAATATCCTTCTTTAGAATAAGCCAAAATTTCACAGCATAATCAAGGTGTGGTCTTACCATTGATCTATAAAGAGGCAAAATAATATTTTTATCCCGTGAATTGATATATATAATCACAGAAGACGAAGTTGTCATATAACAGCACAAAATATGGGCCCCTGTCAAGCAAATGGCTGCAAAAATCCCAACATGGTGATTTGCTTTCCACTTCCCACTGCATTACAGCTATCGATCATTGCTCATATTGCTCCAAAGAACCAATCAGATCCAAGTGGCTGCACATCGGGAGAAGATCCCATTTCAGAACAACAGGCAATCTCCCACAACACATTCCTCTATCGTAAAACCCCCAAAACCCAGCCCAAAAACTGTCAGACCTCCACTTCTGTCAAGTTCAAGCCCACCAAGGGGTCCTGAAATGAAACCACAGCTCTCCTGGCTGCCCAGTACACATATGAGTGCCCAAAGATCCAAGCATTTGCCCCTATCTGGAAAAAAAGGAACAATCACACACATAACAACAGCTTCCTACAAATCTCAAAGAGCGGCCTGAGGGGCAGCCCCTATACAAAATAAATGGAATCAAAAACAAGGCCCTTCCTTCTTTGCATCACAGTTTGAATCCTGCATCACAGTTTATCTACTGCTGTTCAGTAACCCCAGGCTAGCTTGATAAAACTGTGCTCCACAAGTGTCCTGCCCCTGAATAAGCCCTGCAAATCCCTTGTGGGGCCAAAGCCGCCATATCACCCGCTTCAAAAGCTGTAATCCTTTCTTCATACCTCTGTAGAGACTTACAACCACCAGTCAACAGATTTGAAAAAGGAAAAGGCAACGAACTAGGCCAAACTGCCTGGTCCACACAGATGTCTAGATGCAGTCCCTGTCATGTACCTGCCTTAGCGCTCCTCTGTGTATAGATTTAATATGCATGCATATTAGTAAAAATATTCCCCACTTTGACACTTTAAACATGCTTTTCAGTCCTCACAACAAAGCTTACAGAATCCTTTTTTTTACTTTTTGTGGGTTGAATTGTATAATCTCTAAGTAAACCATCAAAATGAAAACACTTTAACTTTACATCATAATGAATACTTTAATCATGCTTACATATAACTCTTCTGAGAATCATTTCACGCCATTCTTTACACAGTCATTAAGCAGAAACTGATGATATTAAAAATGCACCATGTTGGTATATATATATATTTTTTTTTACTCATTCAGCTAGAATATTCAGTTTCTCTCAGCTGTAGTATGGTGAGCCAGCTGCCTACCTTTTATGTTTCTCATTCATTAAAACCAGTTATTTATCCTCCTTGGAAATTAATGCAGTCCTGCTTACTGGCAGACAATGATGTTCCAGTGTTTTCTGCTGGAAGTGCTGACAGTATCAATTATTTAGTTTTCTGTCAATTCCCATTAGACTTTTCTAACTGGAGAATTTACACTGAGTTATTGAATTACAAAGGGCTAAAAGCTTTAGGGAATCTAAACTAATTAGCAAGCGTTCGTAAACCCCTTTGTTCATGGTAATTTGTTTACAAGAGTAACTCAACCTTTTAATTACGGGTGAATAACACATAACATTACAGTCATTTCTATTTAGTACACAGATACTCAACATACAGTGAGGATATAGCCACTTTTTCCTTTTAATGAGCTGCCATGAACCAGCATGCTCTTTTCTGACCTAATATAAAAGCTCGTCAGTAATTATAACTAAGAAGAAGAGAAGGTCTCTTGGTGATTTAGGTTTACGTAACATCCTGGGCAAAAGATCAATTGGTTACCTTTTTATTCTTACTAAAGAAATAACTGTTAACAGCTTGCGATAACAAGGAAAATGCTTATTTTTTGAATTGGTTTGCTGCTGCACACATTACAAATTGATATCCTACAGTTCTTTAATCATTATGATTTCTCTAATGGTGTTCCATAAAAATATTTTGAAGTGATATCTAATGATGATATAATAATATTATCAATTATTTTAAACAGTAGTTGTTGACATTTTCGGGAAATCCAGTAGCGGACATGGAATCAGAAGCGGAAGTCGCCAGCAGAGAAGGTAGGGAAAAATTTAGAAAGTGTGAAAGTGAACGAGAGTAACTAAAGCGAGGCCCCTGCAATATAGGTATCCAACTTAATTTGGTCCACTATGCCAGATCTGCAAGCAAATGTACTCATTTATATTTTGTATATTTATGCATGCTTTTCTGTAAATGCACTAAATATGTATTTTGGGGACATTGTTGCTTTTTGGGGGCAAAATGTTGATATTTACCTTTTTTGCCCATTCCTTTGTGCTGATCCCCTCTTATAGCCATAACCCCTCCATTTTTTTACTTTAACCTTTCTTCCTCTTAATCATTTCTCTTTCTCCTCTTGTAGCTTACTTATACCATCATCACAAGCAGCCTGCTTACTACCAACTAAAGTAGGATCTCTGTAATATAGAAAAGGTATTCAACCTCATTTGGACCACTACGCCAGTTCTGCCAGCAAGTTTACTAATTCATATTTTGCATATTTATTATTTTATTAGCCAAATGTTGGAATTTACAAGCATTTCAAATACCTTGGGGTGTCTAGTTTTCAAAAATATTTGGTTTGAAAAATGCACACCTCTCAAAAAGGGCCTTTTAGTCCCCGAACAACCTAACAAACCCATGCATGTGGGGTATCACTGCGCTCAGGAGATTGTTGTTTGGCAGTGACATATACCAGGTGTGGCAAATTTATGCCTGGAGTACAACGTGTGCGAAAAAAATACTAATTTTTTTTTACTACCATAAAGTTTGACAAAGGCTGATGGTAGAACTAGTGCATAAAAATGGTTAAAATACCAGCATTTGAAATACCCTGGGGTGTCTAGTTTTTTAAAATACATGGTTTGATGGGGTAAAAAATTTTTATCATTTTTTTAATAGTAAATTAGATGATATGGAATAATGGTATCTAATGAAAGCCCTGCTTGTCCTGAAAAAAACAATTTATAATATTTGTGGGTGCACAAAATGAGAAAGAAAATTACAGCTAAACAGCAACACTGAAAAATGCTAAAAGAGCCATTATCCCAAAATGTACTACGAGTAAGAAACAGTCTTGTCATTAAGGGGTTAACTTAAAACTTTCTTTCTCTTAATTATATCTCTCTTTCTTCAGTACCACCAACACACTCAGCCTGCTTACTACCAACTAAAACCAAGCACCAACCCACCCCTCTGTTCATTTTATTTATACATACTGTTTTGCACGGTGGAACCACTTTCTTCTGCTACAAGAAATCTACCACTCTCTCTTTTCACCCCTCCTCTTGTTTTAATTACCCCTACAACACCCTTAGATTGTAAGCTTACGAACGGGACTCAAACCCCCACCATTTCTGCCAGAAACGTTGTGTAAAAGAACCATAAGGCTAGATAGCAAACTTACGGGCATGACTCTGTATGTATTAATGCATGTTGTGTATGTTTTAACTGCCCCACTCAATTTGTACAGCCTTGCGTAATTTCCTGCCACTAAATAAATAAAAACTAATAATAATAAGTAATAAATAAGAGATGTATTACATCAGAATGAATATTATGCAAACTAAACGTGTTTGTAAATGTGACTATATATTCTTTGCTTACAATTTAGCAAATGTATAATACATTAGCCATTTTGAAATCCCATCAAAGAAAAGCCAGGTGTTTTCACAATCCACTGACTACACTGAAGTACAATTTCATCATTGTGTCATGATTTTTTTTTTTTAACATCAATTAAACACATTGTTTGCAATCATGTTAGGCTTTCAACAGCAACTTTGAAAAAATGAAATAAATAAATTCAAAGTTGAATAGTATAATTTTGCTTGCCTCACTGCTGGATTTCAGTAACTTATCTCAATAAATCCCCTGCAGAACACATGTTATGTTCTTCAAGTCCTGAGAAGATGAGACTTAAATGTGAGATGAATTATAAGACAGGGGATCTTTACTGCGAAAGTGAACAAGCTGAAAATTACAAGGTAATGGAATCTCAGCAGGAGCCAGGCTTCTATACCCAGTCATTAGCTAAATCCTACAATAAAGGCTGAGGAAATTACAGGGGCTGTGTAAAGTACAATGTTTTATTTTGTACACTTGATGTCTTCAGAAAGATAGTAAGAGGCTATAATAACATAAAGCAATATGTCTCTTGAAACACAGTAGAAGGTGCCAAGGCTAAGAGTACCTATTTTTTTTATAGAATGAATGCATTTGATTGCATTATTTTCTTATTATCCTTAATATTTCAAACATCTTTGGAATAAGCATATAAGTGCATTTGTTTGTGTATGCTACTGACATTGAAATGGCTTTTTTTCATTTTTATTAAGTAATTTACTATAGAAATATATTATGTTAAAAACCATCAATTAGCTAAGTTGAGGAGGCTAGGGAATCTAAAAATGTTTGACATATGTGATTATATTAGTGGTTTGAAGTACAATATTATTATTTGTGATAGTATGGTATGTATAATAAATATTAGGAGTTTGAAGCTTTAAATTTGATACTGCCCAGACGTGCATGTCACGTTTCTGTCCTGGGTCTAGGTGTTTACAACGTATCATTTGAAATTATCTGTTTTCTTCTTTTTTTTAAGGATTGATGGCTCTGAAAAGTGATGCTCTTTTTCATAAACAGGTTTGTACCCTTTGAGTCCCAAGATTTTAATGATCTGATCTCTATGTAGTTCTTTTGGACTATACATTTATAGGTACGATAAAGAAAACAAACAATAAATATATATCTCTCTCTCTCTCTCTCTCTCTCTCTCTCTCTCTCTCTCTCTCTCTATATATATATATATATATATACACACTTGTTTTGTTTTGTTGCTAGGTGTGCATTTTGAACTCTTAGCATGCAAAGGAGGCTAAGAGAAAGCCATTTGATTTGTTTGCTAAGCCTGGAAACACATAAAGTTGTCATTACCTAACAGTAAATATATTATGGGATACAATAACTGATGTATTGCTCTCTCTGCTTCTAAAGCCTTTATCACTATTAGATTCCAGTGTGTATAATTTGAAGTCAAGCATTTTGGTTGCTGATTAAAGCTATTTGCTTTATCCTGTTTCACGATCAATATAAATGACCGTACTTCTCTATAAAGTGTAATGTGTTCTGTTTCTCATGATTTATAATTATCTGACAAGCATCTTTCAAACCAATCTGCTGTTTACATGTTCATTTCATTTGACTGTTAATGGCTTTCTCCACTTTTACCATTGTGCAGAACAAGGCTGTTGTAAGAAATGGATGGGCTGATAATTGAGAGAGTGGATTACTCTGCAACAATACCAACATAGCCTCACTAATATATATTTAGATCACTTGTTTTTTCTTCTCAAATATGTGAGTACATTTCAATTTAATTCAATGGGAACACCTATATGTATATTAAATATGTTAATTTATTGTGCTTAAGGCATGCCAATCAAAGTGAAAAACTAAAAATACATTACTATTTTCATACCAGAGGACTTGCTCCCAATATATTTTAAGAAACAACAAAAAAAGAAACCAAACACTGTCAATATAATAGTTAGAATCTGTATTGATACTACATGCTTATCTACTCAAAGGCCTTGGAGCTGCATAAGAGGAAGGGGAATATGATCTCGCCTGCAGGAAGGTGACAATGTAAGCTTCAAGACAGATCTGAGGTCAATCAATACTGGGTCTGATCAATACTCTTTTGGAAATACTCCTCGAAGCAAGTTAACAAAAAACAGCAGGTGGGGTGTCCTCTCCAGTACTGTCTTGGGCCTCTTCCAGTCCTGATCCATCCAGGGATCTTTCACCTCAGGCCAAGAGGATGGATAGTGACGCTGCATGCCCTCCCAGATGGGCCTCGGATAGGCCACAACATAGTGAGGTTCAAAGGCCTCACAGTTCCCACATCCCAGGTGGGATTTGGTTACTTTTTCCTTGCTATACAGTGAGGCAACAAGGCTGTCAGCTCTTCTGCTTCTATGGCATTGGTCAACAGGGGTGGCCCAGGCAGTAGAACAGCAGTACCCTAAAGCTGGTCCCGGTTCTTGCCCCAGGTTGGTGAGTCTTTAGCTTTTTTAACACAAAATAGATTACTCTTATTTCTACTGCTTCATTGCTATTTGTGGGTACTGGGGAGGGAGTTTGCTCCAGGATGATCCTAATACATTTTAGGTGAGTTTGCTTACACCTAGTTCATGCCTTCTCTTATTTCAGATCTGTTTTTGTTAGTTGCTACAGAGGTGTGAAGAAAAGGTTACAGTTTCGTAACTGTTTGGGAAAAAAATCAAAAAGGAGTCGTAACTCAGAGAGGATACAGAATTATATGACCGATTAGCATGACTGCTTATACAGAATGGATCGATCCAGGGTACCGTATGACTAATGGTAGCGATGGGACCCACTATTAACCAATATAAATAACCCATGGCACATAGACCATTGGTGCCACCCTCATGTCCAGAGATACGGGAGGGGTGAATGGTATTTTGACTTTTGGGATACTATTCTATGGACTGATGAGTCAAAAGTGGAACTTATTGGAAGACATGGGTCCTGTTATACAGTATTTACCATACTGTGACGGGACCGACCTGTACCCCGACTGGGTACTCCCGCCAAACGTTGCTTCCTCCTGCCGGTACACCAACAAGTAACCCCTTCAGCACCAGGCAGAACCAGCGTTGTAGATAGAAGGAGGGACGTCGCTGCACCGAAGCCGCATTGGCACTGTGGCTATCCGAAGCTTAGCTACACAGTGTGGCTACAGCCCACCCCAAACATCAGGCAACACTCATGTTGAGGTGAAAACAGGACTCATTTATTAAAGCCAAATACAGAACTATATATACACAAGTAGAAAAGGGGCAAGACAAATATCACATGATCCAATTACCATGTCAGGAAGGAAGTAATTAGATCAAATCCTGCAACACAATATCTGGGGGAAGGACAGGATGACACGAGACATAAATAATGACATTAACTGGGGACGTAAACGTGGAATGACGATAGACATATAATTGGCTTGAGACAGACAATGGCCAGGACACAGGGATAACAGGAGCTCACAAGATTAACAGCTACCTGTTATGTAATGGATAATTAGGTATGCAGCAGTGACACCAAGTCATACCTACAGGGGGTCTTAAGACAAGGGCTAACTCACACAATAACAGGGGAAACACTTCACACCTATACAATTAACAATGTACAGATAATCAGCCTTCTTCCTACCACAGGATGTCCAGCTGACGTTACAGTTCTGAGACTCTGAGTGCTAAAACATGGGGTACATCAGCAGACTGAACCCCTGTATCCACACACAGAAGTCTCTACAAGGCCTGGGCCCATAGTCGATAGGGAGGAGGCTGGCTCTCAGGCCTCTCCAGGGACCCCAGTGATGGAGGGTTCTGTCACACATACAGCTAACACAGCATTCCGCAATAAGATCATCATACCAACAGTCAAACATGTTGTTGGTGGTGTGATGCTCTAGGGCTGCTTTTCTGCTTCAGGACCTGGGCGACTTGCCATAATTGATGGAACCGTAAATTCTTCTCTCCACCAGAAACATCCGAAGGGTTATGTAGCAAGACAATCATCTCTAACTAACAGGTCCACCTCTGAATGGCTAAAAAGAAACAAAATTAAGGTTTTGCAGTGGTCTAGTCAAAGTTCTGACTCAAAGATGCTGTGGAATGACCTTAAAATAGCAGGTCATGCTCAAAAAACTCTCCAACATGACTGCTAAGAAGAGTGGGCCAAAATTCCTTATCAGTGGTGTAAGACTCAAAAACATTTGATTGCAGTTGTTGTTGCCAAGGGTTGTACAACCAGTTATTAGGATTAGGGGGGAAATTGCATTTATAGGTTTTTTATTAACTATTTACCTTCCATAAATGAAACAATCATTTAATAGCTGCATGTTGTGTTTGCTGAATTTGTCTTTGTCTTATATTTTAAAATTAGTTAGATGACCTGAAACATTTACATGTGACAAATAAGTAAAATTTGAAGAAATCGGGAAGGCGGAAAATACCTTTTCACAGGACTGTAGGGCTGCAACAACTAATCGAAAAAAAATACCCCTCATTATATAATCCGTTTAGTCTGACTCACAGCAGCAGGTCCTACTTACCAGGCCCTCCCTGTAATCACTGTGACAACTGGCCCCGCCCCTTCCTTCTCCCAGAAGGCCAGAACCACATGGCTGTGACACTCATCTAACTGTAAGTATAAAATTAATATTTGGGCTGCTGTAAGTTAGGGGAGGCGGGGGTTAATTTAGGGGCAGTTATGGTTAATGGGGTGTTTAGGGTTAATTTAGGGGCAGTTATGGTTAATGGGGTGTTTAGGGCAGCTATGGTTAATGGGGTGTTTAGGGTTAATTTAGGGGCAGCTATGGTTAATGGGGTGTTTAGGGTTAATTTAGGGGCAGCTATGGTTAATGGGGTGTTTAGGGTTAATATAGGAGCAGCTGTGGTTAATGAGGTGTTCGGGGTTAATTTGAGGCAGTTATGGTTAATGGGGTGTTTAGGGTTAATTTGAGGCAGTTGTGGTTAATGGGGTATTTAGGGTTAATAAAGTTAACTTAAGGCGCAGTTAGAGGTAAAGGGGGCAGACTAAGGGGAATCTAAATCCTGGGGGCAGTGAAGATTAACCCAGTACTTATTTATAAAAGTATGGTGTCAGTGTGCTGTGAACAGGTTTGTAACTCTATGAGGGGACTATGAGATATCTGGGGGTGTACGGCATATCTGGGGAGGATGGAGTGACATATCTGGGGGTATAAGGCATATACGGTATATAAGGCATATGTGGCGAGGGCAGCGTGGCATGTCTGGGAGGCAGTGTGGCATGTCTGGGGAGGATGGAGTGGTTGTATCAGGGGGGTATAAGGCATATCAGGCATAGTGGTATATGTGGGGGTAGGGTGGAGTGGTATATGTGGGAGGCAGCGTGGAGTGGAATATGTGGGAGGCAGCGTGGAGTGGAATATGTGGGAGGCAGCGTTGCAAGCCTGGGCTCAAATGTGCATAAATTGGGGGGGCTTAAATTATTTTAAATAAATGAAAAGTGTACATTCTTTTTTTTTATCCGATTAATTGAAAAAATAATCGGCCAACTAATCGATTATGAAAATAATCGTTAGTTGCAGCCCTACAGGACTGCATGTATTTCTTCTGAAATTGTTATGTAACTTAATAGTAAATGCCTCCTCTAATGCTAAATCTTTATGATTTATTGTTTCTCTAAGGAGTTCATAGAGATACTAAAAAGACTATTAAGAAAATAGCCTTTATGTTTTCTTTATTATTAGTTCTCTTTAACATAAACAACAACCAACAAAGGAAGAATAGACTAAATTTGTCTATAACCAATGATTTTATAATAGGTTATTGGTGGGTAAAACTCGTGTATTGTAGTCCAGAAATGCCAATATTCTTTTCTCAACTGAAAACTGATTTTTTAATACATTTTTGTGATTAAAAAAACATCTAATTCTACAGCGGTGTGTTTATATACTACAAGCAATGCTGACCAATTTTTTTTTAGTTTTTGAATAGCCAATTTAGGATGACTAAAGTAATTCCCTGATTACACTTAATTATGAGCATTGGAGTTGATGTGCCCATTCCCTGTTGTTTTATTTTGTTGAATCACTCCATTCTGTGAAAGAGAAATAGAAAAAAGGAAAAGGAAAGACAAGTAGGGTTAGAGTAAGCAACAATCACAGTTCAATATTTTAATTGCTATAATGTTAATAGTACGTGCATATAATCGTACCTAAGAAGATGTACTGAAATGGCGACTTTAATTTCCAGTTGGTTTTATGTTAAGAATTTGTAAAACTGTTTAGAGATTGATAGATGATAGATCAATAGAAAATAGTTTTTTTTTTCATATAGTCTGCTATACCCTCCTAAATGAATAACATGATTTTTCTGAACAATCATGCAGTACTCCCAATGGGCTCAATTCAATGAGCCCTCTAAAATTGACATTTTAGGGGGGAAAAAAACACAGCACAGTGTGTGCTGATCAAACATAGCAAACCTCTGTGCCTCTGATGAGATCAAGGTAATTGACAAATTAAGCTCAATTATGTTAAATAAGCTGTAAAAATGTGTAGGGATCCTCTTAGACTTAGTCTTGTTATAACCAAAATATGTTGAAATACTTGTAAAATTAAAGACTTAATATGTTCAACCAGAAGTTATGCAAAGATGTTTAAATTATACATTAAAGCATAATTATACTGATTAGTGTGGTTTATGTAGTGAAGTTGCACAGTGGTTGTAATTTATTTTAATATGTCATAAGACAATTTTACTTTTTTCTGTCCTTTGATATATTAACTTATAGAGTTTTAATTAATTTCTGGACTCTGCAACAAAAGTATCATTGTTCAATTAAAATAACCACAACAAGGTTATTTAATTTAACTGCTTGAGACAATTACTGTGTATTGTACAAAATAGTTAACGTTTAAGTTGCAACAACAAAGAATAGTCTTTTTACTGAATGGCAGATATTTAAGTCTGGATCCCAAGCAAATGCTTCCCCCCCCCCCCCACACAGAGTGAACAACAATATAAGAGGGCGTCTATTTAGTTATTTTAAGGTACTATAGGTGTATGAAGTGTGCAGAAGATAAAACATTAATATGATAAAAATAATTACCAACCATTATGCATGTCTGTCTTGGATGTTGAAGTGGATCTATCGCCTATTTTCTTTAATATATTTATTGGGCTTCATGCCAGAAAATCTATAAATCTTAATTAGTGAAAACATTCTTTAAAAGGTAATGCACATTAACTTCAGCTGAGACACCTAAAACTGATAAAATTTTAAAGGTGTTATACAACAGAAAATCATTTCGGCAGTAAAGACTAGTATGGTAAAATTGAAATAACAATACATATATAGCTAGGTTGCTCACTTATGTCCCCTCGGGGAATGTGCATGCATTAACTATTGCCTGCTGATTGGTAAAATATTAACCTTATTGAAATATTTTATATTTGTATATATTAAAATGATTTCTCCATAATTTACCTTTGCATTAATTTACCTATATACAAATAATGCAAATAGATACAATAGATAAGCAATTCCATTAGTTAATTAGTTGTATTCACTGATAGATTTGACCTTCCTCCTCTACATTTCCTCCTACAGTCTATTTCAATAAGAATTCTTTTATCTTCTGTTATTTTTGATAATTACTCTAGCTGTATATAAAACAAACTCTAAAAACAGCAGTCCTCGTATATATTAGAATATAGAATTGTAACCATGTGGTCAAGTCTATAAGAATATCAATTTATCATACATGCTTCTTTACAGAACACAACAATAGATAATAACAATAATAATAATAACCGTTTTTTATTCTGTAGCTCTGTAAATAATATTAAAAGTTTATAAAACCAACATAACATGAATTTTATGTTAAACTATCAGATTTTAATGACCTAGCTCACTGCTTTAGTTAACCAAAACAATTTATAAAGAGTACACAGCTTAGGAGGCAACAAAACGTCAGTGGGTTCTGCAGCTTTAAATGTGAGTTGGAGTCATTCCTTTACTGTGGAATGAAGGTCCTTAAGTTAAATTTAAAACACAAGATAAAAAAAAAAACTACCTACCCCCTTACCTAAGTTACCCTGGTAGGGGGGTACATAAGTATCAATTTGAAGGTGCACATCAGGAACAATCAAATATTCTGTGAGGTGCTGATGGTATGGGGAACATCCCAGTGTTCCAATTTAGTCTTACACATAAAGTAAGTAGAAATACCATGCACATCCAAAAATTTAATAATTGCAATATTTATTTACCTTCCCAATGTTTTGGCCTCACAAGGTCATCGTCAGGGCAAAATTAAATGCTATAGGCAATTATAGAAGTGAACATACCAGCCTTTTATGCAGTTTGTAATCGCCCTTGGGATTACCTAGGCACCAAAACACTCAAAAAATGTCACTCTCCATCCAGGGTCATTCAAAAAATACTCCTTAATCATAACCAAATAACTTTTATGTGTAGTCATTTTAAAATAATACAGACATATTCAATGAAATTATGATTCACAAAAGAGAATAAATTCAGTTTAAGAGTTCCCGTAGTACTCTAGTACCATAACAATCAAAATTATAAATGCAGCAAATGTATAGTTATGCTGATGAGTAATTTGGCATCACCATATTAACCCATTGGATATCACAGATCAGCCATAACATTATGACCACCTGCATAATATTGTGTAGGCCCCCCCTTTGCCACCAAAACAGCCTTGACATGGACTCTAGACATCTGATGGTATGCTGTGGTATCTGATACCAAGGCGTAAGCAGCAGATCCTTTTAAGTTCTGTAATTTGCCGGGTGGGGCCTCCATGGATGCATACTGGTGCCATGTGCACGGCCATCCACGTGATGTAAAAAAAAGCGTGATTCGTCAGACCAGACCATCTTCTTCCATTGCTCGGTGGTTCATTTCTTATGCTCACATGCTCACTGTAGGCGCTTTTGGCAGTGGACAGACTGCGATGCACTGTGTGTTCTTACACCTTTATATCAGAACCATCATTAACTTTATCAGCAATTTGAGCTATAGTAGTTCACCTGTTGGATTTGACCACAGGGTCCAGCCTTTGCCCCCGATTTGCATTAATGAGCCTTGGCCGCCCATTACCCTGTCACCAGTTCACATATTTTCCTTGGACCCCTTTTGAGTACTGACCACTGCAGTCTGGGAACACCCACAAGAGCTGCAGTTTTAGAGATGCTCTGACCCAGTCATCTAGCCATCACAATACGGCCCTTGTCAAAGTTGCTCAGATCCTTACACTTGCACATTTTTCCTGCTTCTAACACGTCAACTTTTGAGGAACAAAATGTTCACTTGCTGCCTAATATATCCAACCCACTGATGGGCGATAAAAAGATTATCAGTGTTATTTACTTTACCTGTCAGGGATCATATTGTTATGGCTGATCAGTGTACATCAATATTGCACGAGGCCCTAAATCATTTCTAACAAATTTTTCATTTTGCTTTTGGCTCATTCGGGGGGCTTTTTTTTATTCGGTAATGAAATTTGTTGCCCCAAAAAGTCTATTTCTATGTTTTCCCAGTACTGTCTGTGCCTATTGCACTCTCTCTCTACCTTGTATCTGGCCTCCAACCTGCTTACTTATGTTCTCCAGTCATTTTCTGGTCTCCTCTGATCTCTTCTGCAAAAGGGATGAGGGGGGTCAGTAAACGAGACAGTGTCCTGCTGCAGAGAAAAAAAGCAGGAGAAAGGGTAGTGGCATGTAGTGCACACACACACACAGTGCCTGCAGTAAAATCCCTGCTAAATCATAATCCAATTCCTGCTTGTCTATAGAGGTAAATTATTGCACAGCTTTCCTTACAGGCACTGAAATTGTTAATTGTCATTAATTGTCATATTAATTATGCAGCCCCTGAGAATTTTACTTTTGATTAATATAAAAAAAGTTTTTCTTCTAAAAAACGTTTTTCAGAAGACTTACTTTAATGAGATGGTGGTGGATATGTGGAACTGCCTACCAGCAGATGAAGTTTGAGGTCCACAGAACCTCTGAGATTTGTACTTTTATTTAATGCAATAAAGTCTTACTTTATAAAAAAGAACCTCTGAGATTTTTATTTTTATTTTCCTCATCTTTGATGCCAGAGGAGGACCCTGCAGGCGACCAATAGAGTCGTTTGCACGGCCCCTTAACCCCTGACAGCAAACCTACAGGTTTCCAATTCCGTCAACCCCTGCGATGCTGCGTAGATAAGGTAGGCTAGATGGGGAAGGGACCAGGGAGATTAGTAGACAAAGCCGAAGATGAACACGAAGATTCTTCGTGTTGTGTGTCTTCGTCTTCGCCTTGCTACCGCCACCGTTGTTTCTCCTTTTTTTGTTTTGAACGACGAAAACGCACTATTCATGTTTGTTTTCATGTTTTCACGAAAACAAATGCACAAGTCTAGTTAAAACCACATCTCTGCTGCAGACTTGCTTAAGACAGAGGGCATGAAAACGCTCTAGGCTTCTGATATTGAGGTGGTCTGTCATAGTAACAAGTCACAAATATTTTGCAGAGAGCTGCAAATTCACTCAAATGAAATCCCTGTTTAATTTTGTCTACAAATCCTTACACTGGAGCAGGGAAAGTAGAACGCTTCACGAAGCTGGTTCACTATTTTCCATAAAAGATAAAAAATGTGAGAAGTTCCTTAATGTGACACTCCAAGTCACTTCATAGGTGGGAGTGGCATTTCTATTGGCTCAGCAAGACTCCATTCATTTGTGATTGGGTATAGCATTTTCCATACTTCCGTTAACTCCAAACTGGGATACCAAACCGAGCTGTTAATGTGACAACATAGACAAGGCAATTCATGCAGGAGACACCCCTTGTCATATCCCACAGTTCTGTGCTGTTAGCCGAGCCCTCGGACTGTAAATCATGTGGGGATGTGGCCATCAACTTGGAGCAGAAAAATACCACTACCAACAACAAGAACGGGTATTGTCTCTATCTTCTCCTTCCAACCAGTTCGCTATCCCTGCAACCATTCCTCTAATAATGTGTGCTTAACAGATGTCTGGGAAAACAGAACGCACGGCCACCTAATCCATGGATAAGCCTTTACGACAATGAATTATGCATGATGTACCAGCTGCCACCCATTGATAAAGATGGCATCTATCTTCACTCCTATCAGAGGATAACATAAACTTTACCCCTTGACCTTTCTCTGAGAACTTAGAGTCCTCTGTCTGAAATTGGGAAATCAAATCTAGCATTTTAGCATTTGTAACATTTTTACTCATGGGATGTAGACTGTGGAGGACCAACTTATAACATGCTTTTCTGACAAGCGTAACATGGTTCATAGATCCTCTTCTCATCCAGCTCCTCAATATGTGCGTTGCCAAAGGATTTCAAACAGGTTCTCCAGGGCACAACAGTTGTTCCAAAGCATTTTTCTGCTTTTTTGGGGCTCTGTGGCAGTTTTTCAAAATCGCAGCATGTTGACACTCTGGCGTTTTTTGCAAGGAAATCTTGGCGTTTTTCTCCAATAGAAGTCTATGGGAGAGAAAAAAACTCCATGAAAAAGCCATGTGGGTTTTGCCTTGGCGTTTTTTATGGCGTTTTTTTCCACAGTTACAATGCAGAGGATGGACCCAGTATCTGTGTGTCCTACGAGAAATAGGCTGGAAACAAACAGTTTCACACAAAACAAAGTTCTTATTGAATTTTACACCATTTGGAACAAACATGCCATTACAAACAAACATACCCAACTGGATCCTGTGTGCCAAAAGCAACAGCAAACAATTTGCACCATCATTTGGGGCCAATCTTCCTAGAGGAGCAGACATTCGGAATAAAGCATGCCTTACAAACCACAGAAAAGAGACAAAAGGGTCCGCCGGAGCGTGTTTAAGTAGAACTCTACCAAGAAAATGACATCAGGAGGGGGCAGATACTTGCCATTTATCCTAATCCCTTTTAGCTGGGTGATAATTCTAACGTGTAAAGGCTGGAAAAACTGCCTAAGGTCCAGAAAAAATGCCAAAACGTAGGAGAATGCAGTGGCAGTTTTCTTGGCGTTTTTCATCAAGAAAAAAACGCAGGACAAAAACCCAAGTGGAAACCTAGCCCTACACTTCTTTGATCCTTCTATATTACTGCAATTGCAAGCAACTAAAAATCAATATTCCCATTTCACACTTGGAAAAAGTATCAATGAGTTTGTCTATATTTGTTAATTTGTTAGTGCAAAATATCTATGGGAATGGATAACACCATATAGCTGGATCTATTTTTATGGACTCTTTTGCTGTCTGGTTGATATATTTCATGGTGAATAAAAAGCAAGAATATCCATGAAGACTGTTTAAAGGGACACTATAATGTCCCCGACAACGCCTTTACAGAAGGGTACCCTTTGAGTACTTTTATATGCATTCTTCGAAAAGTAAAAGAAAAACAAAATTAAAGCTCCTGACATGGAAAAGACTGTCTAGATCTGTGACCTCATTGTTCTTACCACTGATTAGCTGCTGTTTTTAAAACAAAAGCTAATTTTTCTAATAAAACATCCCATTTTTAAAAAAGGATCCAAATCTGAGCCTGGGAACTACAGACCTGTAAACTTAACATCTGTGGTGGGAAAATTGTTTGAGAGTTTATTAAGAGATGGCATACAGGAATATATTGTGAACAATGATATCATCAGTAGGAGTCAGCACGGTTTTGTGAAGAACAGATCATGTCAGACCAATTTAATTGCATTTTATGATGTGAGTAAATGTATAGATCAGGGTGTTGCTGTAGATGTCGTCTATTTACATTTTGCAAAAGCATTTGACACTGCTCCACACCAGCGGTTATTGTATAAACTAGGACAAATCGGTCTTGGAGAAAATGCCTGTGTTTGGATTAGAAATTGGCTTAGTGACAGGGTGCCAAGAGTTGTTGTTAATGGTAAATTATCAAGATGGACAACTGTGGTAAGTGGAGTGCCTCAGGGTTCTGTCTTGGGTCCAGTTATCTTTAACTTATTCATTAATGATCTTGAAATAGATATTGAAAGTCACTTGTCTGTGTTTGCTGATGACACAAAATTAGGTAAGGTCAGCCAGGATGTAGCTTCTCTTCAGAATGATTTTGGATAAACTAGGGGACTGGGCAAATAAGTGGCAGATGAGATTCAATATAGAAGTGTAAGGTAATGCACTTTGGTACCAAAAATAAACATGCAACTTGCACTCTAAAGGGCATTGCATTGGAAAAAGCAGAAAATGAAAAGAATGACTTAGGTATAATTGTAGACCATAGACTGAGCAACAAAGTGCAGTGCCAGTCAGCGGTAGCAAAATCCGGTAAAATCCGGTAAGGTATTGGCATGCATAAAGAGAAGTATTAAATCATGAAATGAAAATATAATTTTATTTCTTTATAAAGCAATGGTGAGGCCCCACCTTAAATATGCAGTGCAATTTTGGGCACCAGTTTTTAAGAAGGATGTTATAGAGCTGGAGAAGAGGCTGGCTACAGAGGGGATCTGATCACATAATACAAATACATACAAGGTCTGTATAAACAGCTTTCTAGTGATCTATTCACCAAGAGGTCTCTACAAAAGACATGGGGTCATCAAACTGAGACTTGAGGAAAGAAAATTTCAGCATCAGCATAGGAAAGGGTTCTTCACAGTAAGAACAATAGAATTATCTGCCTAAGGATGTTGTATTATCTAACTCTGTGGATATTTTTAAGAAAGGTCTGGATGCTTTTCTGGTTAAGTAACAGTAGTATTACAAGTTAATCCAGGGAGTAACATGATTGCCACTATGGAATCAAGAAGGACTTTTTTCCCTATTGTGGCATAATTTGTAAATGCCCCAAGTAGGTTTTTTTCCCTTTTTTGGATCAACTTTAGAACTTTAGATCAGTAGTGTGCTAGGATGTCTTTGAAAGCGCTTCCTTTGGCAGAAGTTTACCTTAGGGTGATTGAACATAACTTGGTGTAAAATTCTGCCAAAATGGCAGCTCCCTAAGATGAACTTCCACCAAAATCGCAGTGTTTTCAGTGCCCAAATTGGGCAAAAGGATGTCAGTGGAAGCGCCACCACTTTGGCGGAAGTTCGCACCAGGTTATGTTCAGGGAGATGTGGACAAGGATAGAAGAGAGAAGAACAAAGAGAGAAGACAGAAGATGAACAACAAGAAGATGCGGAAGCAGAAGTGGTCGGCAGAAGTGGATGGCTGAGAAGGTAGGAAAACATTTAGAGAGCATGACAGAAAGAGGGTGAACAAGAATGAGAATCTTGATAAAGGACCATGATGTGGCCCAGAACGTTGATTTGATTTTTCTTCTCAAAGCTTCAGGCAGACGGGAGCCCAAAATATTTATAAAGAACAGCAGCTCAGGGGAAAATTGCCCCTCTTCCCCTAACCAGTGCTCCTGCAGGAACACATAGGTATTTAATTTAATCCCGGGATATCAATATAATCGAAAAATAACATCATACATAAATACATTCATTTCATGTCTATTTAAAAATTCTATATGTCCTGTCATAACATAATACCAATGTAATGCTAGCAAAATATATGGTAAACAAACAAAATAACAATTCAACCTACACCTTTCTATTGTTATTATACTGCAGGAGCAAGCAATAAGCTGCAGGCAGTTTGTCCAGCTAATAGAGACAATTATTTGTTCCTACAGAATAATTATTACCTGTCTGCTAGAGTAATAGTATTATTTTCATTTCATTGGTGTCTACTAAGTGGTTGAAAGTCATTACTTAACATCATTGCAGTGCTTACAATGTTTACATTTTGCTTTCTCAGTGATACTAATGTTTCTTTTGTCCGGTCTACAGAGAAATTACATCACTCCTCTACTTTATTACTGTCAATGTAAGATGATTTTTGTAGCTGGACAAGTTGCAGAGAGCTGAAGCAAAGGTCTAATTCTATCTTTTTGGGTTTTTCAGTGTAATGAGTGGACTACACATGCACATATTACATCTCATAGCTTCACACTAACATCAATGTGCATTAAGGCAGCCCCGGTTAATGTAGTTGATAGCGAGGAGAAGTGAACAATGAGGAAAGACAGAAAAATCAGAGGCAACAGAAGAAGAGGAGCTGGGGAATAGAAGACAGGGACACAGAAGCGGAGAAAGTAGGGAAACATTCATAGATAATTAATGAGGGTATGAGAGAGAGTGAGTTAAATTTTTGTAAGAGTGTAAGAGAACATGAGTGAGGGTTAGTAAAAACAAATAAATTCCCAAATGAAAAAAGACCCCCCCCCATATTTTTCCAAATCAAAAGGTCTACTGATTTTTTTGGTTTTTGTTGGTTCTGTTTACCAGAGGGTTAAAGGAGCATTGCATTGGATTGTATAGGGGCTGAAACTTTCATTTGCCCTGTCCTCCAAGAATGTTGATGGTATTACTGCCTAGCACATTATCATACAAGGCTTAAGAGATGGTTCTTAAATTGTTTCTATATTCCATGGACTCAAGTGCATTTTATTGCATGTAAATCTGAGCATTAAATCTGCAGTTAGAAAATTAAACTTGCCTCATTTAAAAAACAATCCTCTAATGTAACTAGAAAGGAAGCAGGAATCATACTTCATGATCATGCTTGGTGGCACTCACATTGAAATCAATAGGAGCTGAACATGAGTGGCAATTTAGCATACTTTCGATACGCTGCCAATACTTCTATTGATTAAAATAGGAGTGACGCTGACAATGTCCAAGAAGTATGCTTAGAAAACAGCTGATGCGTTTGTGCAAGAGAAGGAAGCCAATCAGGTTGCCTGGCTGTAGACAGGTAGAAACTAAATGCCTTAACATCATGTGTATTTCTTCTTATTTTTGTGAATACTCTTGTTGGAACACAGACTTATGTAGTGGGTAGGCGTAGTGAGGAAACTTGAGGACATCATAACACATGTAGCAACTCTATTTGGTTCATGGAATGTTACATTTGCCTGGACATGGAGAGTTTGGGCAGACATCACAGTGTTTCTGTGTGAGTGTCCATGGGGTTTCAATGGAGGAGAATACGCCACTTTTCTTCATTTGTTAACGAATCTGCAAAAGTTTTTGTCCACCTCTGCTAAGATTTTGGGCTAATTGCTGAGATTTCCCAAGACATGCATAGATGGACTAGATGTTGCATTATCATGTAAGCAGGTGAAGCACCTGCTTAGAGCCTCTACTGGCCAGGAGCCACTGTCAGATGATGTGAAAGGGATGAGATACTCATAAGAAAATTATATCACTATAAATACCTTTTAATATGAACTTCAGATCATAAGCATTGTTTCACATACTTTATGTATATTTATTACATAGTTACATAGTTACATAGGCTGAAAAAAAGACTTGCTTCCATCAAGTTCAGCCATTCCTACATCTGTTAACTGTTGTTACTGTTGATCTAAAAGAAGGCAAAAAACCCACTTTGTAGCATTTTCCAATTTTGCAGCAAACTAGGGGAAAAAATCATTCTTGACCCCAGAATGTCAGTCAGATCTCTCCTTGGATCAAGAAGCTGTTTCCCCATAATTTAAAAAGTATATCTCTGAATATTATGTTTTTGCAAGTATTCATCCAGTTGCTGTTTAAATGTCTGTACAGACCCTGATAAAACAACCTCTAGGCCAGGGGTGTCCAAGTTTTTTCTGCAGTGGGCCACTTAATCAGAATTGTATACGTGCGAGGGCCGCACTCATTTTTCACTGTGAGAAAATATGGCCTTTAATAAAATATGCAGATTAAAATAAAGTAAATGACTGATTTCTGGGCCTACAAAGTTTTGTGACTACAAATTCAGGATAAATAAAAATGAAATAGTTCTATTTATTTTAGGGATGCACTAAAATGAAAATTCTGGACCAAAACCGAAAATTCAGGGTTCACTTAAACGAAACCGAAAATGACCCCCCCCCCCACCTTTTAAAATAATTAAAAAAAATCCCACACTTTTAATAAAAGTAAGTTACACACCAAAATTGTACAAAAAAATTATATATTATGATTGTTAACAGCAATAACCAGATTCCAGCATGTACTGGTTGGCTGGGCATGATAGGAGTGCTGTCAACAATCATATATAAATTAATAGTTATTGTATTTTTTGTTCAATTTTAGTGCGTTAACACACCACAATTGGACAAAAAAAATCAACAATATGACTTGGCATGATAGGAGTGTGATTGCTAACAGCAAACACACTCTTTTTATACCCAGACAACCAGTAAATGCTGGAACCTAGGCATGATGGGACTGTGACTGCTGTTAGCAGATTGCTGTTAGCTGTTAGCAATCACACTCCTATCATCCCAAGTCAGCCAGTACATGCTGGTAAAGGGTGGCTGTAAGTGCAGCCCCCATACTGCTGGTAGCATCAATACACAAGGGGGCAGCTAGCCAGGTTTCAGCTGTACTTGCTGACTTGGCATGATAGGAGTGTGATTGCTAACAGCAATCACAGTCCTATCATGCCTAGGTTCCAGCACTTACACATCCATGCTATCACACACACAAATTCATTCATTCACAGATACATTCCCTCAATCACGCATACTCATTCAAACACCCTCCCCCACCCCCTTACCCCTTACTCTTGTGATCCTGGCTGCCGATCTCACGTGGGCCGCGCCTCGAGGTCCTGCGGGCCGCATTTGGCCCGCGGGCCGCATGTTAGACGCCCCTGCTCTAGGCAGAGAATTCCACATCCTTATTGTTCTTACTGTAAAAAACCCTTTCCTCTGCCTTAGACTAAATCTACTTTCTTCCAGTCTAAATGCGTGACCCCGTGTCCTATGCATAGTCCTGTTTATGAATAGATTTCCACACAATGGTTTGTATTGGCCCCGAATGTATTTATCTAATGCTATCATATCCCCTCTGAAGCGTCGTTTTTTAAACTAAACAGATTTAAATTTGTTAACTTTTCTTCATAACTAAAGTGTTGTATTACTTTGATTAATTTTGTAGCCAGCCTCTGCATTTTTTCTAGTGCCATAATATCCTGCTTTAGAACAGGTGCCCAAAATTGCACAGCATACGCAAGGTTTGGTCTTACTATTCATTTATAAAAAAGAAAAATATATGCTTCTACCCTGCAAATTAATGCCCCTTTTTTATACATGCCAATACCTTACTGACCTTGCACATTGTTGCCTAGTTTGTTGTCTATAACAATCCCCAAGTCCTTCTCATTTGTTGTTATCCCTAACTCTCTACCATTTAGGGTGTAAATTGTTTGTGCATTCCTTACCCCAAAGTGCATTTATCTACATTAACTTTTGTCCGCCATTTGTGTGCCCAGTCCCTGAGTTTAAATCTCTCTGCACCACAGAAATATCCTGCTCACATTGTATTACTTTATTAGTTTAGTGTCATCTGCAAACACGGAAACATGACTTTCAACGCCTATTGCAAGGCCATTTATAAATATGTTGAATAAAATTGGTCCCAGAACAGAACCTTGAGGGAGACCACTTACCACTTTTGTCCAGCTCTCTGTACTCTATCAATAAGCCAATGTTCTACCCAAGAACAACAATTTTAATCTAAACCAATTTCTTTAAGTTTGAATACTAACCTATTAACCAATTGCATTATAGATGTGCCCCTAAATATATTTTTGCTTTTTGAAGCCACAACTAAAATGTAAAGTCAATAGAGTTTTTTGGGGGGGAATCAACATTTTTGCATGTGTATATTACATTTATTTTAAATTCTGAGATATTGTTAAAAATTAGTATAGCTCTTTTTATTTCCACTATTCATAGGTCATAGAAATCTATCAGGTTAAAATTAAATGAAGCACATATTTTAGGTTTGTTTTAAGCCCACAACTTTAAACACCTACAAGGACAGGCAGAGGTTAACAGGTTTGTGGATACAGAGGGGACACTTTCACTTAATGCATGAAATTATATAACTATGTAAATAATCACACTATTGTTTAGAAATCTTGTAGTTGGTTAAATACACAATTGTCATGCTGTGCATATCCTGTAAGTAATGGTTCTCAAAGCTCTATTTCGATATACAGTGATGTACAGTATTTACCGGTGGGGCTGCGCCGCAGTTGCCAACACCTCCACCGTCGACATTTCCAGAACTATAAAAGTGAAATCCTGGCGTACCATATCTTAAGGGTGCCTTTTAATGAAGTTTATTGATCCTCCATAGTGGAAAAAGGCCGGGCTGCTTCTCCCAGTTTGGAACCAGGGGGGCTGCTGCCCTAGGCCTGGACCTAGTCGGCCTTGGCCGGGATACATCACTGCCAAAATCCCTGGTTCAAGGACATGTGCAGCTATACTAAATCATTCTTTTTTGACAACATTTTGATATAAAGTTCCTGTTACATGTGTGTTTGCAGAGAATAACTAAAAAACAGCATATTAACCACTTCCTTAACTATTAACCTTTATACCAACATGCCTGTATCACTATCTATTACAATTGACCTTTTTCGTGTTGCAAATCTCTACTGTGCACTACAAGGTTTATTTGTGAAATGTGCTAGTGGATTCATCTGTAATGACAAATACAGATAATAGCTGTTTTTTTGGCATTGACCAAACACAAAATGCAATTAAAGACATTGGTTAAAATATTAATACTCTGATTTATGCCTCATGGTACTATAGAACAACACGACCCACATAAAAAATTAAATGCCATGATTTGAGCATTCAACTACGAGTGCCAGATACCTCTGCTACCACTCATAAAGTACATTTTAATAGGATTCGGTAATTGTAGCTCTAGATAAATGTTATGCCAGCTGCTTTTGTTTGCTGTTATATGATGATAAGCAGAGGTTGTTTAAGGTAAATTCCTACAATTCAACTGTGCAAACTCATGAAAAGAAACAACTTCAGTTGAGAGATCAGTGAAATAAACTGTTGAAGGATCTTATAAGAAAGTGTTGCCATTATATAGAATGTATGTGTGTTACTTCATAATGTGTTCTAAATTATCAAGACCGTATTTCTTTCAGAGAAACACAATCTGTTAAATTAAGACTTTTAAATCTGAAAATGCTCTGTCTTTATGTGAAA
Source organism: Spea hammondii (assembly GCA_029215755.1). Lineage (NCBI taxonomy): Eukaryota > Metazoa > Chordata > Amphibia > Anura > Pelobatidae > Spea > Spea hammondii. The sequence goes on along the minus strand of JARDYJ010000002.1, from coordinate 67,405,053 downwards.
GAACAAAATCATTATTTCATAAATTTGAAAAAAATTATCCTTAAGTAAAGAAATGATTAAGGTTAAGTAGATTATTTCTGTATGTAAAGAGACCATTACTTGGCAAAAGCACACCAAAGAGGTATGTAGCTATTGTTATCAGCTTCTTTAGTCTTTACTAGACATGTGCATTCGGATTCGTACAAATTGCAGATTTACAGAATTTTGGTAAATTTGGCGATTCGTACAAAATCCCAAAACAAGGCCAGTCCCGAATCAGATGTAAACTAAGCAAAAACCTCAGTTTTTACGTCCGGCATTCATGGCTCCACATTCACTCACACTCCCTCACACTCTCATTCTAGTTCACTCTTTCTCTCATGCTCTGTTATGTTTTCAAACATTCTCAGCTGACCACATCCACATCTTCTCTCTTCTATCTTCAATCCTTAATCTTCTTTCTTTGTTCACATGGAAGAAGAAGATCTGGAAGCGGAAGTGGTCTGCCGAGAAGGTAGGGAAACATTTAGAGAGCCTGAGAGAGTGAACAAGAATGAGAGTGTGAGAGAGTGAGTTAAAGTGTGAGTGAGAGTGAATGTGGGCACTGGACATGAATTTTGTTCCAAAATTAAAAATGCCCCGAATGTTTGGCCAACCCGAATGGGCAGGGAACTAAAAACATTGCCCGAAAAGAATGGCCAAAAACGAACCAAAAAATTTGTCCAAATCGTTTTTTGGTCCATTTGCACATGTCTAGTCTTTACTGTACAGAGGCATTCAGGTTGACTTTACCCCTATATTTGCGAATTTGTGAGTATGCAGAATTGGTGATTTGTTTTAAATCCCTGAAATCTGTATGCATTCTGAAAGTCAGTCCCATGCAGTCCCGTTGCTGAAAAGCAACTTGAAAGACAAGTAAAAATGATTATTGATGGTGGCATCATATTTATCCTAATCAGGATAGACTGAGTGTGACATGCAAACAGGGGCTTTCTGTCCATAGAGGCAGGGGAGGAGGCAGAAAATGAGAAGGAAAAATAGTATTTTTCACCCCCCTTACAGGTTAGCCTATTCATCTAATCAATCAACCTTGATAACTCTCCACAAAACGGAATTATATTTAATATACTATCTGACATTCTATAGAGTTCTAAATTTAGCCCTTCACCTTCCTGAATGAGAGTGCTTATTTGTTTAAATAGTTACCATTTAAGTGCAAGAAAGGAACATCCACTACATGAGAGTCAAAGGTCTGCCCTCTGTTTCAATAGCATCTGAAGCACAGGATCAAGTGATAAACGTGCAGTGAGCAGTAAAAGAAGCAGCAACATTTTTTTCCCTGACATCATGTCATCAAAACTGCCATAGAACATTATTGTGAATTATACTAGCCTGCTGAGCATTTGATTTCCCCCAGCTGCTATCACAGCGGTCCCTTTCCTGAAAATTAAATGTGTTTCATCTGCTCTCAAATATGCCATGTCTTTACCTACAGGAGTCTATATCAGAATTTTTTAAATCCTTTTTATTTTCAACACTCCCTTCACAATACGTGACTTATTTAATGAATTGAATTTACCAGTCAATGTCTGGATTTTTAAAGTAACTGTATCACCCTTCATTCCTTCCTTCTAGACACTGATATTTAAACCCTAGCAAAATCTTTTCATTTGTGCTGGGTGGCACAAGACACAAATTCAGTTAACAAAACTAATAGATAATATTTTTCCCTTTTTATTTGAGAAGACCCATATTAAACCACATGTTTACAGGTCTTAACAAAAATATGTTTTGTATAACACATTTAAAGGTGTGAAATTAATTTAGTTACATAGGAAAAGACACCATGCTGGTACAGGTAATGTACAACTAGCAACACTGAGAAGGGCAAAAGAATGAAAAATGTCTTTGTATGCTGTATCATTAACATTTCCCTTCACTAGGGGCCAGACCAAACCCTGGAAAACCCATTATCTCAAGTGCACTTCATTGGTTGAGGGCAGACGAGCCTCTTGCTGGCGACCAATAGAGTCGCTTGTACAGACTTTTCAAATCCTGCAGTTGACCAATAGAGTCACTTGCACGGCCCTTAAACTCCTGACGGGGAACGTGGCCTGTCTCCCCGCTCCAAGAGTTAAAGATCTTTATGTCACTTTAACTCCTGACAACGAACCTACGGATTTCCACTCCCGCTATCTACGCAGCATTGCAGGGGTTAACAGGAGCGGAAATCTGTAGTTTCGCTGTCAGGCGTTAAAGGGCCATAAGAATGACTTTATTGGTCGCCAGCAGGGGCCTCCTCTAGCATCAACCAATTAGCTAGATGGGGAAAGGACTAGGGGGATTAGTAAACAAAGACGAACACGAAGATTCTTTGTGTTGTGTGTCTTCGTATACGTTTTGCTGCTGCTACCGTGTTTCCCCGAAAGTAAGACAGCGTCTTACTTTCTTTTTATCCCTAAAAGCCCCACTATGTCTTACTTTCGGGGTATGTCTTATATTGGGAAAATTTTTTCGAATTTAATGCTTTCCTACCTTTCCTTTCTTCTTTCAGCTTCTTTTCCTCCTCTTCGCCAGTTCTTGTCTCCTTCCGGGTCAGAGGGCACGGACAGCGGTGGGCGCGGCTTCAGTGTTGTGCGCCGGGATCTGACAAGAAACCCCGGCGCACAACAGCTGTTGCCGCGCAGATCACAAGGGAGCGGTATCGGAGGTCATTAACAGACCTCCGGCTCCCTTGAGTGATTTTAAGCCGGGTTGAACCCGGCTTAAAATCACTCAAGGGAGCCGGAGGTCTGTTAAAGACCTCCGATACCGCTCCCTTGCGAGCCTGCTCCTCCAGCGGCGGACATTACTGTCCGTCTCTGGAGGGGTGCCGGGTGCCGCAGGTTGGCACCCCCTGGAGTGTGGCGCCCTGTGCGGTCGCACACCCCAAAGGTCGGCCCTGCTCTAAGGGGCCGGCCTTAGGGGTCTGCGGCCGCACAGGGTTTAAATAAAAACATCGGGGTTTTTTTTCAACTTTATTTAACATCCTCCATGTTAAATAAAGTTAAAAAAACTTTATTTAACATCCTCCATGTTAAATAAAGTTTTTTTTAACTTTATTTAACATGGAGGATGTTAAATAAAGTTAAAAAAAAAACCCCGATGTTTTAATTTAAATCCTGTGCGGCCGCAGACACGTAAGGCCGGCCTTGGTGGGGACTTCCCGGCCCCTTAGAGTGGCGGACCCGGTCGCAGGTGCGGCGGGCCTAAGGGGCAGGCGCCCCTTATGCCCTGCGTTAATGCGGCCGTAGGCCGTAGGCAAATCCCCCGTGTTTCCCCGAAAGTAAGACATATGTCTTACTTTCGGGGTACGGCTTATATTAGCTGACCCCTCTGAAACTCCCGATACGTCTTACTATCGGGGGTGTCTTACTATCGGGGAAACACGGTATGTTCGTATGTTCGGTATCCGGGCCGAACAACGAAAACGCACCCTTATTGTTTTTTTTCATGTTCGCCCGAACACGAATGCACAAGTCTGGTTGTTACTCCTAGATGCTTTCACTTCACAATAATAGCACTGAGAGTGAACCGGGGCAGATCTAGCACGGCAGAAAATTCACTTACTGACTTGTGGTAAAGGTGGCATGCTGTAACACTGTCATGTTTAGGCAGACACTGAATTCTTCAGTACGACTTATTTTTCTACTGTCAATGTTTGTCAACGGAGATGGCTGCCTATGTACTTGATTTCATAGACCAGTTAGCAAAGGGTGCGACTGAATCACCTAAATTCAATAATCAGGAGGGATGTCCACAAAGTTTTGGTCATGTAGTGTAAGTTTGCCCATTTCATCCTTAGAAAGCCCAATTTAATTTCTTTTAATTAAGGTATTTGAAAATGTTTTACATTTACATTTGTTCTTATTGGCAATCATTGTTTCACTACTAGTGAACCACATTGACCTACATCTACTTCTTTTGAATTTGGTGCACAGGGGTATATATATATATATATATATATATATATATATATATATATATATATATATATATATATATATACAGAGAAAGCAAATAGGGTGCTGGGTTGTACAGCTAGAGGCATTAGTAGCACAAAGAGGGCTGGTCAGACTTCACCTAGAGTATTGTGTACAGTTCTGAAGACCCCATCTCTAGAAGCATATTCACATATTGGAGAGAGATCATAGGAGGGCGACTAAAATGATAAACCAGTTTCCAGGATAAACATTAGCAGGAAAGACTCAATGAGCTCAATATATATAGCTTGGAGGAAAGAAGAGAGAGGGAAATGCAAATGGAAGTTTACATTTCAGAGGAGAAATATTGGAACAAGAGGCTATAGTCTAAACTGGTGGGTCAGATGTTTAAATGTAATATAAGCACGTTTTAATTTACAGAGGCAGTGGTAGGTAAATGGAACAGCCTCTTATCAGAAGTGTTAGAGGATATCGAAGTGAGTACATTTTTAAAAAGCACAGGGTAGGAATAAAACAATGGTAATTAAGGTCTAAGTCTCTGCATCAGGAAAAATTGGCATGGTAGATGGGCTGAAGGGTTCTTATCTGCCGTCGGGTTCTATGTTTTACTTACCACACAAGATTTTTCCCTAAGTGCTGCTAGTTATATAATGATAGGCTCATGCCACCTGTAATGGTAATCCCATTGGTGCTACACAATAGCATTGCTCTTCAATTCATTTTTGTGTTATGCTCCCAGGGCTGCGCGATATGCCATATAATCGTACTGTAAATTGTAAGATTGCATGCTTTCCTTTCATGAAAGCAACTCCTAATCAAAATAAACCACATCAAACATATCTTTAATCTCATGCACTTCAAAAAAATCAAACATAACTGGGAATATTTAAAAAATAAACAGTAAATGGGGAATTTTTTATAAATGATGCTTTTATGGCTATAGAAGAGATGGGAAAAATCTATTACATTTCTTTGTTCTTTTGAAACACCTAGGGACCAGTTCTAAACACATCATGTTTATTTTATTGTTTTTTGCAATACACGACTTCATTAAAAAACCTATACAACAACCAGCCTCTCATTTTGAAGCTTGTTTAGCACTCAGGAAGCATAGTTTCAAGGGCTAATTTCTACTGACATCTGACAACTGGTTACCAATGCGTTTCCAGTAAATATTATCAAGTACTATAAGCAATTTTGTAAGATTCTGTAAGTGCACCTTATATGTATGTTCTGTGGACTGAGAAATAGAGACACAGCTGAATGTTGTTATATTAAAAATGTATAATATCTATGTCAGTTGCCTTACACTAAATGCACTCTCAAAGTGATAAATATCGGTTACAGAACATTTTGTTACTTTAATTGTAATGTTTAAACATATTTCCACTTCATCATTTAGTTAAGTACTTGCCTTCACATTTTCCACGTCTTTACTTAGAACCTATCGTATTTGCTCAATTATAAGATGACCCTGATTATAACGCCTTATATACCACTATGCCCCCAGATATGCCTTATACCTGCCTAGTTGCCGCTCTGCCTCAATGAAATGCCTTTTAACCACCTATATGCCACTCTTCCTACAGGAATGCCTTATATCCCCCCATATGCCACTCTGCCCCCCTGCGTATCGCGCAGACAACCCCTGCTGCTGCCGGCACTTCCGTCAGGGCTTCTATGATGGAGCATCGGAAGGTCATGTGATGCAGGCGCTCCATCATAGAAGCCCCCAGAGGAAGTGCTGGCAGCAGCGGAGGTTACCAGAGAGGAGGATCCAGGTCCCCTGCAGCGCCGTGGGGGATATGGATCTTAGTCTTATAGTCAGACCTCTATTTGAGGTCTGATTATAAGACGGCTTCAAATATAAGACAAGGGGTATTTTTTAGAGCATTTGTTCTGAAAAAAACCTTGTCTTATAATCAAGCAAATGTAAGTTCCTGTGGGAACAGGGCCCTTCATTACTCTTATACCTGTATGTCAATTGCTGTATTGTACTTGTCGTTATCTGTATCATTTTCTTCTTTGTACAGTGCTGCAGAATCTGTCGGTACTTTATAAAAAAGTATAATAATAATAATAATAATAAAATACGGTACTTTCACATTCTGTATGTCTCCCACCTACACATTCTTATCATGTATTACCATTTCCTAAACTGTAATACTATTCGTTATTTATATGTAACGCTTAATTATAATCCACAGTCTACAGCCATTCTTGCAAACACATGAAAGAGTGCTTGTATGTTACATAAGAAACTGTAAACCATATGTTACCCTCTGTGTACTTATGTTTTTTAATTGTGTGAAAGTCATACATTCCTTTGGTATAATCCAGTGTTCTTGTATGTGTCATTATGAGAGCTTTTTCTAGTTTATGAACAAAAACTGGGCATATGAAAAAGCACATAGTACAGGGTCCTTCCTGTATATTTATATATATATATATATATATATATATATAGTATATATATATAGTATATATATATCTTATATTCAAGGTTGTCTTATAATCAGACCTAATATTCATATATTAACAGATATCTTAGTGTAAGGGAAAATATGTATAATGATTTAAAGGTGTTTTGTGTAAACATCGTGTTGTATATCTTGTGTGGATATACATCGTGTGTGGATGAGCAAACGTTTTACTCGGTGTCATGTGACTGCATGTAACACACCCTAAACATCGCACACTACCATAGTTACCATATTTTTTTACTTTTATTGGTATAACTATCTACTGGGTCAACGTGAACCAACAAATCTCTTAGGTTTTTATTACGCCTATAGCTGATCACTGGTCTGTGGCGAAACATTGTGGGAAGTGTGTTATCTTTAGCTAACATGTTCCAATTTCTATAGATACTATTAGTCAACTTATGACTACTGGTATTATATGTAGTCGTACAATATAGTTTAGAATTCTGTGTTGTCACCTTCTCCTTGGGACCTAATCTGGCCTTTATCAAAGATTGTTGTATAAGGTCCTGTGTATAACCCTTTGCCAGAAATTTACGTTGCATTTGTTCCAATTGTTTCTCTGTATTGGTAACATCTGAATTATTTCGTAACACTCTCAAATGTATAGGATGTGCACTATTGGCATGTAAGATAGTGTTACGATCTGTAGGTTTGGTATACAGTGTATAGTTTAGAACATTATTTGCAATTTCCGAATCCAGATATTGGATCTTAGTTTTATGTATCTGGGAGGTAACTTTAATCGGAGTAGGTAAATCGTTGATATATTCCACAAATATCTTAGCTTCTTCCTCTGTACCTTTCCATATAATGATGATATCGTCGATATACTGAAAATATCTGACGATATTCTCATTATATTTGTCCAACCAATATTGTTTCTCCACCCCGAAAACATAGGCATTAGCATACATGGGAGCCATAGCTGCTCCCATGGATGTGCCCGATAATTGCATGAACCAGTCAGTTTCAAACCTAAAATAATTCAATTGTAGTTAAGTTAATGTTAGCAATTCCAAGACAAATTCCAGAGGAGGTCCTTTATAATGTGGTGATTTTGACAAAAGGTTTCGCATTACTTCAACCCCTTCTTCATGGGGGATTACAGTATAAAGGCTACTAATATCCATGGATATTAGGACTATTTCATCCATATTCATATCCATTTGGTCCAAATGATTGATCAAAGTATTCGTATCCTTCAGAATCGTTGGTATGGCTTCTAACGATTCTTTACATTGAAAATCTAGCCATTTTGCCACCGGTTCTAAGATTCCTCCAATAGCTGAAACTATTGGTCTCCCTGGTGGTTGCTGGTTCTTTTTTTCATACATTAAAATTCAACTGCAGGTGGATCTTATAATCAAGCAAATACAATATATATATATATATATATATATATATATATATATATTGTTTTTCTCACATCCCTTGTTAAAATTTAAGTATATTGGTGAGCACTTCTAGTTTGTTATGTAAAGAATATGAACCCATAATGTATCAATTGAAAGAAAGTAATTGTAAAGAGAGCTGAAAACAGAAATAAAACACAAACTGCTGGAGACATCTCTTATACAAGGGACTAATAATTATGTCCTAACAAGCAATTTATACTAAGCTGCATCTTTTTAGAGAGTTAAAGAGGATTTGTGGTTTAGCTACAGAATGAAATCTTGGCTCAAAGAAACCCGCTGGGTATAATAAAAAAGCAGTTTCTAAATCCATACAAAGATTCAAGAGGTTTACACATAAGTAAGTTAAGTGACAGAAAATTCTTGGAAATTAAATAAAGTTTTATGAAGAAATATCTAATTAAAAAAGGAAACATATGTTGTAGGCTGGTAAATGTGCTAACAGTTAAAGCCACTTACCCTTATAGATAATAACTGATCAAAAGACATTCAGTTAGACATTGAGAATGCAATATGAGTAATCATTAGACGTGTGCGTTCTGATTCGTATAAATTGTGAATGTGCCGAATTTAAGTAAATTTGGTGATTCGTACGAAGCCCTGAAATCTAGGCCAGACCCCCACGAATCGACAAAAAATTTACATCAGAAATTCATTTGTCCACATTAACTCACACTCTTTTACACTCTCGTTCACTCTCTCTCTCACGCTCTTGAAATGTTTCCCTACCTTCTCTGCCGACCACTTCTGACAACCACTTCTGACTCATCTTCTATATTCTCCCTTCTTCTCTCTCTTCTTTATTCTATCTTCAAGCATTAACAGTCCTAAAGTAATCTACAGTGATTAGTTTAGAAAAATTGGTGTGCATGCTAGTCTAGTCAGAACTCAAGATTACTAGGTGCTGGGCAAGATGCTATACTCAGGACTCCAAGCCACACAAGCCTAGTTGAACTTCTCTGACCACTACATGATGTCTTTTCAATACATATTCATACCAACATTTTGATGAGCCAGGTCCATGTTGGCTCTCTAAACCATACTGAAAATCATTCAAATCCCATATACTTGATATTCTGAAAAATCTTGCCATAACAGAACATTATCCACACATAAGCTTTTTCTTTCTTAAAATGTCTATTTTTCTATCACTGTTATAATCTGTTTTTTCCTAATTCAATATTAATGTGACATCTGTTTCAATTTATTGGAATTAAGTCAAGAGAATATAAAAACACTTTAATTCATGTGTTGCATCTTCTCTGATTGCCTCATCATATTTCAGCAAAAACAATATTCATAAAATGCTTTCATGGATTATTCTACATTTTACCACATTTATCATAAGCCAATTTAGTAACCAACATTTAAATAGCCTGGAAGAATATCAAATGTAGACACTCCTGTTAGATTTGTCAAACAGATGTAATTTCATTGAATTGAATATATTTGAATATATTTTATACATAGACATCTTCTTTACTTCTTTACTATGTGAACTTATGGTAAATCACATTTTGACCAAACTGAATAGTATTTAATTGGCGATTGTTGATCTGTAAATAGAGAAGCTGAAATTAGTAACTTCCCTTCCTGTCGAACTGGCTCTGCGCAGACACACCGGTACAGTTAAAACAAATATTATCCCCTAACATGTCCTGGCATTCCCCCACTTAAGAAAGCATTGTGAGGGGGACCAAGGTATAAGTCAAGCACTAGTGCCAATGGACAGATTTTCTTCCCCAACTAGCCCATGAAGTAGTGACAAACTGAGGAGTCTGATCACCCAAAGCTCTACCATCCCCTCCAGATCTGCTTCCCTTGTCCAACAAAATACATTGCTTGCTACACACAGTCCATGGTGGTCCAGCATAGAAAATTGAGATATTTTGCAAGAGTCTATGGAGTCATAGCGTTTCTCTGTCTCTTAACAACATTTATGAAATTGAAATTGATTAAGAAAATACTAAATATTTTATGAGACCCCAGTGTTGTCCATCTTGTTACAAGAGGGATCTTTTTTATATGGAAAGACCTTAAAGGGAGCGCTAGTCATATTACACTGCCCTCTTATGTTTTTTTTTTTTAGTGTAAGGAGTAGCTAACCAATGAAAACATGTTTAAAAAGCCCAAACACCTCCAAGCTCACACCAACCCAAACATATTAAAATAGATGTAAAGTGTCTTATGGGATTAAGCATTTGCTCTCCATATAAAATAACAGCTAGCTTGCCAGACGTTTATGTCATTAAACTGCCTTCAGATTTTAGACTAGCCAGGCATATTGTAAACTTTGTTAGCAAACACATGCCAAATGTTTTCTGCCAACACCAAGGCTGTTGGGACTTTTCTAAAGCTGGCACATGTATTTTTTACATCCCCTAGTGTTGAACACTGCATGCACATAATGAATGTTACTCATCTACTTGCACAAGCTTCAAGAGCAGTATCTCATTAGCCACTTACTTCTGTTCATTGTCATTGGTAGAATGTGCAGGTGTAAGTCAGATCCTTAGCTTATTCTGGGGAGGGAGTTGAGGGGGTGCTGTACATTACCACTGGGCAGTGTCATATTTCAAAACAATTTACATACACAATACATTTGGTATCTGAAATTATGTTTAGAAGGGCAAGGTCTCTTTCCCCTCCATCTTTTCAAAAACCTAGTGCCTATAGCACTCAAGCTCTATCCTGTTGCTACTTCCATCTGTCATCAATTAATGCTCTATGTATGCTACTTTTGTCTAAGCAATTACAGAGACATTTAGATATTCTGACAAAACAAACATCTAACAAATTAGCGAGCCATCTAGTGTAGTACGTTTTATTTTTGTTTAATTTTCACACTTCAAAAAAGGGGATGTTTTCCTAGAAGGTGTTTGTTTGAAGTGTTCAATTCACTAAGTTACTTGTTGAAAAGAATCTAACAGTGACCAGAGTTGCAAATGTGAAACCAGCTATAAGAAAATCAGACCACAGGAAAGAGAGAAGAACCCTTCCAAGGTTTACAGAGTACCAATTGCAGATTTAAAAAGAGAAGCAACTGGTAAGGTTTTCCTATGTAAGTATGGATTTTATTAATACTTTTGCTAATTAGTATAAAATGAAATATATGTTTGTGTCTTTTAAGGCTAATCGTGCAGCTTTGTGGATGCAACATGATTGCACTATTGGTTGTGTTTTTTTTAAGACATTTGCCTCAAGATTGACTGAACCAGAAACATTTGTATACATCAGGTTTATTTTTATTAGAATTAACACCGAGGACACTTTATCAAATGTTTTGAAATTTGCTGTGCATTTTTTAATCACAAAATGTGTTCAGCAATATCTCCCGAATACAGTGCTATCACCCATGCATGGGTTTGTCGGGTTGTTTGGGAGGTAAAACACCACATTTGCGAAGTGCCCATTTTTCAACTTGGAACTTTGACATCTGGTCCTTCTGCCCCCATGTCCTATTAGGGACATCTTCGAAGCTGGCTTATTCAATTTATCCCAATCAAACCATTTTTGTGAAAACTCGACACCCCAAGGTATTTTAAATGCTAGTATTTTAACCCTTTTCCATGCACTAATTCTATCACCAGCCTTAGTCAAAGTTTGTGGTAGTAATTTTTGTGTTTTTTCACACATTATACTTTAGGTATGAATTTACACCCCTTGGTATATGTAACTGTCAAATATGTGTTCAACAATATCTCCTAAGTACACCACCAATGCATGGGTTTGTTTGTTCTTTGGGGGATAAAAGGCCACATTTGGCAGGTGCACTTTTTAAAATTTTGACGTCTGGTCAGTCTGCGCCTTTGGTAGTTGAAGTTCTAGTATTTTAACTCTTTCCATGCCAGGATGCAGGCTACAGCGCTAATTTTAGCACTTGCTCATAAAAATAAATGTTTTTCAATTGTTTTAGTTTTTTTACATTTTATTTGAACTGGATAGTCACCCTGACGGTGACATCACTGCATAATTATTTTTAAGTTTTAACTAATTTTTATGATTTTTTTTTCTTTTTTTTAATATTTGTTTTTATTTTGTACTAATCACATTGTGATAAGAAAGCTGGGCTCCAATGACTTCCATGGGTGAATGTAGTGTAAGGTTCTGAGGAGGGTATTGTCTAAGCTTATTTAATCACATGACATGCCAGGCACATCATTGCTTGTTAACTGACCTTTTTTCCTTGATGTGCCTAACACGTCATCATTTTGTTAAGAGGTCAAAAGGTATCAATGCATACAGCACAGTAAATAAACCTTTCCTTTCAACCTATCTGGAATATTATTTACCATTAATTGTGAGATGTACCTAATGCATAAAAGGTGTTGAAAGTGTAATTGAATAAAACTAAAGTGTTACATCTAAGAAAATAAAAAAGGGAGTGTAAAAATAGTGTTCAATTAAATACCATTTCAGTAGTTTCATACTTATGTTCTAAGCACTTTTGCATTTATTATAAGTTAAGCAGAGGCATCATAATTCCTAGTAAGATACACACAGAGGCTTAATTCAAAATACACAATCTGAGATAACCTATCCATGATATTATATGTATGTTGTTCTACTATACAGCAGCTTCATATTTTCAAATTAGGTTGAGAAAATGTTCATGCTGTGTGATCAAATAATTTGTCGCTTGCACAAATTTACAAGGTCTATGGGAATGTGGTATAAAACATTCAAGGATAGTAAATCATGTGTAGAAGAACAGACATACTTTACTAAAATAAATTCAGTATGTTGTAATTAAGCACAACATGCACTGGCAATCTAAAACTAATTATTTTAACACTGTGCAAGAAACTAAACCTAGATTTATTATTTCAATTAATTTAAATACAAAACTGTTAATTAAGAATATCATACTAAAAGCTATTCTACCTTAGCATAAAAAGCCTTTCTTCTTTTTCTGTGATCAAGTTAGCACAGGTCTATTCACTAAACTCTTTGAGATATACTAATCATTGAACTTAACTGAACTTGAACAGGTTAAACTGCATCTATTTTCAAAAATGCCAAGTTACTGTTAAGTCAAATGCTGAGCAGTTGAACATTGTAAGTCTCCTATCAAATAGAGTAATTGGAGTAGCACTCAAAACTTCTCAAGTTGATCTTCATTGCTGTTGACTGTCTGTCATGCAAGTTTGCAAGGTGTTCTGGGGCAGCTTACCTTCTACAGACTCGTCTAGGGAATCAAAGTCCTTTTGTTGAGCTGGATCCCTTTTTAAACTTAACCACCCACTCTGGTTAATTTTCTCCGAGGTTTTTAGATTTTTTTATGACACGACATAACAGAAGCCCCGACTGCCCTGTCCAGGGGGTCCCCAATGCCTGTGCAACCACGCTAAGCCCCTCCCCACCTGTTTATAACACATTCCACCGGGATATGATGTCATTTTCCAGCACTCATAGGCAACTTGTGAGTACTGCAAAGTGAGTATAAAAGCTCTCACTGGCCAGTGGACAACAAATGTAGGAAGGGGGTGGGTTGGGGCTTTGTTTGTTTAAATAGGTATTACCGTATTTTCTCGATTATAAGACGACCCTGATTATAAGACGACCCCCCAAAATCTAAATATTAATTTAGGAAAAAAACAAAAAGCCTGAATATAAGACTACCCTATAGGAACCCTATAGGAAAAAAACTTTTACTAGTAAATATTAATGCATGTAAACAATTTTTTTCATATCTAATAAAAGCTATGATTGAGAAAAATATATATATTTTTTTATTTCCTTTTATTTACCAACCTGCCACCCCAGTTATGCACATCTGCCCCCAGGGTTGCCACTCTGCCCCCAGAAATGCCTTATACCCCATATTTGCCACTCTGCCCCATGATGTGCCTTTTAACACTCTATATGCCAGAGTGGCATATAGGTGGTTAAAAGGCATATCATGGGGCAGAGTGGCATATAGGGGGTTAAAAGGCATTTCTGGAGGTATATATATATAACTGCTAACAACAATCACACTCATATCAAGTCAAGGCAGCCAATACATGCTGGAACCTGGGGATGATAGGAGTGTGAGTACAGCCTCCCTATGCCATGCTACCATGCTACCACCACCACCCACCTTACACATCCATGCTATCATACACACACTCATTCACAAACATTTAAATACTCATTCATTCCATTAATCACACATACTTCACACATTAATCACAAAAACCCTCCCCCATCCCCTTACCTGAACTGCAGATCTCTCACTCGAAGACTTCTGCAGGGGCCCGGCTGTGCGAGCAACTTCTCTGGCCCCGCCCCTAGAGGAAGGAGGGGGGAGGCAGAGTTATGTGACACTCTACTAGCTTCCTGTTCTCCTGCTGCTAGAAGAAGAGACGCTGCTCGTGACCAAAGCACTGGTAAGCAGCCTGGCAACCTAATCGAGGTCTGATTAGAAGACGACCTCGATTATAAGACGAGGGGTATTTTTCAGAGCATTTGCTCTGAAAAAAACATCGTCTTATAATCGAGCAAATACGGTATGTATATCTGTGTGTTTAAGCATGTTAGTATGCGTGTTATTGTGTGTGTGTACATGTGTGAATATGTTACTATGTGAGTTAATATGTTAGGGTGTGCTAAAGTAAGTATGTTAGCATATGTGTAAAAATATTACTGTGTGTGCAGGTGTGTTAGCATGTTTGTGTGTGTGCAAGTAACTTGTTGTTACTGTGTGTAAGTATGTTACTGTGCTTTAGTATGTGTAATTATGTTACTGTATGTGTAAGTATGCCACTATGTGTTAGTATCTTACAATATCCATGTAAGCATGTTAGTTTGTTAGTTTGTGTAAGTATCTTACTGTGTGTAGGGAAAACCTGGGGGGCCCCACTGTAAGTCTCGCAGGGGGCCCCTGGCATTTTGTGTTACGTCACTGCATCGCAACCCACTGAGGGTTGCCACTCATCTTCGCTTGGACTGTGGTAATGTTTACTTAAACAAATATTCAAATTGCTAGATTTCAGTAAATTCTGCATGAGCAACTTAATTTGACAGGTAATTTGACAAAACCTGAACCTTTGTGAATAGGCTGCATAAAGAAGACAAAAATGTGTGTGTGTTAACAGTAATTACCATTGGAGATTGTTTCTCACAATACTTATCATATATTAAGTACATATATATAATATAAATGTTAAATTCTTAAGATATAATTAGAATTTGAAATCAAAATTATTTTTTAGAAATATCCTTTTTTAATTAATCTTAAAAGAGAAACCGCTATTATATTTTGTAGGTGGTACATTTTACATTGTTAATAGGGTACTTAGCAAAGTACACTAACTATGTTGTTATCCATGACTATGTCACATACTGCATCACATGTAATGCCATAAAGTGCCGATTTCTGATATCAATGAGGCTTCCAGGTTATGAGAACAAATTTCTCAAATAACACAGGATCATGGGTAAGTGATTTTAATTCAAACCAACTGGGGATACCTGATGGAAGTTGCAAGTTGAATTATATGCTATAAACTTGCATGCACTCACCTGGTAATATGGTAAATTAACACCTAGTTCTTTTTTATTGTTATATGTTTGTTAGTTACATTTTATTTGTGAAACACGGTGCTTTTCAGATAATTGACGGTATGTCCTGGCAAAGTCTAGTAAATGTTGTGATATCTATACTTGATATACCGTACTTGCTCGATTATAAGACGAGGTTTTTTTCAGCGCAAATGCTCTGAAAAATACCCCTCTTCTTATAATCGGGGTCGTCTTATAATCAGACCTCAAATAGGTCATATAGGGGGTATAAGGCATTTCTGGGGCAGATGTGCATAACTGGGGGGCAGGTTGGAAAATAGAAGGAAATAAAACCAAAATATTTTTCTCAATCATAGCTTTTATAAAAAAAAAAATAGTTTAGATGAATTAACATTTACTGGTAAAACTTTTTTCCTATAGGGTCGTCTTATATTCAGGCTTTTTCTTTTTTTCCTTAATTAATATTCAGATTTGGGGGGTCGTCTTATAATCAGGGTCGTCTTATAATCGAGCAAATACGGTATTTGACACTTTTATTTTTCCATTACTGTTTCATAAACTGATAAATGAATTGATAAACCATTTTAATCTCTGTTGAATGTTTATTTGTTTCTAAAATTGTCATAATTTTATATTGTTACATGTATAGAAATGAGAGAGCTGTACACCATGAAGGAATCCTAAAATAAAAATAGAAGAATATGATATGCTATTTTTATCTCTTTTTTGTTTATATATATGGTAAAATTGTTGTTCTGTTATTACTGACAAAGTTATCACATGTAATTGACTCAAAAGCCTCTGAAGCTAATAACTCGCACTGTTTATATCACCCACTCTCCTCTTTAAAAGGTAAATGTAACATGCGAAGGAAGACTTGGTAAAGCTGTATGATATTCATAGCACAGCTATCTTCTGCAAAAGTCATTTTTGCTTCTTACGTGATTTCAAAAAAGTACCAATCTTCCCCATGTCATATGGGTTATGTGTAAATTTATATCTGTCCTTTGTAGATAATTACAGTACAGATAGAAAAGGACACAACATTTATAGTAATGTCATGTGTAGTGGTATATAAGCCACAAGTTCT
This sequence comes from Spea hammondii, assembly GCA_029215755.1. NCBI lineage: Eukaryota > Metazoa > Chordata > Amphibia > Anura > Pelobatidae > Spea > Spea hammondii. Next base: position 67,388,597 of record JARDYJ010000002.1, on the reverse strand, counting down.
GTTAATTACATTGTACCCGATCATCTCATATATTTGGAATAAGTAAGTAGGTTGGCAGGCCAATTTTTCTTTTCTTGATATCAGCCTGAAGACATCTTGCCCAAATGCCCTTTACAAAGGCCTTCAGAAACGGCGGAAAATAATCTGCAATAAAGCATGATGATGAATGGTCCTTCCTATACTGATAGATACCGCCAGAGGGATGTCATTGTCGATTACAATAGCTGGTCTATTTTGCAGAGCCTCTTGCTTCTGTTGTAGCCAGCAATGCATCAAAAATATATTATGTGTAAGTCATGGTAGGTAAAATGACTGACATAAAGGCAGACTGAATGTTTTAGTCAATACAAATTCAGTTGTACTGCCATAACGGTGTGCCGCTTTTATGATAGTAAGTACAAGGAAAATTGTTACCGGAACCAATGTGCAGCTCTTCACAATATAATAAATAATACGGACATATATATATATGTGTGATACATTGTTAACATTTCTATGACTCTGTTATATGATTTCAGAGAAGTTACATTCAGTCCGCAGTGTGTGGTATGATTATTTTTAATGCAGCTTTGTGGTTTCATAAAAAATAACAAGAAAAGGTTGCATTACTATATTTTTTTTAAAAGGCAGCATTGAAAAGAAATATACTTCTTATTCAGTAAAATGTGCAGCATTTAAAATGCCCAAGATTTAAACTACACAAATGCTGTTTTTTGTGATTGTGTTTAAATTCACAGAATAAATGTCACACATAAACCGGGTGCTACAGTTCTGATGTTTTGTTGTAATCTTGATAATTAGCGTTGTCTTCCTGCTGCGTACAGCTGCTTTCATTGTGAGCACTGTCTGCTCACTAATGTTACAAGATTAGAAAACCGTATTATTACAGTTCTATGCTGCAATTTGTCTGGGGGAAGAACAGTCAGGTATTTTGAGTAAGCCTTGATTACAAAATGAAGAAAGCCTTTTGCAGGATATTGAGTATTGGACAATACCATGGGGATAATGGTTGTGACTATTTGCCACCAATTCCCTCACTTAGCACACTCTTAGCACAACCGCCTAACATTCAATCTTGCCATACCTTCTCTACCTTCACTGTCCCCTATTTGAACAGCACTACAGAATATTTTGGGACTATATAAATACATGTGATTTATCGTTTCCTAATAATTGTAGGCACCATCAGCTTTCAATCTCCTGTGGACTAACGTGGAATCAGACATCAGTTCCCACTATTGCTTCCACTATTTATGTAGAGGTGGTTATGTGGTACCAGCCTATGCAGACCTCTGTCTTGAATAACAAGCAGTGTGTGACTTGAGTCAGCCTCTCTTACAACATAATAAAGTCAGATTGCTCCCGCTTGCCCAGTTATACTGTCTGTTTTCATTAGACTTAGGCACCAGGGGGCTCTTCGTGTTCGTCTTCGTGCTCGTCTTCGGGGGGAAAAAAATCTTCGAATTCCGCGAATATTCGCCCGATCCTGTCTTCTCTTCGGGCGAATATTCGTGGACATTCTTCGTGTTCAGTTTTTCTTCGTTTCCCCGGTTAAGGGGTTAATACGGGGTTAACGCAGCTCTGGCGCCAGGAGTTTAAATGTACGTATGAGCATCTCTATTGGTCGTCAGCAGGGCGAGCCCCCTGCTGGCGACCAATAGGGTCGCTCGTACAGACTGTTAACTCCTGGTGCCGTAACTTACCCGGCACATCCCACTGGTCTCCCTCCCTGTTCAATTAGTTAAATGTCCGTACGAGCGACCAATAAAGTCGCTCGTACGGACATTTAACTAATTGAACAGGGAGGGAGACCAGTGGCATCTGCAGGGTAAGTTGCAGCATTGGGGTTTTAAAACCCCAATGCTGCAACTTACCCTGCACATCCCACTGGTCTCCCTCCCTGTTCAATTAGTTATATGTCCGTACGAGCGACCAATAAAGTCACTCGTATGGACATTTAACTAATTGAACAGGGAGGGAGACCAGTGGCATCTGCAGGGTAAGTTTTTAAAACCCCAATGCTGCAACTTACCCGGTTATAGTTCGGAAACTTTGTGGGCTTAGGACATTTTTTTAACCTTAATAAACTATGTTACTATGATGGAAGATGCTTGATCTAGGAGAAATTAAAGGGTCAAAGAGTGAGTGAAATAATCAAATTATTCTTGTGCCAAAACCAAAAGGGGAGATCCGGTTTTGTGTTGACTTTCATAAGCTGAACAAATTTACATTAGATAGGCCCACATGTACTGTTTTTCTGCTATACAGTGCAGACAAGTGCATACATTACACTGCAGAAGGAAGCTGGCAAGGGAGGGAGGCAACCGGGGGTCCCCAACCTAATTCACCAACAAAGACATAGCCAAGAGCTTTTAGGCTGGCAAGGAACATGCAAGAGACATATATACCAATGGAGACGAAGATCCGCCTGTTCTCAATATTCCCAATTTGAACACTTAGCAATGCCAGCATACAGACAATTAAAATTGTCCCACATTACTAATTGCTTTTAAGAGGTCTAAATATTAGCTTCCAGGTGTCTGGTGGTTTAGTGCAGATAAATGACAATATAGTACAGTGAGTTCTTGGGTTGGTAGGAGACCGACAAAGACATTTCTGCAAGACCACTTTTATACCAAAATTCAAATGAACATGTACTGCTGGATCCCTTTAAAAAAAAAATCTTTTTCTACAGAAGATAGGTATCCAGATAAATACATGTTGTAGAGGATCTTCTCCATAGAGGTAAATATCTCCAAAGTATCACTGCTATGCTTTAACAAAATGCACTTCGCTTTGGACCCTACTTTATATAGCTTCATTACTTTTCTTTAAATCTGGGTGCAAATGTGTCACCAGAGCAACAAACTGTTTTAATGAAACATAGGGCACTACAATCCCTTGCTCCCACAGGTAATTACAGCCTTCTAATTAGTTTTTTAGTATTGAAAATATTTGTCTGAAGTGTTAAGGATCCATGCTATGTTTTGCATTGTGTATTCACATCATCTTTAAATAAAGAACCATTTTTTTAAAGCAGTTTTTCTTCCGTAAATGAATTATTCAGATTTATTTTATTCTAATTCAGTTTTATTCAGCAGTTATTTTTCTTGTTTTAATGTACAGTAAATCTAAGTACCATGTCTCTTAAACATACATTTTAAGATGAGCCAAAATGTCTTAAGTGTGTCAGATGTGTCAACAGTGGGGAAAGAGGAAATCCCCCACATGATTTCAAGGGGATACTTATTTTAAGTATTGATTAGTTTAATTGATAATCAATAAAAACTAACTATTGAGTATATATTATTATTATTTAATATATTTTATTGAACATTTGTTTCATAGAAATCTTACATAAAAAGTCTCACTGTTCCAAGATATGTTTTCACCTGGTTGCACCTGGGAGCATTTTTAACATTAGAATTAACTTAGCCTTCTAGCATATTATTACACTGTATTAGAGGAAGGAAAATTAACGTTGGAGCAAGACCCACAAAAAAGAAAAAAAAAGGTTAAGAAAGGAGTGAAGTAAGTTGGGAAATACTGCAAGGTCTTTGGGGTGTTATGGGGCTTTGTATGCGGATTCTATCTCCATCCATCCGAGTTTCAGCTGCTTTAAAGGCTGTGAGTAGTTGTGCTACAGATGCTGTTTTATAGCATGTGGAGATGTTTGCTGTTCCTTACCCTTTATTGGAGAGTTGTGGCAGTGGTTCTGGGTCTTTGTTTTTTCATATATAAAGACTGAATAACAGCTTGGTAATTATTGGTAATGAAGAAAGCAAATATATTCTGCAGACATTTTGGTTGCCACTATGCGACCTAACCAGGAGATTTTAAAATTGATCCAGGTAGTTATCGCTTGTTTGATAGATGACCAGGTTTTGAAGAAGTTGGTTTTCAGAAAGGATAAGTAGTTCCTGGTTATTTTTTTTACCTAAGTAGGTTAGAAAGTCTTTCGTCCATTCAAAGGCATAGTGCTGTTTAAGTGTACATCCTGTGGGGTAAGTTGATAGCTATGTTTTGCTATCATTATTTTTGTAGTAGGAGGCTTTTCCACATTCTGAAAGAGGCTGCATCAGAGGGGGATAGATTGTTTTGGGTCATTCAGTGTAAGTATGTCATCTGCAAATGAATTAAGTCTCTTGGTATCATTAGTAATTTGTATCCCTCATATTTTTCCCTAATTAACTAGAGGTTCTAGGGCTAACACAAATATTAGCGTTGAAGGGGTCACTTTTGTTGGGTACCATTGGGAATTGAGAAGATATCTGAAAATAACTCCAAATAGATCAGTCTGACTGTAGGAGAAACACAAAAAGCTGATATTGCTGTGATGAAGGGTTGAGGGAAATTAAAGACCGAATAAAGATAACATGTACTTCCAGTTAAGGTGGTCAAGAGCCTCTTCTGCATTTAGGGAAAGGAGCAGTCTTGGGCTTGTCTGCTTGGGATGAATCCAACTTGGTCCTGGTGAATGAAGGAAGAGAGAAGCAGGTTCAGTTTGTTTGCCATGTCTGTGAAATTGGGTGAAAATTAGACTGCCTGACTTGAGGTGTTTTGCACAATTCAAAAATATAATTAAAAAAGGTAGTACGTTTTAAGAGTAAAATTTCTTTTTGATATAGTACGTGTTTGGGAGTCCTAAAGGTCCTGGAGATTTCTGGGGCTTAAGTGATTTTATTGCTCATTCTATTTCTTCTGTGCAGTTTGGAGTGATCAATTGTATATGAGTTAGGAATAAGAGCTGACAGGTTAATGCCTTTAGGCTTGGGATAATGGGAGGTTTTCAGGAATGTCGCGTTAATTGTTTTGCTAAGAATAATATTTGGTGAAGTGGTTTGCTATGTATTTACAGGTTCCTAATTATGTCGCTTGTATCAGAGGCTAGGTAGAGAATCTATATTTTGCTAATGTAGTGAGATCAGCGTTTCTCTGTTGAGTTTTTGAGTCACTGACTGCGCTGAAAGAAAAGACCTCTCATGTATGCCTGGTGGGCTGCCCATATCATTGTTATGGACAACCCTGGTGTCAAGTTGGTTGTAAAAAACCCTTTCATATTTGTTTTAAAATTGTCCAACAATGATGGTTGGGACAGGAGGGAAGCGTTTAGGTGCCACTTACCCTTGACTATGGTAGGGATGGAGCTTGGGAATTCAATGGTATTTGGGGCCTGGTCTGACCACATGAATATTGTGGATTCTGTTATGTGATCCAAGGTTAGTATCGGTTTAAATCAGGTCAATTCTCGTTTAAACATTGTGTACATGTGAGTGGTAAATATAGTAATTTTTGTGTCGGGATCTCCATATGTCATGTAAGTCAAATTGGTTAAATTTGGAAAGTTTCTGTGGGTCGGGTTCTACACATGCGTCAGTATGTCAGGAGGATGTATCCACGATCTTGTCTGGTGTAAGATTAAAGTCTTCTCAAATTATATTTTTTTTTTCATTTTCATCTGACAGCATCTTTCCAAGCTTTTTTAAGAAGGGCAGCTATACTGAATTAGGTCTGTAGATGCTGGCTACTGTGACAATGATGGTTATAAACAATGGCAATTGGTAAGAGTGGCTACCAGCTGGGTGTATACATCCTTTACATAGCTTTTAACTCCAAAACTAGCTCAGTATCAATGTGAAAACTTGTCGGTGTGAGTTATAAAGCAATTAAAATCCTCTATGATTGTGATTATTTATTTCTTCCATTATTTTAGGTATTTTGTCACACTTTTTATTATGAATTTTTAACATCGAGTTTCAAGTGTACAAAAAATTACAATTATTGGTTTAAGCATCATATCAATATAAAAAGTCAGTGTCGGGATGCTTGCTGGAAAGGTAGGGAGCATAGAGCAGGGTAGCACCAGATGGAAGGAATAAGCCAAATACAAAGTCCGAGTGAAAAGTCCGGGTCAGGGCAGGCAGCAAAGGAGCAATAACAGGAAACAAGCCGAAGTCGAATACCAGGAGGTCAAACACAAAAGGCAGGATAAATGGGGAATCGCACAGAGCAGAACACAAGGCACTATTAGCTCAATAACTAAGCTCAGACTGAAGGGTGAGCTGGTTTTTTATATTCTACAGGCCAGGTTCCTCCCACTGACTCACAGGTGTTACCACCTACACCTGAGAGTATAAGTATTCCCCACCATGGGGTTAATTAGGGGTTAACTTTCTGCCCTGCACTACTGTGCGGCGGCCAGCAGGTGGCGCATGAGATTGGGATTGTGCGGGAGCGCGCCTTGCTGTAATTGCCGTGCGCGGCCGCAACGTGGGGGCGCGCCTCGCAGCAACTGCCGCAGGCGGCCGTGATGGCCGGATGATCCGCCGCGTGGTTGCCGGCACGGGAGACACCGGAGGACGAGGACGTAGTCCGCCCCGCAACGGAGCACGGCGTCCAGCCGAAGACCCCGGTAAGGGGTATGATGAGGGGCTGGGGGCCTGACAGTCAGGTTTTCTGACAGTGAAATATGAGCTTCTTAGATGCTGTGACAGCACATCTGAAAAGTCACAATGCAAAGAATTGAGGAAGAAATTGTTGCAGCATGCCTATAAATCTCTGACAGACATTTGAGAACCACGTTTTAGTTTAATATTCTCTTAAAGAAAAGCTTTGTCACAATGCATTTAAACTATTTGTATTGATAGAGTAAACCAGAGTTTCCCTTTTTGCAGTAATTATACCCTATGGAGTTATGGGTCTTTTAGTTAGGTGTTAGAAAAAGCTATGTTGAAAATACCGGATATTAACAGTACTACTTGACTTACAAACAGTGGCATCGCTACAGGGGGGCAATTTCCCCCCCCCCCAGGTTAATCCTTGCCCCCCCCTGTTGCCCCCCTGCCGAGTTTAAAACCCGTCTTTTTTTTTTTATGCGGAGGAGAGAGAGGGGCGCCTAGCAACCGCTTGGCACCCCCCATTCTCCTCCACGAGGCCTCTACAGTGAAGCAGCGGGCACCGCAGCAGAGAAGGAAGACAGAAGCCTCGTGCTCCCGTCGTTGGACCTAAAGATGAGAGAACTACAAAGGGGAGAGGGTAGATCGTGAGTAGGGAGAGGGGTTCGAAAGTGATAAGGGAGGGGGAGGGGGTAGATATTGAGGAAGAGGGTAGTAGGGAAAGGGGAGGGAGAGAGGGTAGAAAGTGATAAGGGAGGGAGAGGGGGGTAGATAGTGAGGAAGAGGGTAGTACGAATATTTAAATAATTAAGTAAAGAGTGTGAATTAATGTGTGGATGCATTGTGTGAATGAGGGAGAGCATGAGTTAATATGTGGATGAATTGTCTGAATGAGGGAGAGCATGAGTTAATATGTGGGTGAATTGTCTGAATGAGGGAGAGCATGAGTTAATATGTGGGTGAATTGTCTGAATGAGGAAGAGCATGAGTTAATATGTGGATGAATTGTATGAATGAGGGAGAGCATGAGTTAAAACGTGGATGAGTTGTCTGAATGAGGGAGAGCATGAGTTAATATGTGGATGAATTGTCTGAATGAGGGAGAGCATGAGTTAATATGTGAATGAGTTGTCTGAATGAGGGAGAGCGTGAGTTAATATGTGGATTAATTGTCTGAATGAGGGAGAGCATGAGTTAATATGTGGATGAGTTGTCTGAATGGGGGAGAGCATGAGTTTATATGTGGATGAGTTGTCTGAATGAGGGAGAGCATGAGTTAATATGTGGGTGAATTGTCCAAATGAGGGAGAACATGAGTTAATGTGTGGATGAATTGTCTGAATGAAAGTGTGAATTAGTGAGTGACTGTAAATTTGTTTGTATATATAACTAGCAGGATATTTGAACCTTGGGGACCAAGATGTCACAGGCGGGTGTATATGGAACAAAGATGGCACAGGCCGGGCTGTTTGGGGACAAAGTTGACTTGTGCTGTGCTATATGGGGACAAATATGGCAAATCTTATGTGTGTTATCTGGGTGCTGGTCAGGTTCTATTTGGGCAGTGTGGACGCCAGGGCTGGCTTTGGGGTGTGCAACCTGTGATCTATGCCTGTAATTTAGGGGTTTTAAATATACTTTTAATGTCGTGTTTTTATGTGAATTCCAATTGATCTATACCTGCAAAGCTGGGTTTTTCTGTTATTCTGTAGATCCATATCTCTATATTTCAATACATTATTTATGTATACCTTGTGTTTGTATGTCTTATTCAGTTGATTAATACCTGCAATGCTGTTTCCATGTATTTATTTGATCTATGCCTGCAATGCTATGTTTCATATATTATCGTATACCCGCAAATACAGGATTTGTATGTCTGATTCTGTTTATTTGATATATACCTTCAGTGCTGAGATCACAAGTGAATTTCAGTTGATCTATACATGCAAAGCTTGGTTTGTGTGTTAATGTGTTGATCTATACCTGCTATCGGCAGCAGGGACTAATATTAATATATATCGGCAACTGGGGCTTATATTAATATATATGGGCAGCAGGGGCATCAATACACAAGGGGCAAAAACACTAAGGGGGGGTATAAACGACAATGCAGTGTGAAAAATCCATCCTGATGTAGACGTCTGTGATGTAGATTGTGTCCTGCTGTTTGTGTGTTTTTGGTTATCAGTGTAGCAGAGCCTGTCCTGGGGTATGTGTGTGTATAGGTGTTGGTGTGGCAGAGCCTTTCCTGGTGTGTGTTTGGGTGTTGTTGTGGCAGAGCCTGTCCTGGTGTGTGTGTTCGGTTGTCAGTGTGTCAGAGCCTGTCCTGGTGTGTGTGTTTGGATGTGGGTGTGGCAGAGCCTGTCCTTATGTGTGTGGGTGTCTGTGTGGCAGAGCCTGTCCTGGTGTGTGTGTCTGGGTGTCGGTGTGACTAAGCCTGTGTTGGTGTGTGTGTTTGGTCATCTGTTTCCTGGGGCTTAACTTACGGTAGGAATTATTTAATTTATATTTATCTAGAGATAAAATGCCCTCCTGAAGTTGTAGTGACTTCAGGGGACAAAACGTTCAAGGCCCTGAAATCATTTAGTGGAAAAGTTATTTATTATGTTATAATATTTATTTCAAGGATTAGTCGCACTCAATTGTGGCTTCAGGCTTCCCGTGTTGAACGATCAAGTATTATTTTAGTCCAATAACAAAAGTATAATTCCATAGCACATTACTTTTGGCAATATATATATATATATATATATATGTATATATATATATATATATATATATATATATATAGTTTTTGTTCAGTGGTATAATTTAATGGTGGAAATTATGAATGCCCCCCCAGTTTGACTGTGATATCTTGTGTGCCCCCCTATATATTGTTTCTAGAGTCGCCACTGCTTACAAAGACCACGCTGATTCTGGGGGCATGTGGTTAACCCTTTCAATGCTATTTCACACCCTAAAGGCTGGAACATTTTTGCGGTTTTATGCTGCACCAGCCTACCTTGATACTGGAATTTTTCCCGGTAGACTTCTTGCACGGGGGTTGATCTAGAAGTCAGCTACCCACATTGTTGCAAGTCAATTGAAATGTGGCATACCTTAGCTATGAAGCAATGTAGAACACTGCAGGGGTAAGCCTAGGGTCAATGATGCATGGGTGCAGCATTTCCTTGGTGCCCCTATTGGTAGACATGGTTATAACACTGCCCCTCTCTTGTGTGATGTCCCATCCCTTCTGTTTTTGCCAGACAAGATAATTCATTGTAAGCTATAGAGTCATAACCAGTACATACAGAAAAATGGGATGCAGCAGACTGATAAGATACAGGCCAGCAGGGTAACTATTCTAAAGTAGTTTTACATCCCGGAATAGATAGGCGCTGCAGCACCCAGTCAGGGTTGTTCTTAGTGTCTGCCACCCTGCCAACTCTCTTCAGAGGTGGGCTTAACTGCCCAAGGCTGTTGGAGCAGGGCCAGTTGGGGAGGTCATGGATCTCCCTCTAGTCGGCCCAAAATGAAGGGGTTGTAAGGTCTGTTCCTACACACCTCTGCGATACTGCCGGCAATGGGCATCATATCCCAGTGCTCGGCACTGAACCAGCGAGCGCTGCAAGGGAGCACTGTAATAGAGGTCTGTGGGAACAGACCTCACACTCTCACAAAAGACCTTAAGAAGACAGAAAAGGAGAGGTTATTGAGGAGAGATAGATAGCAGGAGAGAAATTGGAGATATAAAGAGATATAAAGAGAAATAGGAAAGGCCTCAAAAATATGCTATGTATGTAAAAGAATGGGAGGGGGCGCAAGAGAATATTCTTGCCTGGGGTGCCACTTTGTCTAGGACCAGCCATGTTAACAAATGATATATACTGTATTGGTTCGATGATAGGCCGCACCCTTAAAGTTTGTTGCTCTAATTTATTAAAATTATTTTAAAGAAAAAATACACATTAGTGGAATGGCAAAACAGTATTTTATCTAATGAACAGGAATACATGTATTTTAAATTTTTTGGTATCTATTATGCTGTCAGCATAGGATATATAAATGCTTTATGCCCCCCAGACAACTGATATGCTACTCTGCTCCCCTGAAGTGCCACTCTGCTCCCCTGATATGCTTTATGCCTCCCAGATATGCTCCCCTGAGGTGCCACTCTGCCCTCTCTCGCCCGCATCAATGCATCCCCAGACTCCCTGGTGTCTAGTGTGGGCAGCCGGTGGAGGTCTGCACGATGCACGTAGACAACCTCTGCTGCTGATGGCCAGTACTTCCGCTGGGGCTTCTATGGTGGAGCACCAGAAGGTCATGTTACACTGGATGCCAGCCAACTCTTTGTGTTTGTCTTTGTGGGGGATAAAATCTTCATATTCCACAAATATTTGCCTGTTCCTGTGTTCGGGGGAATAATTGTGTACATTCGCCTTGTTTGTTTTTTTCCTTCGTTTTTACAGGGTTAACACGGTACACAGTACGCAGCAGCTTTGGTGCCCGGACTTGCCTGTACAAGGAACTCTATTGATCGCCAGCAGGGACCTCCTCTGCCATGAACCAATGAAGTGCACCTGTACTTCATTGGTTGATGGCAGACGAGCCCCCTTCGGATTTCCGCTCCCGTTAACCTCTGCGATGCTGCATAGATAAGGTAGACGAGATCGGGACGGGACCAGGGAGATTAGTAGACAAAGACGAACACGAAGATTCTTCATGTTGTGTGTCTTCGTCTTCGTATACATTTTGCCCCCGCCGTGTTCATATGTTTGGTATTGGGGCTGAACAACAAAAACGCACCCTTCGTGTTCGTTTTCATATTCGCCCGAATATGAATGCACAAATCTAATTACTACAGGAAATTGAGAGCACCATCTGAGGTGCTTGAACTGACGATGTTGCAGACAGGGGTGGGTCCACAACCTAACCGCTGAACACACACACAAACACTAACATACCCCATTCTAACATAACCAGACAAACACATGTCCACAATAACATACCCAGACACACAATACTAACATACACAAACACACACACTAACATAGCTAGACACATAATGTTTTTCCTTTACAAAATCATATCATGCATTGGCTAAAGAGATGGTCTGAAACAACCTGGTTCTGATTAGCTAAGTTCTAAGGCTGGCAATAAAGCAGTCAGCAATGGTCTTACCTCAAAACATGTAAGCTTTATGCCTTGCAAAAGCATCAGTGTATATGGACTTCACAGTGCCCTACATAGGTATTTTGTTTTCAACTTCTGTGGTATGGCAGTGCATAAAAGATCATTTTTCTAGATGCTCAGATATAGGCACATTGTTGCACATCTGGTGGACATGCCCCAGACTACTTGCCCTGTGGAGGAGGATGGGTAGATTTCTATCAACCCTATGTGGGTTCCCAATTATCCTGAATGCCCCTTTGGCGTTACTTAATATCGACATAGACCAATACTCCTACTTTCATAGAACGATTATTATGCACACACTGATCTCAACAAGATACAATATTACTAAACGCTGGAACACGAATTCGATACCCTCTCTTAAAGCGATCATACAAGGAATTAACTCGAACTGCTGGCAGGAGTATAAGATTTCTTCTGCCCAAAATAGGACCAACGACTTTTATTCAAAATGGGACATATGGCTAACCGGCACACACAACACAGTTCAACTACTGTAACCCTTCACACCAAAACTCAGAGGCCACCACCCGGTCCTTCATCATACATTACAGTATTATATGCTGATCACATATCTGTATACTTATAAGTATTGGATATTCTTAGGAGTGCAAATTCCACTTATATCTTATCTTCATTTCTTATTTTTCTTCGGTTACCCTTTATTTTATTTTTTATATTTTTCTGGAATTGTTTGACACATTCTCCACGATGTAAACAACTCTACTTATGTACCATGTATACCTTACTTCTGCATTGCCTATCTTCATGAATAACAATATGTAAAAAAAATGTTTCTTTTCTTAAATGAAAAATGTAATAAAAAATATGTTATAAAAAAAGATAATTTTTCTTTTCTAGAGAAAAAAAAACCATATAGAAATATGATTCATATAAATGTCCCTAATAAAGTACTACAATGTACTCAATAGCACAGCCATTTTAAAATCTAGTGATAATGCTTCTGGAATAGAAAGCTACCTTGGGGAGTTCTTGCAGCTGCAGCAGGATGGGATTGATGAGGATAATGAAGGAGGAGGGAATATGGCCTAGAGCATGTTCTTAATGAAAGTATCCGTCAACTAATCTAAATACACAGTGTCTAGAGCACTCTCTGGAAGAATGAGTACAACAGATTATGCCCTTGAAATGTCAATCAAAAGGTGTTCCAAACTCTTCCCTGTCAAACATGTCCCTTATTCTGAATAGCAGGAATGTCACTTATTCCATATGGTTTGCTATAATATTTGCTTTAAAGTACAATAAATTAAGCATTTTTCGAATATGAGAAATTGACATGGTCTTGAAATTTGTTTGATTTGTGGGTTTTTTTTCCTGAGGAGCATTAACCTTGTTTTGGTGTTATAAGCATTAATGCACCAAGAAGTCTGCCACCTTTTTTTATGTCTTGATAATTACAGGGGTACTTCTACCTTATATACTGATATAGAAAGAGGTAAACATGGCCACAAAACCCCATTCAACATTTTAAAACCATAAATAATCCATTGAGTTTACCATCATTTGGTATTATTGATATAATAATGAAAGTAATAATAATAAATAAACTGAAATGGTTATCTGCCTTGTTGTCTCTGCCTACTGCAGCATCATTCTAGAACATGCAGTTAGTCTACAATTTGTAATTTTTTGCCTGAACTGAGTAAAGACTTTCGTATACTTCATGTAGGCTTTTTTTTATTAACCTGCAAACTAGCTGGTATTCCTCTCGTTCTTTCTGTGTTCCACTCATGGTCTATGCATCACATCAGTGTTAGAACAGTATATCCAATAAAAAATGTAAATAAGTGAAAAAAAGATTATATTATATTATATTATATTATATTTGTATGAATATACCAATCATTATTATTACTTCTCAACAATAACACAGCTGCAACGCACAAAAGACTCTACAGACAATATCTGACTGCCAAACTAAAACCAAAAATGTAGGGTGCTTGTGTAAAACAAGAAAAAGTATAGAAGGTAAAATAAATACAATAACAGAATAACAAATTGTACTCATGGAGTAGATTTCCGCAAACCAGGGACACTAAATCACTAAAAAAAGGGATCTGCCCCTTTGTGACAATAATACGTGATGGACTTACCATGTAAACTTTCTAAAAAATACACATCATCCAACCCAAAATCCAACCAAAAAATGGACTGGAGTGATAAATCATGGTTCTTTATCTTGAAGTCTGAGGTTTGGCAGATGCTAGGAGAGTGCTACCTACTAGAACACATAGTGTTTACTGTAAAGCTTGGTGAAGGAAGGATAATGATCTGGGGCTGTTTTTCAGGGTTTGGGCCATGTTCCTTATCTCCAGTAAAGGGTAATGTTAATGCTACTGCATGCAAGGACATTTTAGAGAATGGTAGGCTTCCAGCTTTGTAGCACCAGTTTGAGGAAGGCTCTTTCTTGTTTTAGCATGACTGTGCCCCTGTGCACAGAGCAATGTCCATAAAAACATGGTTTGATGAGCTTGATGTGGAGGAACTCGAGTGACCTAAACCCCACTGTACACCTTTGGGTTGAATTGGAATGCTGATTCAGGTAAGTCAGTTTTTGATTCATTAGCCATGGTTTTATGGGCTCATTCATTCACCTATAAAACACTTGATCTCTTCAGAATAGGAACAGTTGCATGAGCTAGAGGCGCCCTGAAATCCCAAAACGAAATAAGCCAGTCATCACAATATTCATGAGAACATAATTGTGGGGAAAAAAATTAATTTCTCGGTGAGTGGAAGTTTTTTCTCTATTCTAATGAAGATTGTGCTCTAGTTATGATTATTTTGGGAGATGTAGTTCCCCAACAACTAGACTTGCTGGATTATCTATTAGGGACCTGCCCCTTGCCAACCCCCCAGGCCCTAGAAGATTTTGAATGTCTAAAGGATAAGCCCAGGGGCGTACCTAGAGTATTTGGCACCCGGGGCGGATCCTGTAAGTGGCACCCCCTCCCCCACCAAATGTAAAGACATCTACAAAATTATGTTAAGAATATTTATTGCACCAATTTGTAAACTGTATGTCAACTGTAAACAACAAGAAATCTGAAAAAATAAATTAATAACTTATAAGTAAAATAAATACGTTTAAATAACATTTACTGAACACATAATAGTGCTTTCTTTAATAACCCTCCAAAAAAAACAGCGTCCACATTGCCCACATAGAAGCTGACCATCACCCAAATTACACACACATAGGACGTGCCATATTTGCCCCCAAACAGCCGAGTGTACGCCATGTTTGTCCCATAAACACGCTACCTGTGCCATCTTTGTCCCATAAACACCCTGCTTATACCATCTTTGCATTTTTGACAAATCAACTATACACCTATGATTAACACAAACACTTTTACAGTCACTCACTAATTCACTTTCATTCACACAATTCATTCACACAATCATTTATTCTTTCACACAAATTATTTACACATATTCATTGATGCATTCTCACAAATTCATTAATTCTCTCACTCATTCAAACAATTCATCCACACATTAATCCATTCATTTTCACTCTCTCATTCTGACTCTTTATTTCAATATTCTTGCTACCCTCCTTTCTCCCTATCTACCCATTCTCACCCCCTTCTGCCCTATCTACTCCTTCTCACTCCCTTCTCCCTATTTACCCCCTATCCCCCCGTCTCACTCCCTTCTCCCTATCTACCCTCTCCCCCCTTTGAAGTTCACTTACCTTTCAGGAGTCCTGCGGTGGGGGTGCAAGGCCTCTGTCTCCCAGCTCTGTCACTGTATGGAACAGTATAGAGTGATGGGAGTTATGATGTACTTTAGAGCATAATTATATAATGAAAAAGACACTGGAAATGGTACAGCATAACACCCATCACTCTCACACATTTATCAATCCACATTTACCAAGCCACACTTACCAATCCACAGATTTCACACATACCAATCCACAGATTCCACACTTACCAATCCACAGATTCCACGCATACCAATCCACAGATTCCACGCATACCAATCCACACATAACAATCCACAGATTCCACACATACCAATCCACAGATTCCACACATACCAATCCACACATACCAATCCACACATACCAATCCAGATTCCACACATACCAATCCACAGATTCCACACATACCAATCCACAGATTCCACACATACCAATCCACAGATTCCACATTTACCAATCCACAGATTCCACGCATACCAATCCACACTTACCAATCCACAGATTCCACGCATACCAATCCACACATACCAATCCACAGATTCCACACATACCAATCCACAGATTCCACACATACCAATCCACAGATTACACACTTACCAATCCACAGATTCCATGCATACCAATCCACACATACCAATCCACAGATTCCACGCATACCAATCCACAGATTCCACACATACCAATCCACAGATTCCACACATACCAATCCACAGATTCCACATTTACCAATCCACAGATTCCACATTTACCAATCCACATTTACCAATCCACACATACCAATCCACAGATTCCACGCATACCAATCCACAGATTCCACACATACCAATCCACAGATTCCACATTTACCAATCCACAGATTCCACACATACCAATCCACATATACCAATCCACATTTACCAATCCACACATACCAATCCACAGATTCCACACATACCAATCCACAGATTCCACACATACCAATCCACTCTCATTGTCACTCTCACTGAATGATTTCCTACCTTTCCTCTTTTCTTCTTACAGCAGTAAGCTCATTTTCTTCCTCTTCTTCTGTCTTCACCGCTCTGTCTTCTTCCGGGTCAGAGGGCACGGACGGCGGTGGGCGCGGCTTCAGTGTTGTGCGCCGGGATCTGACAACAAACCCCGGCGCACAGCAGCTGTTGTCGCATGGATCGGGAGGGAGCGGTATCGGAGGTCTTTAACAGACCTCCGGCTCCCTTGAGTGATTTTAAGCCGGTTCAAGGGAACCGGCTTAAAATCACTCAAGGGAGCCGGAGGTCTGTTAAAGACCTCCGATACCGCTCCCTTGCGAGCCTTTTCCTCCAGCGGCGGACATTACTGTCCGTCTCTGGAGGGGTGCCGGCAAGTTGGCACCCCCCTGATGAGCGGCACCCGGTGCGGTTAGCCCCCCCCGCCCCCCGCTAGGTACGCTACTGGTGTTATTGTTTGATATTAAATGTTTTAATGTCACTGAGGTATGCCTACAGTACCTAAACAAAAACTGGCACAAGCCCAGATAATTTTATGCAGTAGTGGCACATCTGCACTATTATTTGTATCAGAAATACAATTCTCAGTTTGTTATAATGTCAGTGTATTCAATCATGGGGAAAAAACTGAAGGCAAAGCATGAAATTTTCATAAAGATCTCAGGTGTTCCTGCACTTCAAGTTGTGAAATGCATAAAGCTGTCACTTCTTTAGTGTCCCAAGCAGCTGTTTTGCTATAAAAGCACTGTATAAAAGGAATATAAAGCCAAAATTGAAACACTAAAAGCCTGCATTATTCATTTGATTTACAGCCACCTGATTTCGTATCAGTCACAACAAAGCAGCTGGGTCTTTATTGGAAAGCGTCATTACTTTAATTGTATCTGTCCGTTGAAATTGTGGCAGCACTATTGGAATTGTAGACCTTGTTAATGTATGAAAATATAACACAGATCTAACATATGAAAGTCTGCTCGCAGCTTAAGTAACAGATATGCTCATTTTAATTAATTTCATAGTCTGAATCCTACTAGAAATTGCTCTGTGAGCAGTCACAATTCATTTTTGTAAAGAATATTATTTGTACTTGATTATTATAGCTAATAGGAATTAACATTTGTATTACAAACATGATCGTTCTTGTATGCTGTCCACTACAGAGTTCACTACTACAATAGTTTTACATGCATCAGTCAACCCTAGAGTTTGTATTATTATAGACTGCCCATATGCACAGACAGGGTTGATTCTATCATACATGTAAACTTTAAAGTCTCCACCCTGTCTCTAGGATTTCACATCAGGCATGGAGAGAAAGGACAGATTCATAGGGTTGCTTGGTGTGTAGCAAACTACTACTGCTCCAATTAAATGTAACGTGAGCATCCTAAATGCTTTTCTCATGGCTATATGATTGATCTCCTGATGGTTTCCATAAGGACTGTATATGCTGTAACTATGTGGTTATAGCATATACAAAAATGTCCTACATTCTTTGGAACAGTAATGCCCCAACTCCCTCATATGCCAATCAAAACCTCTCTACTTCTTGTCCCTTTTACTACTTCCTGTCAGCCTGCAAATTAAAACCATTGGACCCGGAGATAATACCTAGTAATAACATCACAGTGACATAATAAAACCTGGACAGAGACCAAGGAAAGAAAGACATGTGGCAATGTACACAGGCAGCAGTCAAAGATGTCCTAAACCAAGGTTCCTACAGTTGACCTGGGTCATCTGTCCTCTAAACAAACCCCCACAATGTTGGGCCCCTATAATATTGTTATGTTATTGGTAAGATGTACCAATAGTTAAAAGCCCAAATTCAGGAATACACATTATTTACATTATTTAAACTATTGGATATACAAGAATCCTATGAGTAAGCCCATATAGGACTTTTAGAAAACAAAAGTTGTATATTCTCTCACTTTTACTGCTTTGTTCAACAGCAGTCTTTTTCCCACAGTTTGTGGTAATGCAATGAAATGACAGTATTGTGTGCATGGAGTTATTACATGGAAATGCAAAAATGTAACTGAAGTGCAAATTACTTACAGCCAGTGGTGATAAGCTAATTCCTGATTAGCATATTTTAAATTAGTATATATATATATACATATATACATTGTCTCCACAGAAAGGTCTCGGCAATTTAGCTCTAAAAAACCAAGGTTTTTATGATATTTTTTTAAATCATCATAGTCTGACCCGATGTTGTGATGGAACAATTTCTACCTGCTAGCACTGTTCCACTTTGCATTTTCAACTCGCAAGCAAATCAGGGATCTGTACCTATACATCAGTTATAACGTGAGGGATCTAATAGCTATTAAAGTTATTGACATATGATGTGATCTAAATATATGCTATGGTAAATATAATACAACAATTGGACAACAAACTGGTTGTGAACAAAGATGTGAACTAAAATTCAAATTGTTTGCCATGTATATTTGGGTAACTTCTTATAGGAAAGAGAGAGAGAGAGAGAGAGCGAGAGAGACTATATTGTTCTGAATTTAATTTCCAAAAGAAATATATATATATTTTTTTTCAATTATTTTTAGTTGTCATGCACAAGTCTACAAATTACTTTGCCAAATATATATTTTGTTTAATGTATTGTGCTTAGGGACTCTTGTGAATAGGAAGGTGTGGTGTAGCTAGGTAGGAAAAAAACACAGACAGGAAGTGTATAAGGCCAAATACTCCACATTTTGTTATAAGGGTCGGCTCAACATATATTAAGTTAAACGCATTAGGTGATTGATTTAGGTACAAAACAGGTTGCCATGCTTGGGGTCAATTTGTTAATCACAGAAATATAGAAATGGCCATGGAAACTGATAAGGTAGCACAACTGAAAAACAATATTTTGTTAAAACATAATCATTTGACTAATGAACTAACAAAAATTTTCAAACATGGGGTTTGTGATTTTTCTTTCAACTCCCCACACTTCCTGTTCTTTGTGTGCGTTACATTGTTAATGCCACTGTGCTATACAGATTAGTATCTCTGTCTAAGCTTGCTGGATGGATTTACTTAATTGTAAGTGGTCACTTCAGGATGAGGAAGAGACAAAACAAGTATGATGACTGATGATGACGATGATGAACAACAATGCCCGCAGCTTTAGTGGTTCAATCACTGTAAATACAGTATGTTTTATCAAATTCTTTTAAACATTACAATCCTTTTTTTTACTAGAATAGTTTTATTTCACAGCCTTAAATAAATGAAAAAAACGTTTTATATACAACAAAGCACATACATGAAAAATACACAGCTAGGACGAACAAGCAGGTCAACCATAGAAGAAAAGAAAACTGCAAACCGCAAGCAAGATTACGAAGTGGGAGACATTGAGATATTTTGTTGTGAAATATGACCATAACTTGAGCTCTCTCTCTTCTCATCTTGTCTCCATTGCATCTCTGTTATCAATCCTTACTTTACTGCATGCCTGGAATGAAAAAGTGTGTAGATTATGTAGATAACTTTGGCCAGAGCTACACATTTCTCACAGGAAGTGCTAATTTCTAGATTTTTTTGACCAGCTTTTTAGAAAAGGAGAGGAATGGGGGCATGCAAGGGCAATATAGCACCCAAAGGGTTATCAGCCCTCTTGTGTGTATTGAGAAAAGTTTAGTTTTACCTTATCTATTAGGTAAGATTTGTCACCCTCTTCATTTCAACAGCAATTCGAGGTGACAAACTCCAGAGTTGCTGTTGTTTTTCAACTTGTAACAGCTTTTTGTGCAGCAGTTGAGTTAATACAAGTTGACTTGCTGTCGAATAAACATCAATAAGAACATTTTCTCTAAATTATGCTAGTATTCTGCTTTAAATGCACCTCAACCGTAAACCAAACTGCCCCAGACCGGAATTACTGAATCAAGACACGAGCCTAGAAGCACTAGACATGTAATCCTCGTCTCAATTTAAAGATCATACACTTTAAACATGAAACTATGCTATTAATATTTGTTCAATATTGTGATTTTTTTTTCTTTTTTAGTGGAGTTGAGATAAATGTTTAATGGCTGTTTGAAAATACTGGCAGAAATTCTATATTTTATTTTATACCGCTTAAAGAACATGAGTGCTTGGAAGTTGAGCACTGCAGTAATCTTGTCTTTGACAACATTACAGTTTAGCACTTCTTCCTAATCTTTTCTGACATTAATATTCATAAAATAGCAGTTAATCCAAGGACTGTAATTGTACTCTGTATTTGTGCCAAATTTGCTGGCTCCTAGTGCATTTGAACATATTTCACTTACAAAAGTACAGCGCAAAGGGATATCAAGCATCCATTTTCAATTGCCTCCCAAAATGGCTCTATCTTTGTGTGTAACTTATGTGATTTGCCTTACTTCACGTTTTGCATTGTATGCCCCAGATCACGCTGACAGGTTTGATCCTGTGGGAAATGTTCAATTAGAAACGAAATGTAAAGTATTACTGTAAATCAGCACTTAGTTAGCAATTCTGGCATGTTTTTAAAGATCTTAAATCTCATGCGAATGAAAAGAATTAATATATTCTCTCAGGCTCCGAGGACAAGCAGTGGCCTCTTTAGACAATTAAATAGGCTTTGCTTGGCAATATCTCAACATGAGGATGTTAAATTATTTCTGTCAAATATTTTTTATGCATACCACATTTTTAAAATAGAAATACTGTAGTTTACATTTCTATGTAGCATGCAGTATAAATTAATTGATATTTCACATCATTGCATTACTATTATTTTTTTAGCTCACAGGTAAGGTATTGTTTAAGAGATACAATTAGGTCCGGAAATATTAGAACACGGACACAATTTTCATAATTTTGTCTCTGTATGCCACCACAATGGATTTGAAGTGAAATAACCGAGATGTAATTGAAGTGCTGACTTTCAGCTTTAATTCAAGGGGTTGAACAAAAATATTGTACGAAACAATGCAACCATTTTCAAACACAGTCACCTTAATTCAGAGGCTCAAATCTAATTGGACAAATTCTGGAACACATGATCACCACACGCTGGGTTTCCTCCTTTGTGATGCTTTGTCAGGCCTTTACGGCAGCTGTCTTCAGTTTTTTGTTTGTGGGTCTTTCTACCTCATCTTTTGTGTTCAGCAAGTGAAATGCTCAGCCATTACAGAATATTCCACTTATTTCCCTTAAAACCCCCTGGGTTGCTTTCTAAGTATGTTTTGGGTCATTATCCATCTGTAAAGTGAAGCGCCGTCCAATCAACTTTGCTGAATTAGGCAAAGTCTGAGCAGACAATATATGCCTATACACTTCAGAATTCATCCGGCTGCTTCTGTCCTTTGTCACATCATCAATAAACACTAGTGACCCAGTGCCATTGGAGGCAACATATTAATGACCTGTCATTTCTAAACCCTTGCTCTAATTTGGATGTGAATGCCCTCAAATTGAAGGTGAGAGATTGCACTTTAAGCCCATATTCATCATTTAACTGTAATTTGAATTTATTTTGATAAACAGCTGAAATTACAACTTGTCAGTTTCAGTGTCCAAATATTTCCGTACCTAACCGTGCATTTATTTCAAAGATTATTCTTGTTATGCCATAAATTATACAATTTTAACAAAAATATTTTTTTAGGACATTTTTCAAATTTCACATGAACAATGTACCATTTTATGTTTGCATATGTGCACAATATTGCTAATTAGTTATATGCATATGTGGCAAAAACAGTGTAACATATGAAGGTCAAAGTGGTGAAGCTACTTGTTTGCCTACAGGCTATGTTTAGATTAAACTTGCTTTTTAATTATTATTTTTAATTGAGTTGTAATAAGAATATGAATAATTAGCAAGTAAAACTTACTTGTATTTAGTTAAATCATATGCGGACTATAAGTGCTAGAGCCTGAAAGATTCTTATTCACTTGGTTCTGTACCCATCTTTCAGCTTCTGATCTAATAATTTCCTTGTTTCTTTTCTAATTTCTAATTTCCCTTGGTTAAATAGTGAGCACTAATCTTTGTTTTGCTTAACAGCAATGAGGTACATGCAACTTCCCTAATTGCTTTAACTGCATCATGGCAGATACATGACATGAGACAGGGCAACATGACCCAACTCTATAATCCGGGCACAGTACTCCTAGAATAACAGGTCCAAAGCAGAAAAGGCCCTGTAAGGTCTGCATGAGCAGACTGTCAGAACTTGCTAGGGGATAATATGTAGTTTTATAAATCCAAGCTCATGAAAAGCTACTTAGCTGATCCATTATTAGTGATGTTTTAGGATACACACTATGATGAGGGCTATCACAAGTGCCATAATGGGAGAAATTGTCTCTCGCAAAATGGCTGTGACCACAAAAAAATAGACAGGTTCCCAAGCTCCTAAGAACTCTGAGCTCCCCAAGAAGATTTAATAGATGTCCACTTTACTAACAACAATGTGATTAGTAAAATATATTAAAATATATATATGAAAAAATAAAACTTGTTAAATAAAAATGTGGTAACATGTAAACCTAACCAGGAGAACCATCCAGTTTCAATAAAATGTAAGCAAACAGAATTCCAAAAAGATTTAAAAAATAAAATAAAAAAAATAGTTTTATGAGCACTTCCTAAAATTAGCTCTCTATCTTCCTAAACAACCAAGCATGGAATGAGTAAAAATACTAGCATACTCGTGTGGTGTCTAGTTTTCAAAAATGTGTGGTTAAATTGCATTGGCTGGGTTCAGAGATGTCCCAAAAAGGACATGGGAGCAAACTGACCAGATGTGGCCTTTTAGCCCCCAAACAACCCGACAATGTGAATAGTAAATATATATATTTAAAAAAAAGAAAATAATAAAAATAGTTTACAAAATAGCGTATTGGCCTGATTATAGGCTGCAGCCTTATAGTTTGGTGCTATTTTAAAGACAAATTTCTTTTTCAAGAGAAAATATGCATTAGTGTAATGGGAAAACTTTTTTTTAATGAACAGGAATACATGTATTTTAACACTTTTGGTATCTATTATGCAGTTAGTTCTGCTTTTGACAGCATATATAGCCATTTTAAGCCCCCCTTAATTTATAATGCACCTTACTTATAGAGTGTATCATTAATTGAGGGGTGCCTAAAAAAGACTATAAGGGGGGGCTACAATAAAATACTGGTACTTTATAGCCATTTTAAGGTTCCCCCTTTATTCATAATGCACCTTACTTATAGATATGCCACTCTGCCCCCCCCCTGATTTACCGTATAGCCCCCCGATACACCACTCTGCCCCTCAGATATACCACTCTGCCCCTCAGATATGCAACTCTGCCCCTCAGATATGCTACTCTGCCCCCCCAGACTTACCATTGCATCGCTAGACTTGCTTCCTGTGCTCCAGACTACCTGGTGTCTAGTGGGGCAGCCGGTGGACGTCTTCTATTACGGAGCACCGGAAGGTCATGTCACGCTGGTGCTCCGTCGTAGAAGCTCTGGCGGAAGTGCCTGGCAGCAGCTGAGGTTGCCTACGCACATCGCGCAGACGTCCACTGGCTGCCAGAGAGGCGGATACAGTCTCCTGCAGCACTGCAGGTACTGCTTGCCCGGCACCTGGAACTGCATGCCCCGGGTGTCGGGCGATAGAAATTGTGCATACCTGAGCTAAACCCCGATTAGGCTAATACGGTAATTTTAAGAACATAAAAATAAGTCTGCAGTCATGTCACGATCAGGGGAACTATCCAGCTGTAAGAAAAGGTAAAAAATATCTCCCCAAAAATCCTGGTATGAAAGAGTTAAAATACTAGTGTAACAGGTTCACCAAGAGAGCTGTAGTAACTCCCAGAGATCACCCACATGTATCCTCCTGTAGTCCCCGGAATAACATCCAGCACCAGCCAGCATGCGCACCTTGGAACCCTGCTATGTGTACCCAATAAGTAGCCACAACTACCTTGAACTGAGTACAGCAGGAATGAACAGATTATTATTGTAAAACATAGACTGATATAGCCACAGAACCTTATTAACATAAATGAACATTGATAAACAGGTACACATAGACAACCCAACCTTTAAACACCTTTAGCTACTGAATCTCCCCCAGGCAGCCATCCTGTTAATGGGATTAGTCAACACAATGGAGTTCCTGCCTGTTTGGCACCCAGACTGGGTCCTTGTATGACAGGTCATTCTGTCACATATCTCCCCTTTTTAAAAGAAGACTGAACTGGGGCCCTACCCCAACCGGGTCTGCAACCAGTTCAGTCGGGGAGCACGGTTTGGGTCCCAAGCGAGGGCAACAGTCCCACTCGGCAGGGCAGGGAGACAGGGTCCATAATCTGCAGGTAGCAGGCTTGCTTCCAGTCGTCTCCAGGGGCCCCAGTGATGGACAGTTATATCACACACTCCATCACATATCTCCTTTTTCTGGGGGAGACTGACGTCTGATAAGACCCCACACGGTTTGACTCCGAAGTCAGTCTGTATATCTGGACCACCACTGCCAGACACAAATTGGTACTCCCCAAAACAATTTAACAAAAGAGCAGTATCCCCCAGCCGCACTCTGCTTCTCCCAAATAACATAACTGCCGCTGGGAAGAAGGGCCAAATGTGCCTTCTCCCTGGAGTCCTCTCAGCCGCTGGGGAGAAGACAGAGAGGCTGGGGTCCCTTCCATACCGGGTTCTGGGCTGACTGCCCGGCGCCTCTGGGGACTGCGGGTGGCGACCGTAGTCCAATCCACCCTCATGGTACAAATGTTTGTATGATCCGCTGCGAGGGGAGGGAAGCCACATGCGTCCCCTCCTGTATATTCCATCTGCTGGGGAGAGATGTTGATCTGCCTCTCTCCCATTGCCAACACTTCTGCTGGGGATACAGGATCCATAGAAATCACTGCCTGTGGGCAACATTGCGGGGGTAAAGCCAATGGAGCTGGGGTCTCAGAGGGGAGCGGGCAGAGGCCAGCGGCACTTTGCCCTGAGGGCAGCGATTCAGCTTCATTTGTAAAATCCAGGGGCACCTCCAACTCTGGAGCTGCCTGACCAGACGCTCCTTGGTTGCTGCGGTCAGGCTTGGGAACAAGTGGAAGGGGTGGGCAGAGGCCAGCAGCACTCTGCCTCGAAGCCAGCAGTTCAGCTGGGGGATCTGGCTGGGATATGCAGGGGGGGGTGTCGGTCAGTTTCTGGGCCATATTGCGGGGAATAGGGCAAAGTGTCTGGGGTGAGGGAAGGGTGTGAGCAGAGGCCAGTTGCGCTCTGCTCGGCTGTTTGTGCTTCTGGTGGGGGTACAATACTCACAGGATCCACTGGGGCACACTGCTGAGCACGGTCAAAGAGTTCTCAGTAGGCCTGCTCCAGGATCCATTCTTGGTAAACCAAATAATTGAAATCAGCCCACAAGTCAGGCAGGTAACAGGGCACATCTGCGAGGATCCCTTCCCTGAACTCCCTGATCTCCTCGCACCGATATTTCGATGGGCTTCCAAATTCTCGGTCCTCCTGTAGGCTTTCCATTATCAATCCCGGGCCGCCAAAGTCATCGCCCTCTGGCAGGTAGTCATCCTTCAGCTCTGGACACCGCTGCACGGCCTGCCAATACAGGGCCCGGTATCCACAATCCACACTCATTTCTAGTGGAAGCAACTTCTCCAACTCAGCCACCAAGTCCTCTTGAGGCTGCTCTCCCAGGTACTGCATTCGCCAATCTAGTTGTAGCACGTACCATTCCTTGGAAGATGGGAGGACTATTCCCCGGGCACCCTGGTCCACTCTGAGAGCCTCCATCCAGGCATTCATGTAACTGGCGAATCTGCTGCGCACCAACACGTCCTGTAGTGCTGGACCCATCTTTGGCTTGCTGGTGGTATACCCGCTGGTACTCCGCTGGGACGTTTGCAAGGAGGTTCCCACCGCTGCCGCCAATGTAACGGGTTCACCAAGAGAGCTGTAGTAACTCCCAGAGATCACCCACATGTATCCTCCTGTTGTCCCCGGAATAACTTCCAGCACCAGCCAACATGCGCACCTTGGAACCCTGCTATGTGTACCCAATAACTAGACACAACTACCTTGAACTGAGTACAGCAGGAATGAACAGATTATCATTGTAAAACATAGACTGATATAGCCACAGAACCTAATTAACATAAATTAACATTGATAAACAGGTACACATAGACAACCCAACCTTTAATCCCCTTTAGCTACTGAATCTCCCCCGGCAGCCATCCTGTTAATGGGATTAGTCAACACAATGGAGTTCCTGCCTGTTTGGCAGCCAGACTGGAGCCATCTCTGAGTACCTTGGGGCCTTGTATGATAGGTCATTCTGTCACAATTAGCATTTCAAATACCCATGTGGTGCCTAGTTTAAAAAATTTATGGTTTGATGGAGTAATTTGAATTGAATTGGCTGGGTTCAAAGATGTCCCAAATAGGGGCACAGGGTAACAAAATGTCAAAATTCTGAATTTAAAAATGGGCACCCACCAAATGTCCCCCTTAAGCCCTAAAACAGCTAGGCAAACCAGATGGTATCACTGTAGATTTTGCTAAACACAAATTGGGGTGGTGTTTGACAGTGACCTATACCAGAAGCTATAAATTCATACCTGAAGTACAATGTGTGTAGAATCTGGGCATGGAAAGTGTAAAAATACTATCAATACTATGGGGTATCTAGTTTTCAAAAATAAATGGTTTGATGATGATAGCCGGCTTTCAAGATATCCTAAATAGGAGATGGCATATAGGGGGTTAAAAGGCATTTCTAGAGGCAGAGTGGCATATAGGGGGTTAAAAGGCATTTCTGGAGGCAGAGTGGCATAAAGGGGGGTTAAATGAATATCATGGGGCATGCTGCCTTCAGAAAAGCCTTATGCCCCACATATAACACCCCCCCCCCAATTTACCACTGCTTCTGACTCCCTGGTGTCTGGTGGGGGTAGCTGGTGGAGGCTGGTGTTCATGAAATTAAAGGGGCCTGTGTGCAAGCACTGAGCCGCCCAATGGCCGTGCCTCAGCTCTTCGTCCCAACCCTTTTAAGACGTGGGACAAAGTGCTGAGGCACGGCCCATGGAGCGGCGCTGTGCGTGCACGCCAGCCCCTTTAATTTCATTAGGTGCTGGGGGAGGCGGCTTTCAATCCCGCTCGCAGTCGCTCAGCAGCGGTATCCCGGTCGGCCAGTCCGGCCCTGAGTGTGGCAATTTGTTCTGATTGCCCAGTTCCGGTTGAAAAGCAAAAGTATGAACAATTAACAAAAGTCAGTGAAACAGGATGGAACATTGATTTAAAAATACAACTGTAATTAGTATGTGAAGCAGCTCCATAGCAGAGATTCCCACAATAAATATAAAAGACATATGAAGTATTAATAATATGGGAGGCCTAGATGGGATACTATCCTGATTTTGGAAAACCTGTGTGTCACATGGGTACAACATTTAGTGATCTCCAGGATAGCTTGGAATTTCTGGTGACACCATGTGCAGACAGGCCCAATAAACAGTATGTGGAGAGGGCTGCATAATCAGATTTGCAGGCTAACCATAGCAGTGCAGAGGCATTAAGTCATTTCTGCTTCCTGTCATTTCTGGGTAAAATTGTTGATATTTGGGGCAGTGACCACTATGAAGCACATGAGAGTACACATACAGGTATGTATATATATATATATATATATATATATATATATATATATATATGCGTTAGACATGCATTTTTAACTACATAATATGTACTTATCTCTTTGAAGTAAAGACAGTTATTGAAATATGATTTCAAAATAACAGCGTAACTGGCACTTAGTTTTCAATCTCTAATATTAGCCCCTGCTGCGGATATATATAAATATTAGACCCTACTGCTAATATATATTAATATTATAGAATATTAATATATTATATAAATATATTACAAACTCAGCATTAAAGGTATAAATAAAACCCCCTAAATTATAGACATAGATCACAGCTCGCACACCCCAAAGCCAGCCTTGGCGTCCACATTGCCCACATAGATCCTGAATAGCACCCAAATTACACGCATAGGACTTGTCATCTTTGTCCCCAAAAACAGCCAGCATGTGTCAACTTTGTCTCCAAACAGTCCGGCCTGTGCCATCTTTGTCCCATAAACACCCTGCCATCTTGGTCCCCAAGGCTCAAAAACTCTGCATGTGCCATTTTTGCCTTTCCACAAATCAATTATACATCTATGATACACACAAACACTTTTACAGTCACTTACTAATTCATACTTTCATTCACATAATTAATTCACAAAATAATTTATT
Organism: Spea hammondii; assembly: GCA_029215755.1. Taxonomy (NCBI): domain Eukaryota; kingdom Metazoa; phylum Chordata; class Amphibia; order Anura; family Pelobatidae; genus Spea; species Spea hammondii. The sequence continues at coordinate 67,360,016 of JARDYJ010000002.1, read as the reverse complement.
CTCTCACTATTCATTAATGCATTCTCACAAATTGATTAATTCATACTCTCACTCATTTAGACAATTCATCCACACATTAATTCTTTCATTTTTTCAGTCATTCACACAATGCATCCACACATTATTTCATTCTCTCACCCATTCTCACTCTTTATTTCAATATTCTTATCACCCCCTTTATCACTATTTACCCCCTCTGCCCCTTCTCACCACATGCCCTGGGCAGCGTTGTCCCTTTTTTTGAAGGGAGGAGAGGGGTGCCTAGCAACCACTCGGCGACCTTCAGTCTCCTTTGCAAGGGTTCTAACTCCGTTGCGATGCCGGCATGTCATGCTGAGCGCCGGAATATGATGTCATATTACGGCGCTCAGCAGTGAAGCAGCAGGCACCGCAGCAGAGCAAGAAGACTGAGGCGCTGCGCTCCCACAGCAAGACTTCTGGATGGTAAGTCCAAAACCTGTTTGCCTTCAACTACAAAGGGGGAGATAGAGTAGATAGTGAGAAATGAGGGAGAGGGGGGTAGATAGTGAGAAGCGAGGGAGATGGGGGGTAGATAGTGAGAAGGGAGGGAGAGGGGGATAGATAGTGAGAAGGGAGGGAGAGGGGGTATATAATGAGAAGGGTGGGAGAGGGGGGGAAGATGGTGAGAAGGGAGAGAGGGGGTAGATAGTGAGAAGGGAGGAAAAGAGGGTAGATAGTGAGATGGGAAGAAGAGGGGGATAGATAGTGAGAAGGGAGGGGGGGATAGATAGCGAGAAGGGATAGATAATAAAGGGATAGATAATAAAAAGGGAGTGATTTTATATTTACCTTTATTGCTGACATTTTATGTGATTTCCAGTTGATCTATACCTGCAATGCTATGTTTCCATACATTATTATTGTATACCTGCAAATACAGGATTTGTATGTCTGATTCTATGCCTCCAGTGCTTGGTTCACGTGTGAACAACAACAACAACAATAATAATAATATATATATTGTATATATATATGTATATATATGTGATTGCTAACAGCAATCACACTCCTGTTAGCAATCACACTCCTATCATACCAAGTCAGCTAGTACATGCTGGAATCTTGGTATGCCTGGACATGAAAGGAGTGTGATTGCTGTTAATTATATATATATATATATATATATATATATATATATATATATATATATATACCGTATTTGCTCGATTATAAGACGACCCTGATTATAAGACGACCCCCCAAAATCTGAATATTAACTTAGGAAAAAAAGAAAAAGCCTGAATATAAGACGACCCTAAAGGAAAAAAGTTTTACCAGTAAATGTTAATTCATGTAAACTATTTTTTTTAATAAAAGCTATGATTGAGAAAAATATTTTTTTTGTTTTTATTTCTTGTATTTTCCAACCTGTCCCCCAGTTACGCACATCTGCCCCCAGGCTTGCCACTCCAATATGGCACTGTGGCCCATGATATGCCTTTTAACCCTCTATATGCCACTGTGCCCCATGGTATGCCTTTTGACCCCCTATGTGCCACTCTGCCTCCAGAAATGCCTTATACCCCTATATGCCACTCTGCCTCCAGAAATGCCTTATACCCCTATATCCCATTCTGGCATTTAGGGGGTTAAAATGCATATTATGGGGCAGAGTGGCATATAGGGAGGTATAAGGCATTTCAGGAGGCAGAGTGGCATTAAGGGAGTTAAAAGGCATTGTATAGAGCACTCTGCCTCCAGAAATGCCTTATACCCCTATATGCCACTCTGGCATTTAGGGGGTTAAAATGCATATTATGGGGCAGAGTGGCATATAGGTGTATAAGGCATTTCAGGAGGCAGAGTGCTCTATTAAATGACCCCTTAACGCCACTCCAGAAATGCCCTATGCCCCCATTTAACACACACACACCCTATACCCCCATTTAACTAACACACACACACACACACACACTCTCCCCTCCCCTCCCCTCTCAGCCCTCTCTTACCGGTGCTTCCAGCCGGGGCAGCGGGTTGACGTCGCCTTCTGCTGCAGCCGGAAGGAGGTGGAGTTGGCAGCGGGGGTTTGTATCCGTCCGTCGCGTATACTTTCCCCGGCTGTCAGAGATCAGAGTTCCCCGCACCGGTGCGGGGAACTCTGATCTCTGACAGTCGGGGAAGGTTTGCGCGACGGACGCAGACAACCCCCGCTGCTAGCCACACCTCCTTCCGGCTGCAGCGGACGTTGTCTACGCGGATCGCGTAGACGTCAACCCGCTGCCCCGGCAATACAGCAGGAAGCACCGGTAAGTGTGTGTATGATGGGGGGGGGGTGAGACAGGAGGATCCAGGTCCCCTGCAGCGGTGCGGGGGATCTGGATCTTAGTCTCCTAATCAGACTCTATTTGAGGTCTGATTAGAAGACGACCCCGATTAGAAGACGAGGGGTATTTTTCAGAGCATTTGCTCTGAAAAAAACCTCGTCTTATAATCGAGCAAATACGGTATATTAATATTGTAATTGATTTTTTTTGTCCAATTTTGGTGTTTAACTTACTTTAAATAAAAGTGTGAGATTTTTTTTATGGTGAGGGGGTCATTTTCGGTTTCGGCCAAGTAAATGCTGAATTTTCGGTTTCAGTCCAGAATTTTCATTTTGGTGCATCCCTAAGCCAGACACTGAAGTGGTAGGCCTGCACCACATCAATGTTTGGCTTAGTATATAGTTATAGGGGTTATGCTGCACTATTGTCAATGTCTGGCTCAATGTATAGTAAAAGGGATTATGCTGTATCACTGTCAATGCCTGCCTCAGTATATAGTGATAGGTGTTATGCTGTACCCCGTCAATGTCTGCCTCAGTATATAGTGATAGGTGTTATGCTGTACCACCGTCATTGTCTGCCTCGGTATATAATAACAGTAATGCTGTACCACCTTCAATGTCTGCACCAGTATATAACGAAAGAACCTATGCAGTTTTAAAGTGTGTGTGTATGTGGCGGGGTGCCACATAAAGGATCCGCCCCAGGTGCCAAATACTCTAGGTACGCCCTGGTTTTACCATTTGTAATTTAGGGCACCCACAAAAATTATGTTTTTGACAAGTAGGCCTTCCTCTTAAGGCCACATTAGTATACACTAATTATATCAATCACTTTGGAATAATCTTAAAATACAGTTTCACAGTGTCTCCTGTATACAACTAGAGCAGGTATATTATACATGTGAATAATGCTTGATTTGAGGTCTACAATCTTTTGATATGGTCATGATTCATGATAATGAAACAATAATTATTTTGAATATAGTATATTAGTATAATGTATACATTATGCTAATGCACACAAATCTGTAACAAAAAAACAATGATCACCATCAAAAGTACACTAAATTGAATATTGCCATATGGGTTCTAAATAAGGTAGACCCATCTTAACATATTGAATGTACCAGAGTTCTAAGACTTACAAAACATAAATATTTCAAGCTGAAGGCAATATATGGTGCTTTAAGAAAATGAAAGACAACCGGTGAAATGGTGAAAAATATCCTGAAACAACGTTGCTTTCTGTATTTAGAAACTATTATCGATAGCATTCAATATCATTAGAAAAAGAAGCAATTGCATTTTATGTTTAGAATCATATCCATACTCAAAAATGCACAATATGACAATATACATTTACAGGTCATCAGTTAATTTAATTTCTATTAATAGATATAGAAAAGGGGTCAACAACAAATCAGCCCCTGATCCTAACACAGCTCTTTATGTTCCAATTGCAGTCAATAATTAGCTGTGTTTTAGCAATATCACATCTGTTGTCATTGAGACATGCAGTCATTTACTCTTTATCTTCAGAAAGTTGATTTAGCATAAGCATGGATTGAAAATATTCAGATAAATAGAAGGAAAAAAAATAAATTCACAGAAGAACATTCATCCACCATATTTATTGTACATAAAACAGTTTTTTTCTTTTATATAAACTATACTGCATTTTCTCCACGACTTCCCTGTCTTGTACACTTTAAATCATTCAGATAGATTATTGTGTATCTTTTTTATTGAAGTTTCATCGTTTATAGTCATGACAATTCACACTGTCCTGCATCCAATATATTTGGCCCTAGTAACGTTGACATTTTCACTATGAGTATCGCCTTTCTATTAATCTGTACCTATTGTATATTTTCTCTGATGTCATCAGCCTCGATCTTTATACTGTGATCCTTCAAGGCACCTGTGTTGTCATTGGCATTCCATCTGCTGTCAACGTTATAATCAAATATATGCTCCTTATTATCTTCATTGTTCGATCCATAATTATAGCTGGCTTGGTTTTCACTTGTTTCAAAATCACCACCACTAGGTAGACTTTCTTGGAAGCTGTCTCCTCTCTCTTTATCAAAAGCATCTTTGTAGCTTTTATTTTCAGCCTCATCAAAGTTGCCATTGTTATGTCCATGACCATGCTCATTATAAGACGGCTCATAAGCAGAAATTCTTGTATGTACCATTGAATCGTTGTCAATGATCGCTTCTTCTGCTTTGTTTGCACATCCTTCAGATACCACAATTCCCTTTCTTTCTATATCTCTGCCTTTCTGCCATTTCCCGGCCTCATTATGAGATATGGTGACTTTTTGGTGTGCAGGGGTATCCTCTCTGAAAGATTCCTCATCTTGTTGATCTGACAATGTCTCATTAGTGAATAACGGTGACATGACAGAAAGTTTAGTTTTACTAGTCATCACATTTGCAACATCTTCCAGAAGTGCATTGGAGTGGTCTTTGTCTGATACCACAGTATTATTAATTACAAATGCATCTGCAATAAGATAACAAGAAAGCTGAGTGAGTGACACAAGGAAATGAGCATTCTCTTATAGACTGTAATTTTTCACAAGGTTATCTACAAAATGTGTACATATTCACAACCACTGTGCATCAGGAGCGTAATAAAATGGGTTTCCTTGGCTGAGCAGGGACACAAGCCCCCTAAAGTAGTGGAAATGTGTGGAGTCATGAATCACACTTCACTATCTGGATGTCTAATGGGTGAATCTGGGTTAGGCAGATGCCAGGAGAAAACTATCTATCGGAATGTATAGTGCTTACTGTAAAGTTTGGTAGAGAAGGGATGATGGTCTGGGTGTATTTTTCAGGGTTTTGTCTAGGCCCCTTAATCCAAGTGAAGGTTATTTTTAATGATACAGCATACATTTAATACATACATGCAACATACACACATTTAAGAACAGTTTTCAGAGTCTGGTGTTAAAATATTTGAATGGCAATTGAGTGATAGGAAACAGAAGGTTGTAGTTAATGGTGTATATTCAGCATAAGGTCATGTCACTAGTGGGGTACCTCTATTATTTTTATTAGAAATACTACAAAAGGTCTTAACGGTAGGGTATGCATTTTCGTAGAAAATACAAAGGACTGCAATGAGGTAAACATTTTAGGTGGAACAAACCACATGGCAAATGATTCAAGTAAATTAGAAGAATGGTCAAGAGTGTGACAGCTGCAATTTAATGTTGATAAATGTAAAATAATACACTTGGGATATACCAAGGCAGATTGTGGGCACTGTTCTGCCAGTGACAAGAGAGCAGAGACACTTGGGAATAAATATTGCTGAGGACTTAAAGTTAAGAGTGTGATACAATAAAGCATTGCCAACAAACAAGCAATGTGCAGGGTTGTATAGCTAGAAACATTAGTAGCAGGAAGGAGGCAGTGGTTATGCCACATTATGCCACATTATGCCACAAAGTATCATGAAAGCCTAAGGGGGCTCAGTTTGTATAGCTTGGAGTAAAGAAGAGATTTGAAAGAAACATTTAAATACTCTAAGGGAATTTAGTACAAGTGAGAGGTTTATATAATATATATTATGTATTATATATAATATAAAACTAGACGGTCAGAGATTTAGATGGGCCAAATGGTTCTGCTGTCAAATTCTGTGTTTCGGTGTTATGTTATGCTGGATTTGTCTTCCAACTGTATATCTAAAGAAGTCCTAATTAAGCCAATAATCTTTTGGGAACTGAAGCCCTGTGTCCACAGCTATGGCATAACTAATAACTGAAAATAATCATTAATATTCACTTTTAAATAAATATATGATATAATGTAAAACCCAATGGAATGTTGAAAAAGTGAAATAAAGGAAAAATAAGCTGTTGGATGTTTTTCATAAATCATAATCTTCGATAAAGGAGAAATTCGCACTGAGTGAACCATCTACAAACGTTTACAACTGTGATTGCCTGCACTGCCCAGCTTTAAAAACAAAGTGATCAGAGGACTGGAAAAAATATGCAGAAGTGGGGGCAAGAATGCCTGCAGGCACAAACATAAAATGATTTAGTACATTGTCAGCTATTTAATTTTGGTTCAAATAATAGCAGATTAAGTACAGTGAAACCACATTTATCTGAACACAATCAAATAAAAAAACAGTTTTATTTCATCTTTGTTCATTTGGACGCAGGGAATTGTCAAACACCAAATAGGAAAAACAAAATCAATCCTGTTTGATGTTGCACAAAACCCCAGTGAGAAAATTTTTATGCACATATATTTATATTGTGTATGGTGAATGCTAATAGAGATATCTGTTTGCAAAATGCCCTATTTATCTCTTTATAGCTTCAGTATTTCAAGAATCTTCATCTACAGGTTTATGGTAGCCAGTGCTCAAAGTCTATTAATTTTCCTTGGGAGCTATTTTGTAGCCAGCCAAGTCTCCACAGACAACTTGAGACAGACAATAAAAGAAGCCAGGGAAACTGAATTGTGCTTAATTATTATTTTTCTTCCAATACATAATGAGAATATATTCCAGATTTGGAACTTGAATTGTAATAGCAACATTTAAAACAGTCTTCACGTGCTTTCTGGACGTTTAAAGTAGTATGGGAATAACGGATCAAACTGTCAAGGTTTGTATGTTATTACTCATACAGTGGTAGACTCCGCTCGGATTTATTTCTCCTATTTTTCTCCTCCTGTGTTACAGTTACATGGCCTTATTTTAATATTTTAAAATATAAAAAAATATGCATTTTTGGCATAATTCTGACACCATAACAAATCATGAAGCATCTGGCATATAATGTAAGAGGACCGTGTTTTTAGGCTATCCCACAGAATGTATATTTATTACTTTTTAATCTATTTTATTGTACTTTAGAGAAACGTGATTATTTATGTTTTTTTAATGCCAGGCCTACATGACTTTCTGTTATCACTTAAAGCAAAAGTCATTTTGATCTCATTGTCATGAAGTGTATGTACAATTTGGTTACTGTATGCGCACATAAATTACATTCTGATGTAGCATTGGGATATTGGGACATTCCTCTGTACCAATTGTAGGTATAATTTAAAAAAAATTCTAATGCTTAAAAATAATTGAATTTACTTGTATATACACTCCTGTGAAACCAGTGGCCACTTAATATCCACTGCCAGTGGGTTCAGACTAGATTTTTCTTAGGCAGTTGCAGTTTAGTGAATAGACTTGCCCATCTTCAGAGACAATCCTCTCTAAACTTGTGGCAGAATGTACCCCTGAGATGATATCCTTTTTTTCACCCATTATGGGTGTTTAATATTGTTTTAATATGTAGCATTATGAACTTGATGGCAGCTCACAATTTCTCAACTCACAAGCTCAGGCATCAGCTCAACTGCAGGTAGTTTGTAAATACTTGAGTTACTTATTGATTTGTGTTTATGATAACTTGATGTTTAGACCAAATATATTCTTACCAATATCATCTGGCTGCCCTTATACTCATTGTTTGGCATAAACAAGGATGAATGCTACTGATGCTTCAAAGGTACAAGGTTTAGCATCTAAAATGTAGTACCTATTTGTTCCGTTGACTGACATTACATGAAATACAGAAACCACAGTGAAGGCAATATTTTTGTCAAGGTGATAAAAGTTGATTTTAACCATCTGGCTCATAAATAATCAAGTTATATTATGCTTACACATTATATATTGTGGTAACAGAATGCATTTCCTGACAGCCCCATATGTTACCATAAATGCAAATTAACTGCTGTACAAAATAATAGTTCAGTTGCATGTGGTGTCATCAAGAGGGTAGTGAAACCACATTTAAAATGTTTCTATTGTGGATATACTGTATAATAGTGATGGGCAAAATATAGTTTTGCTGTTTTGTTCAGGTGGATGGTGATGCTTTGCCCATCACTAATCTATATGCCTGTAAACAATGTTTAGGTGTCAGAATACCCTCATATATATGTATTCACTGCAGTCATGATAGCAAATAAGAATGAAAAATAACACATTTGTAATAGCAGAAATTAGGGAAAATAAGCATACTTGCTAAAGCTTTTAGTTTTAAATCAAAGTGTCCTCATCACACTGCTGGCATTTTGTCCTAAAATATGGCTCTGTAATAATAATTCAAGAAAATCTTTATCAACACAATGTGAAGAATCCACTTAGCTGTGCACAGAGCCTTATTACATTCGCATACATAGAAAATCTATCCAGCAATAATCATTCTTCACAAAGTAACCTCTTCAAAAAATGTTTCTTAGCAACTGACCCTCTTTTTTTATATATTTTATTTTTCAGTTTTCCAAGAGTTTACTAAATACAAGATTTTACGCGATTTTTACATGCATTTTTCCATTTTTTTTAACCATCGTCCCTCTGGCATTATGACACAACATTTGTTGACTTCCTCCACAATGAGTATGAAAGGAAAGGAGAGAAAACCGAAAGGGAAAAGAATAAGAGAAGGAAATTCAGTAGCACCAATAAGAAAAAATTGCGGAAGGAGCAGAAAGGGAAGGATATTTGGGTGCATCCAATTGCTACCAGTTGTTGATCATCTATCTTGTCCTGAGTTTAGTTTCCAGCCGTTTCAGGGTCTCCATGTCTTCAAATGTGCATGTAGACTATTTGATGTTCTATGGGCATAGTATTCATGAGCTCTAGTAGCCACCAGGTCTGTAATGTCAGGCATTTCCTCCATCGCCTGGCTATAAGTAGGTAACATAAGTAGGTGGTGTTGGTTATGTGTGTTCAAATATTTTTTATGTGTCTTAGAATCTGGGGCAGAGTATATCCATAAGTCAATTTTCCAGAAACACACATAGTTGGTATCCTGTAACCTGTCTTAATTCAAAGCAGTTGGACATGTTCACATTGCCACCTGATGTGATGCATCATGCCTCTGTGCCCGCATTCCCTTCTGGATTGATCTGAAGCTATGGGCTACATTTGTCACTAGGTAATAAGGTGTCAGGCTTGTGTAAGCAGGTCGGGTAGGAGCCCTATTGCGGGGGATATCTGAGACTGTATTTCCCAATGTACAGCGACACACAGATAAGTAAAGACAAGAGACTAAAGACACACAAGGCTGGTGTATAAGAATAAACTATATTGAAGAATGCTGGCTAATCTGTAGAAACCAGTCCTGTTTCCTGGTCAGTAACACAGTACCACACAAGCCTAGCCAAACTGGTGTGGTACTTGAGACCGATTAGCAGGGCATATGGCAAGACACACAAAAGGAACAGTCACCTCAGACATGGATAGGGGACAGACACCTCGGAGTTATAGCTGGACTGGCAGGGGGACTGGAAGCCCTCACACAGGGCACACAGCAGAAAGCCCTCAGGCTGATATACGTGGTCAAAAATAAGCCGCGTCATTAACAGAAGGTCACAGTCGACAAGCTAAATCAGGTATCCAGGAGAATGGTCACAAACAAGATGAATCAGAATCAGATGATCAGTAGGAAACTGCTAGGAGAAATATAAGACCAGGATACAGAGCCACAGAATGAAGCTGCTTACACTGCACTGTAAAGGCAGTAACTGAGGTGCTGAGCAGCTATTTATGGTCAGGTAAGCAGGTGCAGTTGGTCAGATGATATGATTCCCAGGTTCCACATACCGGAGAGTGGCCTGTACAGGTTGCAAGGAAACATGACATGCATCACAAAGTACAAGGTAGAAGGATGGAATACTGACATAAGGCTCGGCACGCCTAAACCTCCCTGCCTCTTCTGCAGGTGCTTTGTGTAAAGGTGCTTGACCCTTTTGATATTCTTGTAGTATTTCATGTTTGATTATAATTGGCATAGTTCAAAACTAGAGGATCATACATCCAAAAGGTAACAGATCACTTATCCTGTTTGCCAGGAGCTTTGCCTACAGTTTAACATCTTTGTTTAGAAGCAAAATTGGCCTAAGATTTCCTGATAGTGGGTGTTTTTTACATGGCTTTGGAAGGGTGACAATGTGTGCCCTTAGCATTTCTTTTGGATTTGTTCAAGATTCCTTAATTTCAATTAACACTCTTGTTAGCCCAGGGGTGAGACTCTTTCAAAGTCTTTGTGGAATATGTTGTAAAAACCCACCAGGGCCTGGTGATTTTGCTGGTTTAAGTGGTCTTATGACTTTGCTGGTTTCTTCTTCTGTGAATGGTTAATAAGTTGTTTTTGAATGGGAATTAGCTTATGTTGTGCAATGATGGCTGGGGTGTGCCTGAGCCATCATTGAGGTTTACAATGATGATCTTTTCCTTAGTTTGTTGGTTATCATCTTCCCTAATTTGTTCCCTTGTATGTAGTAGTTATGGCCCATGGTCCATAGCATTCTTTTAGCTTTGTGGTTGCACGTTGCCATGTCTCAGCATCTTCTCTTTGAGTCACTGGATTTCAGCTGCTTTAATCTGATTTTATGGCAGAGCTCCTTCATTATGCATCCATTCGCTTAGCCCACTATGCCAAACCCCGCTGAGCCTCAACTATTTATCATAAAATAAATATTTTTGTCGTAATTACCAAAACTGTGTTTAATCCATTTTATTAAAATATTATTACTTAAATGCGCAATTAAAATAAATATAAAAGTAATTGCGGTACCAAACAGAGGTTTACATTGATTATAGAGGAACTGTCATATCCAAAATAAAACTATAATTGAATCCAGCACCAAACACCTTACATTCTTTGTCTGTGTACATTGTTTTAGCAGACATCACATGCCTCGAACCCGAAACATTCATGTTTTAAGTGAAGAGAAAAAACAATGATAAGTACTAGGGCTGCAACGACTAATCGATAAAATCGATAATAATCGATAATGAAAATCGTTGCCAACGAATTTCATTATCGATTAGTTGAATCGATTTTTATCGATTATTAAATGAGGGTTTTTTCAGAGCAAACGCTCTGAAAAATACCCCTCATTATATAATCCGTTTAGTCTGACTCACAGCAGCAGCTCCTACTTACCAGTCCCTCCCTGTAATCACTGTGACAACTGGCCCCGACCCCTTCCTTCTCCCAGAAGGCCACAACCACATGGCTGTGACACTCATCTAACTGTAAGTATAAAATTAATATTTGGGCTACTGAAAGTTAGGGGAGGTGGGAGTTAATTTAGGGGCAGTTATGGTTAATGGGGTGTTTAGGGTTAATTTAGGGGCAGTTATGGTTAATGGGGTGTTTAGGGTTAATTTAGGGACAGTTATGGCTAATAGGGTGTTTAGGGGCAGCTATGGTTAATAGGGTGTTTAGGGTTAATTTAGGGGCAGCTATGGTTAATGGTGTGTTTAGGGTTAATTTAGGAGCAGCTGTGGTTAATGGGATGTTTGGGGTTAATTTGAGGCAGTTTTGGTTAATGGTATGTTTAGGGTTAATTTAGGGGCTGTTGTGGTTCATGGGGTCTTTAGGGTTAATTTAGGGGATGCTGTGGTTGATGGGGTCTTTAGGGTTAATTTAGGGCAGTTATGGTTAATGGGGTGTTTAGGGTTAATTTAATGATGAGGACTGAGGGTTAATTTTATTAATTTATTAAAGTTAACTTAAGGTGCAGTTAGAGATAAAGGGGGGCAAACTAAGGGGAATCTAAATCCTGGGGGCAGTGAAGATTAACCCAGTACTTATTTATAAAAGTATGGTCTGTGACTCTATGAGGGGACTATGAGATATCTGGGGGGTATAAGGCATATCTGGGGAGGACGGAGTGACATATCTGGGGGTATAAGGCATATAGGGTATATAAGGCATATGTGGGGAGGGCAGTGTGGCATGTCTGGGGAGGACAGAGTGGTGTATCAGGGTGTATAAGGCAGATCTGGGGCCACAGTGGCATATCTGGGGGTAGAGTGGAGTGGCATATGTGGGGAGGGCAGTGTGGCATGTCTAGGGAGGATGGAGTGGTGTATCGGGGTATAAGGTGTATCAGGCACAGTGGCATATGTGGGAGGCAGCGTGGAGTGGCATATGTGGGAGGCAGCGTGGAGTGGCAAATGTGGGAGGCAGAGTGGCAAATGTGGGAGGCAGAGTGGCATATGTGGGAGGCAGAGTGGAGTGGCATATGTGGGAGGCAGCGTGGAGTGGCATATGTGGGAGGCAGCGTTGAGTGGCATATGTGGGAGGCAGCGTGGAGTGGCAAATGTGGGAGGCAGAGTGGCAAATGTGGGAGGCAGAGTGGCATATGTGGGAGGCAGAGTGGCATATGTGGGAGGCAGCGTGGAGTGGCATATGTGGGAGGCAGCGTGGAGTGGCATATGTGGGAGGCAGCGTGGAGTGGCATATGTGGGAGGCAGCGTGGAGTGGTATATGTGGGACGCAGAGTGGCAAATATGGGAGGCAGAGTGGCATATGTGGGAGGCAGAGTGGCATATGTGGGAGGCAGCGTGGAGTGGCATATGTGGGAGGCAGCGTGGAGTGGCATATGTGGAAGGCAGCGTGGAGTGGCATATGTGGGAGGCAGAGTGGAGTGGCATATGTGGGAGGCAGCGTGGAGTGGCATATGTGGGAGGCAGCGTGGAGTGGTATATGTGGGAGGCAGAGTGGAGTGGCATATGTGGGGGGCAGCGTGGAGTGGCATGTCTGGGAGGCAGCGTGGCAAGCCTGGGCTCAAACGTGCATAAATTGGGGGGGGCTGGTTGCGAAATAAAGGCAAGAAATGCATTTTAGCAAAGTTTTTTTATTATGCTGTCTGTATTTAATATAATTTGTTTATTACATTATTTTAAATAAATGAAAAATTTACATTCATTTTTTTTATCCGATTAATCGATTAATCGAAAAAATAATCGGCCAACTAATCGATTATGAAAATAATCGTTAGTTGCAGCCCTAATAAGTACATAAAGATATGATTTGTAAAAATCAAGATTGGTGATAGGCTGAAATCTGCCAGCTATTTAAAAAGGTAGTGATTGATTTCTTATGTGAAGCATATGTATGCAGAACATAGCAGATGTATTACATAGTTAAGTCAATTGAGGTCAGCCTATCCCTAATTTCATGATCCAACTCAAACAGAAAAAATAAAATACCATTTTAGATCACATATGGTTTTGGTGGGGTGTTCCTTCATGACTTCATGGGCCATCAGATTAATCCTTTGATCTGGAAGCTCCCCTGCTCTTTCAATGTAACGGTTAATGGTTTTGAATAAGACTTTTCATAACATTTACATGGCATATCAAGATGAACGTCTTGGGAATAGAATCTAACAGGAGCTAAAGAGTCAAATGATCCTTAACCCTAGCCACACAACCAAAGCCTTTAAAACAAAAGTGGCATCAGCCATTGCAAAATGAGTTGAAAAGTAGGTCATCTACAAGATGTTGTGTCCACATAAATCTTTCAATACATAGCTACAGCATCACAGCAATAACATGTTGCATCTGTTTTTAACATTTGTCAAAAATTAATAAACATTGACTAGCTGCTAGCACACAACACAAAATTTTTCTAGCCAACACATACCCACGTTTGCCAGCCAGTCCTTAATGCACACACTCCATCTGATAATTCATAGTGTGTTTTCTAAAGCACTGTGGATTTATTGTTAAGCAGTAAAGCTCTTTTCTATTATGGTATGGTGCCTCATGCCCTCACAATGTAATAAGCAACTTGTATTGCTGTCAAAGGTATCAAAGAAACACTAATATTGCCTCTCTTCCCCAAATGACCTTGCTATACACATAAAGCCATTGCTGAAGAAAGAAATACAATTTTGAGCAAAGTTCAACATGAAGGAATAATGAGGATGAAAACATGAATTTGTTCTTTCCCTCTTGTATGTCGATTGTTTCCTTTTCTACTGAGAATGTATCAACTTAAGTAGTTTGCTTAAGGCTATAAAGATGTGTTAAATGTCCTTTCAATATTATATTTGCTTATCCAAAGGTAACAATCACTTTTTACAGTATAGTACATCAATACCATAAACAAATTTTCCAAAAAACACATAACAAAATAGGCAAACATATTACTCTGAATAATCACCACTTGAGTAATCTTTGTAAATAATTATTCCCTAGGACTAAAAGTAAAACCAACAATGATCAAACTTCCCCTGATACAGAATGAATAAGCTAACTGCAGGAAAAAAAGAGTTCTGGTGTAGAGCCCTGCGCGGGACTGCTTTTTCAATCCCGCTCCCGCTGTTTTTAATCCCGCTCCCGCCCGCTCCCACAATGTGGGTGTTCCGCTCCCGCCACATTTGTGGCCAATCCCGCCCGCTCCCGCCACATTTGTGGCCAATCCCGCCCACCTCCTTACCTGATTTCCCGCTCAGTCCCGCAAGGCTGCCCTCGAGTTGTTCCCTCACAGCGTCTCTTCTCTTGCTCCGCCCAGGAACCAGGCGGAGTCACAGGAAGTGACGTCACATCACGTGACTCCGTTTTGTTCCTGGGCGGAGCAAGATAGGAGACACTGTAAGAGAGCAGCGAGAAGGCAGCCTTGCGGGACTGTGCAGGATTACCGGGACCCGCACGTACATTGCCTAACTGCCCGCTCCCAGCCCCAGCAAGACCGCCCGCAAGTTTTTTGGCGGGTCCCGCGAGACCCGCCTCCCAATGCAGTCCTCTATTCTGGCGCACTATAATAAAAGTAGAGTATATCTACAGGAACATTACATTAGTTGCTATGGTGATTGAACCACTGTTACCACTTATCACTGCTCTTAAATGTTTGTATAAACTTAATTATGGGGAGTTATGTATAAAATTTCATCCTGGTACAAAAAACAGGCTCATCATATTGCCGTATTTGCTCGATTATAAAACGACCCCCCAAAATCTGAATATTAATTTATGAAAAAAAAGAAAAAGCCTGAATATAAGACGACCCTATAGGAAAAAAGGTTTACCAGTAAATGTTAATTCATGTAAACTATGTGAACAATTTTTTTTTTAATAAAAGCTATGATTGAGAAAAATATTTTGTTTTCATTGCCTTTTTTTTTCAACTTGCCCCCCCAGTTATGCACATCTGCCCCCTGGCTTGCCACTCTGCCCCAGAAATGCCTTATAACCCCTATATGCCACTGTGCCCCATGATATGCCTTTTAACCCTCTAAATGCCACTGTGCCCCATGATATTCCTTTTGACCCCCTATGTGCCACTCTGCCTCAAGATTTGCCTTATGCCCCTATATGCCACTCTGGCTTTTAGGGGGTTAAAAGGCATATTATGGGGCAGAGTGGCATATAGGGAGGTATAAGGCATTTCAGGAGGCAGAGTAGTGTATAGAGGGTTAAAAGGCATTTCTGGAGGCAGAGTGGCATTAAGGGGGTTAAAAGGCATTTCACAGAGCACACTGCCTCCAGAAATGCCTTATGCCCCCCATTTAACACTCCCTCCCCCTCCCTCACCCAAACTTACCCGAGCTTCTGAGTTCCCGGTGCGTAGTCCGGGCAGCGTGTAGACCTCTACGCGATTCACGTAGACAACTTCCGCTGCAGCTGGGAGGAGGTGCGGCTAGCAGTGGGGGTTGTCTGCGTCCATCGTGCAGACCTTCCCCGGCTCTCAGAGATCACGGGGAACTCTGATCTCTGACAGCCGGGGAAGGTCTGCGCGATGGACGCAGACAACCCCCGCTGCTAACCGCACCTCCTCCCGGCTGCAGCAGAAGTTGTGTACGCGAATCGCGTTGAGCTCTACACGCTGCCCGGTGCTTAGTGCTAAGCACCGGGGACTCAGAAGTACCGGTAAGTGGGGGGTAGACAGGAGGATCCAGGTCCCCTGCATCGCTGCGGGGGATCTGGATCTTAGTCTCATAGTCAGACCTAGTTGAGGTCTGATTATAAGACTACCCCGATTATAAGACGAGGGTATTTACCAGAGCATTTGCTCTGGAAAAAACCTTGTCTTATAATCGAGCAAATACGGTAATAACTCATAACCTTCTAGTATAGGGTGCCCAGAGCTCTCCCTTTTCTGGGGGAAACAGCTTCATGAGGTATGGGGCTTGCTGACCATGGGTTAGGGTTACCCTACATAGGAGTGGGACGAGCGCTAAGTGGGCTCTACACATTAAGTGGGTGGGAAGTAGAGGTGAAGTGGGCATGACATGGCTCACCTGCCCGTTGAAAAAGGAAAGTGACCCGGACCTGAGGAACCAGCACTTCACAAAGAGATTATGGGTCAAACATGAAGCATTTCAAAGTATTTATCTTATCAGCTAACTGAATATTTTTGTAATTTGCATTAGGGACCAAATTTCAAGCATCATCATTCCTTTTTAACCCCTTAATGATCAATTCAGTTAATGCAACGGTGTTGCTGTAATGCTTTGATGTCGAGGCATTTAGCAACACTGACAAGTACAGCAGGGACCCTGTGTGGCCCCTTCCTGGGGCATCCACGTCCACCATTTTACATATGACAACGGACAACTGATTGTTTAGGAGCCTCCTAAGCTCTTTTTAAACGGTGTCACTGAAATGCCTCGATAGCCTGACATACCAAAGGCTGTAAAATCATACTTAAAGTACATATGTGGAAAAAAATACACACAAATAATGACTGCCACAAATATTGACAAATGTTTGTGGTAGAATTGGCTAAAATACCACCATTTTAAATACCCCGGGGTGTCTAGTTTAAAAAAAAGTATGGTTTGATGAGTAAATTGAATTAGACAGCTTCAAACATGTCCCAAATAGGACATGTGGGCCAAAGGACCAGATGTCAAAGTTCCAATTCGAAAAATCCACACCTCTCAAATGTGCCATTTTACCTCCCAAACAACCCGACAAACCCATGCATGAGTGGTATTACTGTACTCGGGAGATGTTGCTGAACACATATTTGGGTGTTTGACAGTGACATACACCAGGAGCTCTAAATATATACCTAAAGCACAATTTGTATGAAAGAAAAAAAAAGTATATCACAAAATTTGGAAAAGGCTGGTGATAGAATTAAAGCATGGAAAATATTAAAATACCAGAATTTTAAATACCCTGGGTGTCTAGTTTTCAAAAATATATGGTTTGATGGGGGTAAATTTAATTGGCCGGGTTCAAATATGTCCCAAATAGGACATGGAGACAGGATTACCATATTTGGAAAATGAAAATAATATTTTATAGGTTTTTCAATTAAAAGTGAGAAAAAGTGCAGTTTTTAAATTTGTCACTATGTTTTATTATTTTGATATAATAAAAATGGTATTAGCAGAAAGCCGTTCTTGTTCTGAAAATAAACAATATACAGCTTGTGTGGGTACATTAAATGTGTGGGTACATTAGAAAGAGAAGAAAATTACATCTAAATCCAAGCACCGCAGAAATGTTAAAACAGCCTTGGTCACAAGGAGTACAAAAAATAAAAAGTATCTTGGTCCTTAAGGGGTTAAACATAGCCACCATTTTTGGTTTTTTCCATTATACATGTCCAACAATAAATATAAAGATTGTAGAAGCATATTTACCATTGCTGCCTGGTGTATTTGGCTGTTGTGTTTGTGTACTGACAGGAGCTTTGCCCTTGCTTGCTCTGCTGAAAATGTTTGAGTGTGATGATTTATACATTTTGGTCCGTGTGCTGGAAAACAGAAACTAACAGTTACTCAGGGGACTGCTGCACTCACACAAACATCTTTCTGTGAGAACAGACAAGTGGTTACAGAACTGTGCACAGAATTGACACATTTATACACTGGCTGTGTCTCCTGGTTTCTCTGGGGCTTGTTCGTGACAGATGAGTGGTTTAAAAAACAGTTTTGCTGCAACCTAGTGCTTTTAGTATGTTTATCTGTATTTATGTGGTCTTCTAGTACAATCATTTTTTTGTCTGGACAAAATGTAACACAGCACTACCACCTAATAAGTAAAGCACTCAATTGCTGACCTTGGAAGAATGCTTCTTACAAATTGGGCATGTCTATTATAAATACAGTATGTGGTGTCCAGAACTCTACACAATATTTTAATCAATATGACACAATGTCAGCTGTGGTAAATGTTCAAATAAGCGCTACAGAGAATGTAATATTCTCCCATAACCACTGTACTATACAGTATATTCTCTTTTTATAACATATAACCCAAAGTATATGTTTAAATGAACAGTACAAACAGGGCCCCATTTGTTAACACACACATAAAAAATAATAATATATATATATATATATACACCGTATTTGGCCGCACTTGGCATATATAGGCCGCACTTTCCCTCCCAATTTAAGTCTTTAAAGTGGAGGTGCGGCCTATAATTGGGGTTTAGCGCAGGGATGCGCCATTCGTATCGCCCGACGCCCGGGACATGCAGTTCTTGGGGCCGGGCGGGTGTTATGTTTTTTTTCTTTTAGCCCTGCTGTGGGTACGGTATCTAGATATATATATTACAAGTGGTACATCACATAATACTTTTGACTTACATAAGTCAAAAATGAGGGCCCTGTTTATCCAAGTGTACTTACTTAATCACTGGAACGCTTGCCAGCACATTTACATATGGTGCAGTCCTAGATTCAGTAGTATCAATGCCTGGATTTAGGATAATAGCTACTCTTCGGAGATTCCATTGTCTCACAGGTTTTGTGCATGTAAGAGGGAGTCTCATCACACAGTTCTGTTGACAGGAAGAAAATCAAATGAAAGTTTAGCATGGTAAGTGACTAAAATGTATATTATTTAGATTACAAAGCTTATACTTTGTTGCATTTCTCCTGGTGAACCCAACTCGGTCAAAATAGTTTTCATTTTTAATAACATGTGCATGTTTTATTTGTGGTTCGTTGGGTTAACCTACCTGTTGCACTTCTGCTTCATTTTGGAATGTGACTATATCTAAAAAAAAAATGCGTACGCTTATAAGATCCAGTCATGGAGTTGTCCAGCTCTTGGAACTGTTTCTTAGTATTAACAAAAAACATTTAAACAAGATTTAATTAACTAAGGTAACATGCAGCCATACTGCCACTAGGAGGCCACGTATTTGCAGCAGAAACTGCAAATGCTTTCAATGATACAATAACCATTATAAATATATCTACAAACATTAAAATATTATGCCAGTGTATGCATATTTTGTTTTTACTTGTCCACCAATGATTCACATCTAATACATTTTGTTAATATTCTTATTCCTTCTGATTATAAAGATATATTATACCACTTTTGTGCTATTTTCCTGAGGCAAGCGATCGTGAAATAAAAAAGGTACACACAGCCTAATCTGTACTGTGCACACACGAAATTTTGACTTTTAGGATTATCCAATCTACATTAATTTAATAAATTTTAAATTTAAAATGAAGAGCCTCTAAAATATTGTGAGAACTGTTTTGTATTCATGGTCCAATTAACACAGTAAGGGTAAATTATATGCTCAGTTCAACAGCCTCTTATTCTGCAAAACTGTTCATTTTTCCCTTTTCTACAGTATTCCCAGATGGTTATGTGTTTGTGCTGCTTGGGGCACTAAAGGCCTAAAGGCAGTTGTTGCTTGATTGAACATTATCCCTTTACAGCACTGAGCATAATCTATCTGGAAGGTTGTGATTGCCTTGCATTCAAACTAAGAATTTGTGCCTTGTTTCGCTGCATGTGAGCCAGGAAAGTATTGCAGAATTATTTTCATTAGTTATACATTTTCACTTTTCTTTAAGCCCCTTAAGTGTGTTAAAAATGAACATATGTTTGAATACATATTTAAAACATCCTGGAAGGCAGCAAAAAATATGATTTTATGCAATGTTTTCGGAACTCCATAGGTGTATTTCCCCCCTCCTTTTCCGTGATGAAGGTGAGATAGAGTACAGCAGACAAGCCATATGGCAAATGATGTGGAAGGTAGTGCTAGCAATACGCATAATAATTGGACAGGAAGGGATAAGAACCAGAAGGGATAATGACAGCTCTCGCTGCCCAAAGGCCCGGTAATCAACTGTCATACCTGGAGATAAAGAGAGTTTAAATTTGCCTACCTTCATTTTCCTTTGCCCTGTGTCATATGTTGTCATTAAAAGAATTACGTTAGAGTTTCATTTTGTATGTGATAAAAATGAAATACAGTATTCCCAATAGATTACTGTCAATTTGAGATAAGAGGCCCACATGTTCAAACAAATTGTGTAGCAAGCTTTATATTTACTCCTGCTTTTGTAGGTTGATGGCAATGCAGTTGCTGGTGACACTAGTGTCCTAGCATTACACATTTTAATATCAGGAAGATACAACAAGTTCAGCACACTTATAGATAGTTTGTTCTCAAGAACTTATTCCATCATAGAAACAGGCAATATTTTAACTATGCTAGGTCTTTCTTGGACCTGTGAAAAGAGGAAAAAAAAGATTCCATATTTTGGGACATTTTTTTGGGGTAATTATTTGTTTGTAATTATCGCTGCACAAACAACATTTAGTGAGTACTAAAAATAGCATGTAATCAAATAGGAAACCTTTATTTCAACTAAAGCTTTCCTATAGTTAACGTTACCCACCATACCACGGGGGCTCAGCTTCAGGACGTCATGAGAAAGCAATGCGGGAGCTGCTGTAGAGATCTTTCCTCCAACATCACAGACCTCCATTGATACAGCTCCCTGGGCCAGCCAGAGGATATCAGAGGACCTCAATTGGCCCATGATCACAAACTGCCAGCAAGAGACATTTAGGCATCCACCTAGGACAGTGCCTAAAAATCTGAACTGTCCTGGGTGTACGAATATGGGTCTCTAAGCATAAGGTCTTTTATGAAATTCATCACTAACTGCAGAATTGCTATGTTTTAAAAATAAGAATATGATGAACTCTCTAGACGTGCATGTACTAACATAAACTAGAAAACACGGCAAATACAAAATGTATTCAATCTATAGTTTTGAAATATTGATTCCAAATTCTTTAGCCCTTTATTTTGTTTCTATAAATCATTTTGCCAGCAGTCTCCCCACATCAAATACATCAGTTTTCTGATTTCTCCCACCAAGACATTTGGAATCAAAATATGGATGGTTTAGTAAAAAGGTAAATTGTTTTTTATTAAGTCAATCTGTTTGCTTTGCAGAAAATAACTTCTCACCGTTAAAAAGCACTGTAAATTGCCTTGTTTGAAGTAATAGCCGAGGCGTAATTTTGAAACCTTATTTAAAAGTGAGCACTTTATTTACACATGAAATACCGCTCTTTTCCATATTTTTCCCCAGACGCCTAATTACTTAGTATAAATGTATACAAACAGGAGCATTATCTTTCATAATGCATTTGCTACTTCTGCTGGTTTGCTCATAGGGAAGTTAACAGATGGGTATTTTAGATGAACACTGAGTGATCTGGAAAAGATTACAGCTTTTCCATCCTAGTTATTTTGGTGCATAATTTGAAAACACTCAAAAAGAGCAGACCGAGAGTCCAAAAGTAAAAGAAAGCAGGAGAACATGGCAAGCAGTAATACAAGTTTGGCAAGATTATTGAAATGCGATCTTGGAGCTATTAGTAAAAACCATGATTTAGAAACCTCCAAATGTCACTTGCAATCTGTGTGGCTGGCAGAAATGTATAGGAGATGCATGACAGCCAGAGGTCGGCATTTGTCCCCTGATTTGTTGTTATGGTATGGAGTCTGCCTAATGGATGAGGTATAACAACCTTAGGATCCATTGTTTAAAAGGAAAAATGTGTGCAATTTGGGTGCATACTGTTAAATGAACTCAATATTTTTCATTAAATTTAATTTTCAACTTTGAACATAACTTTAATGGAGTTCTAACCGCCCGTATCCTTGCATCGCCATTCTACTTGGTGCTGCCCTTTTCCAGCCTTATGGCATTAAGACTGTTCCGTAGGCTTGACTGTTTACCACAGACAGTTGCCAGCAGGGTTTTAATACTGAACCCATTCCTTACAAGAGAAAATGACATAGTACAGTAAACAAGCTATGGTTGCATGAAGCAACACTTGTTTCAGTGAAAGAAAGGCATCAATGAGGTCTGCCCGTAAAATATAGACATTATTGCCTGTTTACAGGGGGCTCACAGTCATCTTTCATGTCAACAGAACTTAGTACAATTTGTAAAGCTTCATTTTAATAATCTACAGACTCAAAAATATTTTAATGAAATTCAGTTTTGAGTTTTGCAATGAAAGCAAATTTAACCTCAAATGTGCAGCACAAATATGTGCTGTTTTACTATCCTACTGGCAATTTGGAAATTTAGTAAACAAACTTCAAAGATCCTATACAGATGAAGATTACTGTAGTATGGGAGGGTGGGGACATCATGCATAAATAATAACTTGTAATGATTAACAGCTACATGATTCTGAAAGGCCCAGTTTATACCTTTCACTCCATCCATAGTAAGCTTCTAATTTGATTCAACTGACTAGAAGGTTCATTTCAATAATGTATATTTTAAACGATGGATTGAATACATTTACTGAGATTGCTCCAAATAAAAAAAAAACTCTTTCCAAAAAATTAGGTATTAAAATAGAAGGCAAATTCGGTAAAGATGATAACTTCGGTGGAAAAAGTATAATGGGTTGCAAGTTTTTGAGAGTATCTCTTCTTCAGGCATATTATACGCAAAGCTTGCAATTCATTACATTTCAGTTAGCAGATAAAGGTATAATCTTTACCAAATTAGCTCTCTCTCTTTCTACAGCTAACACAGTAAAACACTATGCAATGAACTACAAATCCCCACTCAAACTTTCCTTTGTGATTGATTGAGTCAGTAAGTAATATAGCTAATCATGACATGAGCACTTCAATCCCCAAAAAGTCACAGAGAAAACTAAAGAATGTTACTTAAGATGATGTTGATAGCTTTAATTGGACCAACACGGAAAAAGATTGTCTTGGCTCTATAGCTAATATAGCTATATCCATTTTCCTTATATGAGGTTTTTTTTATATATATTGTACACTCATCCTCAAAGACCTATTATGTAGTTCATACGTTGTAAAAATTTATTTTGTTCCAATGATTATAAAGCACAGAGTATATAATCACTGCCTGCAAGGCAATTACAGCTCCTTGGAGAATTCCACAAGCCTTGTGCGGTTTCTTGTTCATGATTCTATAACTGCACTTGCTTAACAATATCAGGGCTTGTTATTGAGACAGATATAAGGCGGTATTAAAATATGCATGGTTTGCTACAGGGCCTCATTTGGGAAAGAATCTTAATTAAGTTGCTAACTTAAACATTTCTAATTAGATTACTGTTAATTTATATTTCATAATAAATATTACACTGGTTCACTGTTTTGCAATTTAAGTACCACTTTTGCCAATGACTTGTGCTGCTTATTACTTGCCTACCAGATGTTCAGTCTTTTAAGGGTTTCCTTAATTTATCCTTTCTGTACTCATTGTTTGATCATGTTCCTAGGACAGCTATTAACCAGGCTGTTAATATAATTATTCACTTTGCTTTAAGAAGACCTAAATTGTATTGTTTTGGTGTCATATCTGCCATCATAGAAATGCCACTTAGACTCTTGGATATATGTGTTTACACTGGAACAATAAATGCAATAAGGGCAAGAGAGCAAAAGGCTGGAGAAGAGAGAGACACTTAACGGGCGTGAGTACGAGCGAGTGGAAAAAAAACAACAATATTCAAATGACAATTTGTGTTTCCATTTGTTTTGTTGGGGTCCCTCCTTGTTTTCAGAGATTTGTACGAATTGACGAAATTGGGAAATTTCATTAAAAGTGAAAATCACATGAATCAAAATGCACACATAGTGTATGTAAACTAAAATTAGATGGGAGGATTATTATAGATTGGTGGGGGGGGGGGCACATGGCTGTACATGTGCCTCCAGGCCAAAAGGTAACCTGGGTTCATTTACAACAGTACTGTCTGATAGAAGACACTTACCTGCATAGTGCTGTCCATGTACACAGGACATTCATATATCTCTTGACCATGATCTTTATGTTTTCCATGAACTGGAGTTATGATGACAAATGGTAAGAGCTGGCTGGCATCCCTGTAAGAAAAGATTGGCCATTAAAACAGCATTATTTAAAAAAAGAAAACATACTATTTAAGAAAATACAACACATCTTCCTGAACCATTACAATTGCAATTTTTAGGTATTGAACACAATATTTATTACTCAAATGTACAATCCTAGGTAGCGCCATCATATTACTTGCTTTCTTGGAACAACCCTCAATATCAGAAAAAGTAAAGACGATATAAGAAACCTATACAAAATATAAGATCCTGATAACTTTTTAATTCAATGGGGTAAGGGGAAATCCAAGACGATGTCATTAGAATTGGGGCATTTTATTAAAAAAAAAACCCTAGTCAATGTACATAATTTAAAATATTCATTTTAACTTGATTCTGCGAGTTCAGCTTCCCATTACATAAATCGCACTCATTTCTAAAAACCAGAATATAATTTGTGGCACATGAAATAATCTCTTGCTTCAGGATACATAATTCTCAATAAGGCAGCTATGTGTATTGGCGAGTGTGCTTTTGGAATGTATTTAAACGTGTTTCTTCCCAACATTACATATTGTATAACAAAAAATCATTAGCACAAATGTTTCTAGAAACTGGCTAGATGATTAGACTGATTGTGGTAAAAAACACATTAATCTTTCATCTTTTTTATAGTTTTTTTAAAAACTAAATTAGTCATGTTTTCAAATATAGAAACAATAAAGAATGTGTGTCCTTAAAATGTGTACAGTTTGTTATATTACTTAAAAAAAAGGAAACACAAAAACAAATGGAAACATCATTCTGGGAAAAATCATTTCTACAGTTAATAAATGCTTAAAATTTACAAAATATTATCCAGATATATTGAGTTAAATAAGAGAATGAAACTATTCTTTATTGTGTCACCTTAAAGGTGTGCCAAATACTTTTTGTATTTAAAAAATATATTTAATACATTGTGACTAGTAATGTTCTTGGAAAGTACCTTGACTCAATTAAATGGTTATTTTTATAATCCCATGTGGCACCGTATAAAACAGGATTCTCAATGTAGAGGGGATACCCTTCAGTGTCAGGCTTGTAATCAGGGTATTTAGCGATGCGACATTGGAGTACCACCTGCAGGCAAAATAAATCCAACATATACATAGCAGTTCAATACCCAACAAGTGCCTAATCATAACACCAAAATGAATCAATTAAAATGTATTTAACCCCCTGTAATTTGCAAACAAATGAAGTTCATGCAACGTATAGAAATCTTAATGTGGTCAACAATAGAGGTATCAATATTCAGATAATCACAAAATAGTGTTTGCACAGTGTGTCAATCTGTTAGACCAAGTTTCATTAGCATTTATAAGGTAATAAAGGTAATTCTCAAGAGCCGGGCTTAAGGGATGGTTGGTGAAATTGATCAATGACAAGTTTAGGCCACCGACTTTGAATCCAACATATCAGGGACATAACATGTCTCTAATAAGTATATCAGTTATGTAATAAAAAATTGCCAGGAGCGTTATGTTTCAGCTCCTTAACTTACCTTTACATTTGCTTGATTATAAGACGACCCTGCATAATGCATAAATCAAAGGGACTATGTTGAAATCTCACTTATCTTCACATTATACTGGGCCAACCCAGCTATTCATGCAGCAGAAACGTACCGTATTTGCTCGCTTATAAGACGAGTTTTTTTTCAGTGCAAACTTTTCAGGCAACTTCCGCTGCAGCCGTAAGGAGGTGCCGTTAGCAGCGGGGGTTGTCTGCGTCCATCACACGTTACACCCTCCAGCTGTAAGAGAGCATTTCCCACAGCAGTGCAGGGAACTCTTCTCTCTGACAGCTGGGGAAGGTCTGCGCGATGGACACAGACAACCCCCGCTGCTAACGGTACCTTCTTTCCAGCTGCAGCGGAAGTTGCCTGAAAAGTTTGCACTGAAAAAAACCTTGTCTTATAATCGAGCAAATACGGTACGTTTCTGCTGCATGAATAGCTGGGTTGGCCCAGTATAATGTGAAGATAAGTGAGATTTCAACATAGTCCCTTTGATTTATGCATTATGCAGGGCGAGATCAGCCCTTCTTGCAGAATACATTTGCTAGAAATGGCCTTTCATAACAAATAATGAATCGGGGAAGCTAAAGCCACAACTCTCCTTTAAACTCTCCTACCAAACCTCCCTTTAGTGAATAAACCCCAAAAGAGAGGATGGGTTTGCTAGACATTTGAACCAACCACTTTTGGTGGGACCAAGAGGAAAGCTGAGGCACAGATCCAACTTGCATTTTCTGTTTTGTTTTTTAAAGTATGCTAAAATGAATATACCAAATACAAATATACCAACTAGCAAATGTCTGAATTAGCTTAACATGCAAGTTATTTGGAGTGATATCAGTTTTCATAAGAGTTATTTCTAAACTTTATTATAAGTACATATGATAGTTAGCCTTTCAAAAAAATGGATGATTTCTGACTTTTTGGTCATTATATAACATCAACTAAATCCTTTGTTTTGAGCTTGGTGGAAGTCCAAACTCCAACAGATGTTTCTGGATTGTGTTTAAAAAAAGTGCAAATTTTCTGCAATTATTCCTTGGCACATTCTTCTTCATTTAGCTAATGCCCCGTGATAAACATAGACTGTTAATTAACCCAGCTGTCATCCTCTATCTAGACTATTGTAGAGGGAATGACAAGTATAATAGTGAAGGCCAGAACATGAACAGTTACTGCAAAAGCAGAAATATATTTGTGTGGTGGATCTCAAACCTCAAAAGAAGACAGCACATGTAAATGCTAATCTCAATATATCCCACAATCTGTTCATAATTGAAGACTGTCTTATATATACTACTTTAACTGATTGCCTATTCTAATAACCACATAGGCATACCTCGTGTAATGGATATCTGTGATGAGCTGCAAACTCCACTCTCAGAGCCAGGATCAATGCCTCTGGGTCAAATAGTCCCCCGAGCCTTACAGAGGTCAGGGCCCCCTTTTCACCCTTGGCAAAAGGCATCAATCCTTTCTTCATCCATTGCTTTAGCTGTGTGTGCTTCTTGTGCAGATCTAGATATATACACATTGTAAAATTGTCAGTCACTCTATACAAGGCTATAGCCAGAATATCATATTTTATACGTTCCAGCTGCAGCTTGATATTCAGATTTATAGTTGCATTAAGCTTTCAAGAGCAGCCAAGACATGTTAAACAACTCAAGTGTTCTCTAGGCCCCTTATTTGCACTTTTTTTAGGTCTTTTCACATATTCAGACCTGAATAGAGAACAAACAGGATTATTGTTATCTTATTGGTATGAAACAGGCCATGTCAAGTAAGGGAATATTTTCCTGGCCAACAGAAAGTTTTGGCATGTAGATGACCCACCTGTTTAAATTGTTAAACCG